>ULGN01000002.1:1815748-1904499 GCA_900518985.1 Yarrowia alimentaria | reverse complement strand
TGAAGCGCACACCGGGTGTAAGGATAGAGAGAAAGTTGTACAGCCATTGCAGCGCTGGCGGATCCAAGTCTCAGAGATCTCAGATGTCAGATTGACGGCCCCAGCCCTGCGACGATCACGCCAGATGAACCATGCTCACTCTCTACCCCCCCCCCCCGGACCTCCTTGACATATCGGGAAGTTGTCGTTGCTGCACTCATGAGGTACACGGCAGTCTGAGCATATGATTGTTGCTAACTGTTTTTTTTTTTTCCTTCTTTTTTTTTTTTTTTTCTCTTTTCTTTCTGCTGTGGACAAAGCCCTGCTCTCCTGTTGTTGCCTCATTGCAGACCCCCCCCCACATGACTGCTTGCCTGGTGTCGTCTGCCACACACGACTTTCTTCAACACCTCAGAGTGGGTGTCCCTGCCTCAAATGAAAGTGCGAATGAAGCGTTCTCTCTTTCAATCTTTCAAGCGCACGTCAAAGCAGCGGTTGTATGAACCCACATCCGCACTCTTCCACCTGTACTGGAGGAGAGACAGCCGCCGTTTAAAATTCAGTGGCACACGTGTCTACCCATGTCAACCGCCTTCCCGTGTCTGTTTTTTGTCCAACTCTACAGCCCTCAGGGTCCGATCCGCAACCGTTCCGAACGGGTGCGGTACAGTACACTTTGGAGCCCACCAAGAGCATACAGCGTGCTTTGCTAGCTAAGTAATTATGTGCATATTTCCAGTTGACTCAGGCCACACGAGCCCCTGAAAGCTGTTGAAAACCACCCCGCAATCGAAAGGACGGATTCGTCGGAGTTGCGATAATTATTTCTGCGGCTCCGTAGCTGGTCTTGGCTCATCTCATTTTACACCCCAATACGAGAAGGCTCGCGTTTGCTTGTGATAATCAGGTTATGACATTGAATGAGGGTCTGGAGATGTTTGATGTTAGGAGGTGGGCATCTTCTGAAGCTGTACCAGACAGTGGAAGGTACCGGTGGTGACAGCGAAGGTGCCAAGTTTGCGGAAAGAATGCGTTTGCTGAGGTCGGTCTAACTACTTTGTAAACCTCATCAAGCCCCGCAATATTGTACAGAGTACGGTATCATATAATTTTGTACAGAGTACAGAATACGATAATTTTCTGCTGAAAAGACTGATCCAAAGTAAAGCTGCAGTTTCTTATTTCCACTTCTGAACCTGACACTTGACCAAATACAACAATCACACGATAATATTGGGCCAAAAACATACACAAACTAGCTGTACTTTTCAGCACGGTGCATGCTGGTGGCGATGCAAAGTCCAGAAATCCAAGACTTGGCCAAATTAATTCTGAAACTGCTAGCTCTGACAACTATCAAGGCTGGTTACAGATCATGTTCTTTAGCTCCTCTTAGAGTTTGCAAAAAAAGGCCAATTGTAAAACGGCTCATAAATACCACCAGCCGTAGATTGCAAGTCGTCGAAAAGTCACGCTGTCGTCACGCCGATAATATCACCACACTCAGCTTGCAATTGCCGCCAACCTGACGTTTCAAAAATTATCACGGCGCCAAAACTGTGCTTCCGAACTGTGCGGTTTGAACACTTGACCCAACGCAACTATTTTACACGAGAGATTAGCCTTGCGTGTCAACATGCGATAATAGACCCCCCCTAGACAAGTTTCAGGGGCAGCCATGGCCTGGAAAGTTACAGCACTAGATTCCCTGTTCTTTTCTGCACAGAATCGTGTTTTCAAAAATGTTCTAGCTCCAAAACCGGCTTCTTTGAATGCACCGGTTTGGGAAAGAGTGTTGTGCAGTCAAGGGCTGGCTGAACCATTCCCAGTTGGGATAAATGCACGTCCTCACATCCATATCTCGCGTTTACAGTTTATCAAACAACAATGAGCCGACGAAAAGTACCAGCAAAAAGTGACCGGATCGAGGAGATTGAGGACGACGCTGTCATTACCCGAATCGAGACCAATGTCACAACAGGCCCCGCCTCTTTGAAGCAGCCCAAAACGCGTCCCGCAGCTCAGACAGAAGACAAGCTGTCTCTGTTTGACATTGTCAGATCTCTGGGGTTTCTGGTTTTTCTGGTCATCACTCTCAGCTACTATGTCACTGGAACCTGGAGCTGGGGCTACGAGACTCAGCTAGTACAACCCGCATACTTGCGCCACGCCTTCAAACATACCGTTCTAGGAGAGCCCTACCTCAGTCTGACCGATGACCAGTTGTCTCTTTACGATGGCACAAAGGCAGGCGAACCCATTTACGTGGGCGTGGGCGGCAAGCTCTACGACGTTTCAGCAAACCCGCTGACGTATGGGCCTGGCGGACCTTACCACTTTTTCGCTGGTAGAGATGCTGCTCGTGCCTTTTCCACGGGGTGCTTTCAGCAGGACCTGACATGGGACGTGCGAGGTCTGGACCCCGAAACTGTGGCCAGAGATATTCGGGGCTGGCAGGGGTACTTTGAGAAGAACAAAAAGTACTTTTACGTCGGCCAGGTGGTGCATCCGGAACCCACGGGGGAGCCTCCCAAGTTCTGTCAAGGTCAGAAGATGCCTGGAGGACGGCATTAGTTCCGGTTCTGCAAGTGTATCTTGGTAGACAGCGCCTCTCTGGGGGCGCAACTTCAGAAAAGCAGCGTCGCTCTAGTTTTGCATTTCTCAAACAGTAGCTAGCCCAGCACATGAATCTGAAAGGCCTGCCCATCAGTCCAGTACTCTGTCGAGTGACGAGTCTTGCAACTGCAAACATCAGTACACTCGACTTGTGTGGTAAGGTGATTTGTAATAGGTTAGTGTAGTCATATAGCTCCAAGCAGTCCACTAATTGTATACGTGGTCTGGATTAGTCCAGGCCCTGTTTTGCCGTGTAGTAACAGAAATCGACTTTTTGGACTTGCCTGTAATCACGATTCAGTAACCGAGAAACTCTAAGCCAAACTGGACCAGAATCAATGCCAAGGGGTCTAAAACTGGTGCCTGATGTAAAAACGGTAGCGTCTTGGTATCGTGTGACGTGTATAGTCGGTTCTTACAGACTCGGTCCAGTACAGAGTACCACACTGTTCTAGTGTCGTTAGCCGGCTCTGTTGTTGAAATGGAAGACTTCCACTTGATTCCCTGATCATTGATGCGGCGATTTCAAGCTTTGAGCCGTTTGCAATTCAGTTCAATGGATTCTGGTACAGAGTACTCTGTAGAACTGGACACGATACTTCTGTCTTTGAGATATTTGCGGGTGTTTCTGTAGGAGGTCACACATCTGCTCACAGAATCACAGAAAGACAACTGCGAGCTGTCATCTTCCAGCCGGTGCGCTAGTTCTTCTGGCAGATATTTGAGTAGTACCACTGGTCAACCTACATGTAAGCTTATCGAATATTAATGAGAAAAAATAGAGCATGTAAAAAAAGCCGATTAAAGATTTGCTGAGGCGCAGACAGGAGAGTGTTTTACAGATTAGAAGACCAGAGTAGACAAACGCCATTCGAACCATGAACAGATGGGTACTCTTTACCACACAAACAACCACACTGAAGTGGTAAAAAGCGCCACAAAGCGCACACAAACAGAGCCAACAGTACCAGCAGAACCAGCAGAACCAGCAGAGCCAGCAGAACCAGCAGAGTCAGCCATACACGTATATATTCGATCGCTAACAGCCCCCGACAACAAGTAATTCCTGGTCTTTTTCAAAAAACCAAACTTTTACTTCCAACTCCAAAACCGCCCTTGCAGCTGTCCACCGTTACATCGCTCCGCACATCCCATTGCTAAACTCTAGTCAGTGCCGTGCGTAAATTCATGCAGCCCATGGACATTTCGTCTGGTTTAAATCTGTTGGTTTTGTTGAAAGAAAAAAAAAAACGCAACTTCATTCTGCCAGACTAGCACCCAGCTAGACGTTGCCACGCCCCCAGAACACACCACCACGCGCCATGTCGTACCGAAAGATATTTGGCAAGAAGAAGGACAAGGAGCCCGAAGACGATGGAGCCCCCAAGCCCCGCCCCGAAGACACCCACAGTATCACCACCGCTGGAGGCAGCAGTTACATGTCCTCCATCTTCTCGAAAAACACGCGAGACACATCCGGCACAGCGGGAACGTCAGCCTCGGCCGGCTCCACAGGCTCCACGGGCAGCACAGGAAGCAGCTACCACAAAGAAAGCGCAGCACGCATCCATGTGCTGGAAACAATCGAGGATGTGGCAGACAACGTGGGAGTGGAAGTGCCCAGACAGGTGAGACGAGGCCAGTTTGGAACAAGCGACAGAAACCACGGCATTTCCGCCAACCAGTCCAGTCTATCGTCTCCAAACGCCTACCTGGGAGCAGGAAGCCCCACCAACCTGTTTTCAGGAGCACCGGCCAGCGGAGGAGCCTCTTCGCCTGTATTCCCCTTCACAGTCAGCGAAGCCCACATGCGAGACGTCCACGAGGGCCTAGCTCAGCTGAACGGCGAGTCGATAGCCCTCCTGGAACACATTTACGGTGGCGTCTTCTCGCCCGTCATGGCCTCCACAGCCCTGCAAAGACTCATCCGCGACTTCATCAACTTCACCGAGCTGGACTCTGAGGTGGCAGTTCAGCAGCTCGCCCCAACCATCAAGGTCGCGCTCCATCTCAGCGATAACCTCCTGGGGCCCGAGGACGTCCAGTCGAGAAAACTGCTGCTGAGAACGCTACACGAGCTCGGAAGACGCATCGGCGTGCTTCCCCGCAACACCGGCACCGTCACCGAACCCCGAAACTTTGCCATCGGACAAATGGCGTCGGAGCTGGAAGCGCTGCCTCAGGTCCTGCGCATCATGGACCAGCTGTCTACCAGCCAGAGCGAAATCGCCGACCAGAACGGTTCCTTCATCGCCCCCGTTCTTCGTGGCCTGTCGCCCAAGTTTGCCGTGCTCACGCTGTCTTTTGGCTTCCCCCAGCCCGAACAGTCCCACTACGATATGGTCACATCTCTGAGCAACTCGTCGCCACAGTCTGTGCACCTGTATTGCCACAAGAACCAAATCGCTGCATGCGCCAACTTCAAGCCGCCCTACAGAATCCCCACCGATGCTCATTCGCCACCAATGTCTCTGTCGCTGTCCTCCAACGAAGGTACGGCCTCGGGAACTCTAGGAGGCTTCATATACCCCAAAATCAGTGCAAACGACCCAGCTCTGGCCGCCTACGCTCGTTCTACGTTTGCCATGACTTGCGGCCACGTGTGTCTGTCTGAAAAGACTGGCCAAAACCCGCCTGTTTCGACGCCTTCGCCCGTACTTATCAACATGTACAAGGCTGCCCTGAAGAAGGAGCAGGTTAAGTATGCCCCCGACACGGCGGCTCATAAGCAGTTCCAGGACGCTATTGATGAGACCTTGGGTCCCAACTCTCTCGGAACTGTGGTTTGGGGTGAGCGAGCAGTGGTCAACGGTGCCATATCCGACGTGGCTATCATCAAATGTGACTCTAACTTGACGTGCCGAAACACGCTAGGTGACGATGTCGTGTTCACAGAGTACGACCCTGCGTTGGTGTTTGGCAATCTGGAAGTGCGGTCTGTGGCCCCCAAACTCGTACCCGGAATGAATGTCTTCAAGTATGGTTCTACGTCACGGTACACCAGGGGCATCTACAATGGTCCCAAGATTGTCTACTGGGCTGAGGGCCGTATCCAGAGCAGCGAGTTTGTGGTGACTACAGATGCGACTCCCATGTTTGCCCTGGGAGGCGACAGTGGCGCGTGGCTTCTCCACAAGGTGGAGTCCGAAAACCCTGCACTCAGTGTCATGGGTATGCTGCATTCGCACGACGGAGAAGTCAAGCAGTTTGGTCTTTTCTCGCCAATGAACGTCATTCTGGAGAGACTGGAGCAGGTGACCCATGTCAAGTGGGGTGTTGTCGGGGTTACGGATGACGAGGGGGAGGACTTGGCTGGAGGAAGCGATAGCGACGCCAGCGAGACCAACCACAGTGACTAGTCCAGCGGCGTTTTCCTCTATTGATGCCGTGGCCCATTTTCACTCAAGCTCTTGTCGAATAGAAACCTCCAACTTTATGACACAACCTTAAGACGCGCACCATCCCCACCCCTGAAAACCACCTGATCAGACACGTGATTCAGATGAGGTATTACCAAAATGCGGGGACGTTTGCAACGGCTATCGACGAGACAATTGCCTCCGTGGCGCGTTCTTCTGAGATTTCCAGCATGCTACGGCTACACTTGCGATTGCGGGCTACTTTGTACTGTAACCCGCAGATCCGGACACTCTCAGTCGTGCAGACTATATTGTATGTATCAAATTAATGCCTATTTATCGCTTAGACAAAGAGGAGGCCAGTGAAGAGGGCGAGGGTGACCTCGGGCACGCCGACAATAGGCTGCTTCTGGATGTGTCGCTGGCTCTGTCGTCGGTAAGACCACACGGCGAGACCAGTGAAGCAGATGCCACCGGTGAGGTAGATGTAGCCGAGAGAGAACTTGGCCCAGCAGTTGAAGATACAGTTGACCTCCTTGTCGGACATTTCGCCGACGAGACCAGTGTAACGAGCCCACATGGCAGCAAGGGGTCCGAGAGGCTCCACGGCACGCTTGAAGAGAGGGAACAGCAGGGTGATGGGGGAGTACCACTCGTTGAGAGTGATGTTGCTGATGTCAAACTTCTTGGCCAGCTTGTCCTCGCATTCGCAGCTCTCGAGAGTCTTGTTCTTCAGGAGAGCCACACCTCGAGCAGTGTGGATGGCGGCGGCCACGGGGAAGGCGGCGGCAAAGAGAGAGTAACCAGCCACGGTGGCGGTGAATTGGTAGAAGGAGGGCTCCTTGATGAGAGTCTTGACGGTGTTGCAGAATCGAGTCATGATTTGTGTAATTTTCAGTTGCCTGGAAGGTGTAGGAATAGTGTTGGATGACTTGTCGTCACATGGGACCATGGTCTGGTCCAGGGCTAGGGTAGCAACCAACGCCTTGGGCGAGAAGGATAGGCTTTTCTGTATGCGGGACCTGCATTATCTGTATTTCCGGCATCGGCCATAACTCGGCCTGAGGCTGGAATTTGGCGGTTCTGGGCTGTGTTTGCTGTTTACAGGGGTTTGTTAGCCAAGCCCGCTTGTTTTCCTCGTGCTAAAAGCTCGTCTTTCGGGTCTTGTCCCGCCTTTCAAGTTTACTTTGCCTCTGGAGCAATGTGGCGAAGTGAAAGTGGGTTTGAGTAGATGCATGGTTAGTAAGGAGGCACATGATTGGCTGGAAGCCACTGGACTGGAATGGGTGCGGTAGCTGCGATTTCAACATACCGGCCACGAGACCCATCACACGACCGCTGTCTCTCCCCTTGTGCGCCACTGAAACAGCAAAAACCAATGGCGTGTAAAGTTGTGCGCCGTTGAATGGTAATTAAAAGCCAAAAACAGGGGAGGCTGAAATGAGGCTGGTGGAAGGTCGGGGAACCCTAAGAGTGAGAATATCGCCACGGGGGAACTAGTGGCGGGCCATGGGGGTGGCGTAGAGGCGCCACGTGTGCACTGTTAGTGTAATTGACGCCTTATTATTTTGATCATTTGCAATTCCACACAATGAAAAAAATCAAGTTCACAGTGCTTAGATTGCTAATTCAGTTGAGCACTCATCTCTTGGTGGGAACCCCCGCATTGAATTGCTCTTGGCACTGTAGCTCGAGATGGCGCCTAATCTCCCACAAGATGCAAGGGTACACCCCAATATCCAACAGTGTGCTGACCCCGAGCCTGCTGAGAAATGCCAGCAAAAATGGCAGAGTTTGCCGGTACTTTGGCAGGCAAGTACTCTGTGGCTGTAGCTAGGTCTACCACCGCACCTGGAATGGCCGAGCTTTGGATAAGACTTCGACATTGGCCACTTGCTTGTCTGTGAGATCCGGCATGTGCTGTACGTCGACCTCCATTCACAACTCTCTGGTGCAAGCACCCTACCATCCCATAAGACAGTCCAAAACCACCAAACTTGAACATTGACCACGGTAGGTGCGGTGTATCTTGACCCCGCACAATTTCCACTTCTCGGGGATCGTCTGCGTTGAAGAAGCGCACATCTTTCATGGTCTTGTTCAGCACCCCAATATCAACAATCTGAGGGATCCATTGGTCCAAAGTCGCAAAAACTGAATTGAACCACAACAAGCCATCATACTCAACCATGTCGCCTTCCTGTAGAGCTGAATGCGGGCCGTAAACCAGTTGCAGGGCTTTGGTGGTTCTGTTCACGTAAAAGGTGTGCCATTGGTCACTGTAGTCGCTGAGATGGAGAAAGAAGGCATCTGTAAGAGAGGTTACAGACCACTTGGGGCCATTGAAAGATGTGCTGTACGTGCTGGAACTGTCCAACACTCCCTGTCTTCGCCCAATGACAAAGAAGTAATGGGACAGTATTGCGTATCCTGGATTCACGTGAACAAGCACCTCCTTGTCATTCGCCCAAAAAGAGACATCTTGCGCCCCGTCGGGAATGTCAAAAAGTGTCTTGAGAGTGTTTTTGTCTTCCTGGCTTAGCTTCTCTGTCAACTGCTTCTGGGACTCGTCTGTCTCAAGATTGACAGCAGCCTTGACAGGCTTGAATGCAACGCTGCTGGACCCAGAGCCAAAAGTGTTGCCGCGCTCAAACCACAACCCCGCTGTGGTTACTACAGCTTTGGGTACTGTCTCCACCATTACCACCTCCAGAGTAGTCTTGGAACAGGGTGTTTTTTTGGTCAATGGCCCACATGTGTCTCTCTGTACTTTCCCAAGACGCCTGCTTCTGGCACAAATCAGTCTCGCACAGCCAAACCACGTAGACTGCTCAAAGCCGTCGTTTCCAGGTCTAATCCAAGGCACACGCTCTTTCACCTTTGGGGCCAAAGCATTGCCGGCCCAGCCATTTGCGGCATTTCTGATGGACGAACAAGTGTCTCCAAGCGCTAGACTGTCTGCGATATCTGCATTGTCGAAAATCTGGTGAATAATCTCGGGTGGAAGAGTGATGTTCATGAGGTAAAGCTCGTTTCAAAGAACTGTAAATCAGATAAATTGCAATAAGCTTGTTATCAATGGTACCCGCAGATTTAAACGATGTAGATTGACATGAATAAGGCAAGGCAAGACAACTTCTTTTCATTGATTTATTGAAATTACGCAGCGGTAACAAGTGCTTTTGTACATTTTGTGACATATAATGTGACATTGAACATTTTGTGACATTGAGCATGTGACATTATTTGAGCATTTTATCACATTGAGCATTTTGTCACATTAAGATGACAACTTTCTCCCATCTCACCCCACATATACACGCTACAAATCTCCGGAACCTACATGACCAATCCCAACTGCTTATATTACATTCTATATATACGTGAATAAATCCTTTCCTAAGTTCGTCGCTTCTTGTACTGAACAGACCGAACTCCAGCGTCCTTGGGACCTCGTCGCTTGGACGCTCCCTTGGCTGCCTCCTTAATCTCGTAAGGATTGAACTGCTTCTTGTCCTTGGCCCGCTGCTTTCGAGCTGCTGCTGCTGCCTTCTTGTCCGCTGCCTTTTGCTCGTCTGTCTTGACAATGGAGCTTCCAGACGAGTAGTCAAAGGGAGTGAATGTAGCGGCGTCGGGAGCCGTAGTTGTCGAGCCGGCCTTTTCCTTCTGGCTGTCCTTGGAGTATTTTTTGTTTGATGCAGCAATGATGATATCTGTGGGCTTCTCGTCGTCGGAGTAGTCGGACGCGTCCTCGGTCTGTCCGGCCTCGATCTGCGCAGGCACAACCTCGTCGCCGTCCTCGTCCTCGTCCTCACTGTCAGCCTCTCCAGACTGAGGTGCCACTGGAACAGCCAGCACCATCATATGCTTTTCGACCTTGGAGATGCCGAGAGGGCCAAGGGAAGTCTCCTTGACATGCACAATTGAAGTTTTGGAGGCGTCAAAGCCGCCGGTTATGTCTGACTGGGCATCCTGGGCAGACAAAAAGATGACCTCGGCAATTTCCGAGAACTCAGCTCCCTCGATCGACTCGGCAGCCAGCACGGGCTCCTCTTCGACTTCCTCCACCTCCACATGCTCCGCCTTGGCCACCTTGATGACCCTGATGACCTCCTCCACGTTCTTTCGCACAAGCAGAGGCAGCGACTTTGATACGCTGAACACGCTCTCGGGTGTGTCGGGCATTCGGTTGGCCAGCGAAATCAACAGGTAGTTGGGCATCACGTAGCCAGTAGACTCGTCCTCGGACCGAGCCATGTTATCTCTCCAGTTAAACAGCGCCTTGGCCACGGTGACACTGGGTCCGGTGACGTGGAACTGCGAAATGAGACGGTTGATGCCGCCAGCGTAGTCAAAAGATTTGAGGTAGTAGCGGGGATCGTAGCCAATGTATTCGTATCGCTGGGCGGCGGTCTCTCTGCTCTTCTCCAGCACGCCCTCGACCTTGTCTTTCTGAACAAGAGCGTTCTTGAGCTGGTCGTAGATGTTGAGCAGAAAGTGCGTGTCTGCTCGGGCGTAGAGAAGCTGCTCGGGCGACATGGGTCGCACCCGCCAGTCGCTGAGCTGGTACTTTTTGGACGTGACAAAGTTGGCGTAGTGCTGCAGCAGGAAAGCCAGACTGTGGCCCTTGAGACCGAGGGCCTGCGAGGCGTGGAAGGTGTCAAACAGAGACACAATGTAGAGGCCAAAGTCGCGCTGCAGCCACTGGATGTCCATGGTGGCGCCGTGCAGCACCTTGACGATCTTGGGGTCCGTCAGCACCTCGTTGAACACCTCCAGGTCTCTCAGAGCAATGGTGTCGATGATGTAGTCCTGGTCCCGGGAAGAAACCTGAATCAGACAGGTGATTCCGTAGTAGGTTCGCATGGAGTGGTGCTCGACATCGAGCGCAATCACCGACTGCTGCTTGAGATGCTCCACCATGTCGCTGAGCTTTTCCGCCGTGTCCACGTACATGTACTCCTCCTCTCCTTCGGCCTCCCACGGTCTTGAGGGGATCACCTCCGTCTCTTCGTAGACCTCGTCAGGGTAGGGCTGGTCGGCAATTTCCGCCGCATATGGCTGTGGGTAGTGGTCTCTAAAGTCGTCGGCCGCCTGGAGCATGACAAATGCGTCTTCGAGAGGAGTCAGGGCATGGGGTTTGGAGCTGAGTTTTGGCTTGAAAGGCGTGTCTTTGGAGTTGTCCACTTCCCACATTTCCTGGGGCTTCCATTGGGGGCCGCGGATCTCGGTGGCCGAGCTGATGGCGTTGCCCACTCTGATCTTCTCGCCCAGCGTCTTGGGTCCGTCCTTCTTGGACTCGGCAATCTCCACCTTGTCTGCCTGCTTGGTCAGCTTGCCCAGCTGAATGTCCGTTTTCTCGTACAGATCGTCGACCACGGACGAGAACTCCTTCCAGTGGCGGTTGACGGTCTCGATGTCGTCGGGGAACGACCCCACCTCCTTGGGGGCGATTTTTTGCGCCAGCTGATTCACCACTCCAATGAGCTGTGATGCGTTCTGCTGGACCTGCTCCGCAACCTTGTCGTCGATAGAAGAGTAGAATTTGAGATCATGTGCCGCCAGACCGCGCGCAGCCTTGGCTGTCTGTTGGGCGAGTCGCACAAGACTGTCAATTTCCATCTTTGGCGGTGGTGATGGGGGATTATGCTGGATGTGAGATGTTGGAAATTTGTTGCATATCGGGAAAATAATTTACGATTAGGTTTAGGGCTACCCAACTGAGAAGCAGGTCAGAAATTGTGGGTTTAAAAGGGAGACTTGAGGGTGCAAGTATAGAGATCATTTAGTTTTGTTATTTTGAATGTTGGTCGCTTTGATGGTTTGAGCACTGCTAGTGGGTACGTCAGTGTGTCTGACTGCTTGTGAAGAAAAGGAAACTTCAATATTTGGACATGGACCATTAGAGCCTGTATTGAAGTTGTCCGGACATTGGAACTGTATTGGTAGTTGTCTGGTTGTCGATATATCATTCGTTCTGAAGATGAATACTTTTATTCTAACGAATACTTGTGCTGGGAAACTTCTAAACAGTGCAATCTGATTAGATTTCTATCCTACTTGTTCCAACCTGATCATAATTCTGGTCATATTTGTATCTCTAATCCAATACAGTGGTTATATCTACATGTAGTCTGAGCTTCTTGGAATTCACGTTCAACCAATGAAATGGTTATCTGCTCATATACTCCACTCTATACCAGTCTCTCACATCTATGTATACCAAATTCTATTATGTACAGTAGGTATCTATGCTATCCAAGTTTTAGTTCACTCCTCGTCCTCGTCCTCGTCCTCAATAACCCGCTCGACATCAAAGCCGGTGGCGGGAATCAAACGAATAGTCACGTCCGTGTCCCGGGCAATGATTCCCCACATGATGGAGCCGTCCCACTGCTCGGCAATGTCGTTGTACAGAGCGTCCAGCGTATCGTGATCGTTGAACTCTTCTCCGAGCACCTCCTTGATAGTTAAATCGATGCTGCTGGTGGTTCCAAACAGCCACGGCCGGTGGGCCATGAAAAGAGGACTCTCGGCCTGCTCCATCACTCCCTCGCGGAACTTGCGATTGGATACCACAAGGTCTTCGTATGACTGTCCCAGCGACGTAAACATGGCTCCTGCGAGTTTCTGCGATGTCGGAGAGGTCGGCACCTCGCCAGAAACGATTCGCGGCAGGTACTGGGATATCAGCCTGTCCTTGTTGAGGTCAGACGTCAGCATCGGCTCAATGGGCTTGAACCCGCTCTCGGCGGCATCTTCCAGTTTGTTCTTCAGATCGCGCTTCTTCTTCATTTCTAGCAGAAGTCGCAGCTCGGAAATGTACCGGTCCATTTCCACGGGTTTGTGGTCGTGGGCACCCCACCACCAGGTGACTTTCTTGCCCTCCTTCAGCGCCTTGAGGCGGTCTGCGCGAGCATGTTGGGCCCAGGGGTCGTATGTGAGGTTTGTGATTCGAGGGTACTCAAACATGGCGGTGGCACCGATCAGCGCGGACCCCATGAGAACGCCCGTGGTCTTGACGGCTCTAAAGGCCCACTTGCCGTACCTTGCCTTGAAGGATGATCTTCGCGGAAGCGCCATCAGCAGCACACCGGCGCCCAACTGGGTGGCACAGACCACGTGTAGTGCGTACTTGTTGTCGGCCGCAGGCGTGAGTTTGCCCCACATGCCCAGCACAAAAGACGGCTGTCTGTACTTGGGGAAGAAGCCTTCCTGTTTATCGTTTCCCATCACGCGAGCTAGGTCCAGAGTGCGTTCCTTGCTTTTCCTGTCACTGATTGGCCAGCGTCTCTTGTCGGTTTTAGTGAGACCTTTGCGGGTGTCTGTCCTTGAGAGCAGATAAATGAGTACGTAGTCAAAGTCCAGGACTCAATGGTGCAGCATGCATGACTGGCAACCGAACAATCTGAGAAGCTTATGTAAGCACGTTTTCGGTGGCAAGAGGGTGGCGTAAAAATTGCGCAAATCGGGTCTTTCTGCACGTGAGTTTGAGAGGGGGCGTTTTGTTGGCGTGGTTTCTGTTGTATAGCCAGCTTTAGCTACTTTTTGGAGTGATACAGTTGCCTTTGGCAAGTGGTTAAAAACGGCAGTTGGTGATCACGTGGTTGATGAGGGAAAGTGCCAAACTTTCAAAGTGTAGCATATTTGGAGTTGCTTTTGGAGCCACTAACTGATCAGGTTAAAGAGATCAGTTTTTGAGCTACTGACTCAATTTTAGTCACATTTTATACACCAAAGTATAGCGCGTGTGCTGGTATAATTTTTATCTGTCTCAGGCTCTTGGAACCTGCTGAATATTGTCATTCGAGTACAGTATTTACAGAATGACGAGACAAAAGTATACTCGAGACATTAGTATACTTCAAGAGCCAACAAGTTGCGAAATATCATCGTTCTCTAAACAGCTATCGCAACGGTGAAATGAGCTTTTTCTAAAAGTCATTTCAATCACTTTTTCTACCCCTGTATTCAATTTTTTTATTCAAAGGCAAGGTAAGGTAACTCGTATATGCATGAACATGCGTCAACAAAAGAGTGGCTGCCCCATTGCATCATCACCATCTACTTTTGGACGGTAACCAGTTCTCAGGCAAAAATTCACACAGCGGTTTTCAGCAGACGATGTGGTTATACCCGGAGAATCTGTACTGTTCCTGAGTATTCTCCTGGGTTTTTTCTTGAAAAAATAAGTCTCCTTTGCCCCTACACCTGAAAAAGACGTTGGACAAAGAGCCCAATGCGCCATTAACAGTAAGCAGACTGAATGACATCCGTATTTCACTATTTGAACATTGTCGTACGACAGTAACCATAATCAGGTACGAAACAGTGCGGTACAGTTCCACAATCAGGTAAAAATCAGCTGTTTGGCGTTTGAATGTCTTCCAACCTCTCTTCCAAACAGATATTCAGCATTACCAATTCCTTAGTAACCTGCATGTGGGGTAAAGTTGCGCCGTATACTATCTTGATGATGCATGCGTCTTGTTTGCCTAAACATGTTACAACTGACCGTTGCTGTTGGTCCAAGCAAAATAAAACCGCCAAACTAGACTTGCCGCGTGATTCCGAACAGAATGCACTCTTCAGAACCGCTCCATCGTCTCTACTCTGTGATTTGGAAAAGACGAGCAAACATCTGATAACTAAGGGTAGGTAGGCTTTATGCTCTTCCATCTGCCAAGTCCCTGTGGCTTGGAGCCGTTTGAAAAACTATATATAAACCGACCATGACACACTGTCAGGACTCCACAACCATTTTGGCAGCTCAATTGACGGCTCCACAGCACTGTAAATACGCTGCTCTATCGCCATGACCCGAACTCCCGTCTACTTCATCCCCCATGGAGGCCCTACCTTCATGTACGAGAACCATGCTGGCGGAGACAAGGGTGCCTACGACTATCTGCGAAACCTGGGCAAAGAGCTGGTCCAGAAACACGCCGAGGACCCCAACTCCGTCAAGGGACTGATCATCATGTCTGCGCACTGGCAAAATGCCAACCAGCAAGACGAAAACCCCAAAGGAACCGGCCACAACGAGTTTCCTGCCTCTGAAGGCAAGGGAATTCCAGTGGGCATTGTCACCGACAAAAGCAACGGCTACCCCAGCCTCGAATACGACTTTTTCAACTTCCCCAAACACATGTACGAAGAAAAGTTCTGGGCCAAAGTGGACCATGAAGGAGCTGAAAAGGTGGCCAGGCTGATTGACCAGACCCCAGGCTACTACGCCCAGCTCAGAAGCGATAAGAAGTGGGACCACGGCGTGTGGGTGGCTTCGCGAGTCATGTTTGAACACGCCGGAAACGAAGACGGAGCTCTCAAGTTCCCCATCATCAACGTATCCGAGCCGGCAGGAGACGATGTGGACGGCCTGAGTCCCAGAGAGCTGTCTGAGCGGTTCTACAACCTCGGAAAGGCTCTCTCGGCGCTTCGAGACGACGGCTACTGGATCATTGGCTCCGGAATGTCTGTCCACAATCTCCGCGACCGAACAAAGTACCACGACGGAACTTCTTCCGAGTACTCGCAGCCGTTTGAGGACGCGGTCAAGGACGTGGTGGACAACGTCAAGGGTCTGCCAGTGTCCGACGAGCAGTATCTCACCAATCTATCCGAGCTCTGGAAGAACCCCCATCGTCCGGGCGCACATCCCACTGCCGAACACTTGTTTCCCTTTTACTTTGCGGCTGGAGCTGCCGATGGAGACAGGGGCGTTCAGGAATACACCAAGATTGCAGGCAGCACGGCGTGGGGCCTGTTCAAGTGGGGTGCACCGCAGGGAGAGTACTGATCTGGCGCTGAATCTTTTAGCTGCAGAAAACTAAACTAAAAGCAAAGACTGTGGGGTTGAAGAATGTAGAGATTTCGGTACGTCCCATGTTCAATTGTAGAGTTTATAACCGGGAAGTGTGATTAGTACGTACTCAGTATAGTATCACAGTGTTCAGTCTGTTTCTGGTCTAGCTTTGTTTGGTCACAAGTCACTTGCCAACTAGGAGCATCCATTTCAGCTGGCACTCCTGAAAAAGTAGCACCCACTTCAGCTAGCAGTCTTAGCACTCCTGATTCTCACATTAGACTACCTCCAAGAGGCACACGGCGTTGTAGCCATTTAAGCTGTCATTTTAGCATGACCCTTGAGTTTCTTGTTCCAAAGAACCGCCCAGTTAGCGTTCCAAGAGATAAGCCGACGCAGATATCTCAGGTGAATCAGCCCAGACGGCTCCGCCATTTACTCGGGGATCGCTCGACTGCCCTTGTTTATGACGCCACGCGTACTTGCACACCGTTGTCAACCCTAAGTCCCTGTGGGTTCCATGCTTAGTTGCTTCGGCGTGTTCAGCCAGCAGCAAAAGTTTGGGCCCGGCTTCCGAAGGATTCAAATGAATGTTTATCAAACAAACGTAGCATGAGACGAGTAAACAGTGGGGTAGTTTGAAGGAGATTGAAGGGCTGAATGGTCTGTGTTTTGGGCCCATTGGGACAGTATAGACACTTTCAAAACACCCTAGTGTCTGCAGTATCACCCTAGTGCCTGTTGCTATTGTCTGTTGCTGCTCTTGTCTGCTCTTGTCTGTTGCAACACCTGATAGTTTCATAGACTGGTGGCTGGAAACCTAGAAAAGCCGTCCATCCCTCATTCCTCTTCTGAAGAAGTAGGAGAATTGCCTCAGCATTCCTGAGTCTGATGTAATCCAGAGGCTGGTCCCGTTGCAAAAGTTAAGTTCGTTTGGCCGGGATCAGCGTCTGCAGCTAGACCAAGAACCTCCGTTCCCACCAAGACTCTTGGCTGCGTTATCTCGGTCTTGTGCGATCCAAACGGTTTGTCTTGGCTGTACCTCGTCTTCTTCAAGCAGTCGCTCGAGCTCTTGCTGACGACGTCTTCCTCCAGCCAATAGCCCTACAGATAACAAGAAACCATATAGAATGGCGATTGAATTGTATCGGCGCTAAGGTTATCTTTTTTCGCCTGCTTCAGGCTATTTCCAAGCCACTCTATCTAAGCTCATGGGCAGCTGGTGCTAACCCAGACACGGCCATATTATCGCTGCCGGACTTGCGAGATTGTGCTTGTGCTCCTATAGACTAGTCTTGGCGTCGCAACTAGGAATTATACCCGATCAGCCACTTGTCCCCTCATGATTTGTCTCCAGACTGAGGATAGTATCTGGAACAGTGCATTACGTAGAGGGAAAGGCACTACAGAATCTGTACAGGCTGTAGTCTAGTCTAGACCAGTTATGGACGGCTGTAGAATGCAACTGCGCCCTGTATCAAAGCCCCGCATTCCATGTACCGCTGTCGAGAGTCGAGTTTACAGCCGAGAAAGTCGCTCACTCCAAACTCAAGCCTCGAGCTCTATGCATCTTCTAACTCAAGCCTCAGCTCTAACTCAACCAAAAAAAAAGAGCACACGGCACTGTGGCTGTTCAGATTGGAGTTCCGATAAGCCCGGATGGAAAAAATAGACGACCGCCAAATGGATATATAAAACGCTGACCACCAACCAGTGCAAGGAACGCACACCAGTTCTTCGCCCAGATTGCCGCAATGACCCATCTAGGTGACCATATCGAAGACCATCTGGAACCCGATCGTGAAGATAACCTCTACTACAGAGAAGAGACCATCCCCAGCTACAATGGATACACTTCTCAGTCGGACTACCCGGTGAAACCCACCTACTCGGGCAGCGCAGAGTCCCAGCCTGCCTACGAACAGTCGTTCAAGGAAAAAGAAGGAGACATTGAATTCACCGAGGTTCCAGATGACTCCGAACACTACTCCCACACCTGGTCAACGTACACGGACGAATGGAACCCCGACGGACTCCGAATTGCCACAGACGAAGACTCGACGCTGCGACGAATCTCTGCGCCTGTTTCGGCCATGACATACATGCTGTCACTGGTCGAGTTTGCGGAGCGAGGCTCCTACTACGGCCTGACCAACGTCATTTCCAACTTTGTGCAGTTTCCTCTGCCTCCAGGAGGAAACGGATGGGGAGCCACCCCCAAGGGCTCCCAGGAGACGGCTGGTGCCCTCAACCAGGGTCTCCAGGTCGCCACCGCTCTGACACTGGTTCTGTCGTTCCTCTCCTACTTGACTCCTTTGTGGGGTGCCTACCTCGCTGACTCCAAGTACGGCCGATTCCCTACAATCTGGGCTGGTACCGTTGTGTGCGGAGTAGGCCACGTCATCATCGTCATTGCTGGCATTCCCGGAGTCATTGAGAACCAAAAGGCTTCTCTCGGAGTGTTCATTGCGGGTCTCATCATCTTTGCATTCGGAACCGGTCTCTTCAAGCCCAACTTGCTGCCTCTGCTCCTAGAGCAGTACAGAGAAGACGACAACTGGGTCAAGAAGCTGAAAAGTGGAGAAGAAGTGGTCATCGACAAGGAGTCCACCCTCCAGCGAATGACCCTGGTCTACTACTGGTCCATCAACGTTGGAGGCTTCCTGGGTCTCGGTACGGCCTACGCTGAGAAGCGTATTGGCTACTGGCTGGCCTTCTTGGTCCCTACCATTCTCTACTTCTTCCTGCCCTTTTTCCTTTTCATTATTCGAAACAGAGTCTACAAGACCCCTGCCGCCGAGAACTCCATCATTGCCGGCTTTGTCGGCGTCATCTACCAATGGATGTTCAGAAAGCCCTCCACGTACCCCGAGAAGTTTGTCTTTGACGTCTGGGCCACGCTCAAGGCCACGCGGTTCTTCCTCTTCTTCCCCATCTACTTTATCAATGACAACGGAATTGGCGCTCTGTCCAACTCTCAGGGCAGTTCTATGATCACCAACGGCGTGCCCAACGATTTGCTGAACAACTTCAATCCCCTCACCATCATTGTCGCTGTTCCCATCATCAACTACGGCCTGTATCCGCTGCTGCGACGCCTGAGAATCAACTTCCGGGCCTCGTTCCGAATCTTTCTGGGATTCATGCTGGCGGCCTTCTCGCCCATGATCGGAGCCATTCTGCAGTGGCGGATCTACGAAACGTCGCCGTGTGGCTACTACGCCACCAGCTGCGACAAGGGAGTGGCTCCCATCACCATCTGGTGGCAGGTGTTTCCCTACTTTTGCACCGCGCTGTCTGAGATTTTCGCCATCACCACCTCGTACGAGCTGGCCTACTCGCTGGCGCCCAACCATCTGCGGTCCGTGGTTCTAGCCCTGCTGCTGTTCATGTCTGCTTTCAGCACCGCCATCCAGACAGGCATTACCCCTGCGCTAGTAGACCCGCACCTGATTTGGCCGTTTGTGGGCATCTCGGTGGCTGGCGCTGCCTTTGCCTTTGCCTTCCTGGCGTGCTACTGGAGGCTGGGCAAGGACCACCACCTGGCTGTTTAGGGCCCTATGCATTTTTTCGTGTTCTGAGGACATTCCACACCTGTGCATTTTCCTTCGTCTTCTGAGGACATTCCACACCTGTGCATTTTCCTTCGTCTTCTGAGGGGACGTTTCACCTTTTCTAATCAATAACTTATTTGTCTGTCAAAATTAAACAATAATAACGACTGGTCATGGCAAACTCTACGGCGCATCATTTCCAGGACTGGAAATGCATCAGTAATATCTGCCCGTTTCCCGGATAATAATCTGCACCACTGGCTAATATATGCACTTTTGGCCGTTATTCCGACATGGATTTTTTTGTGTTTTTTTTGTAGCCAATACATACCACCAATATACGTAATGTTTGCATTAGATCTGTTGGAGCCTACCAAAAAATACCCAGAAATTACCAAAAATTATAAAAAAAATTACCAAAATAAAAACACCCAAAAAATACAGTCTGTACAATGGTGCGTTTGATTATTAAAGTAATGAGCAATTTCAACTCATTAACATACATAGTCTAATCTGAAGATACTGATCCGTCCAAGTGGAACACATCAGGTATTCTGAACCTGCTAAATACGTCACATCCCCTCTGTGGCGGGAAATGTACGTCATTCTCAACTACCCCTACACCCCCTTGTCAGCGCCGCACTCGGCATGCAGGTACAAAGACCCTAGTATTGCTAGCCGCTCATGTCAACTTTACTCTGTTCAGTTGTAAAAAAATATTTTCATGTATCTAGCGCATCTTGCCCACAATTGGATAAGTGCTTTTGCCCCGAAACAAGTGTGGGGGTTCTCGCCGCTCGTGCCCCGAAAGATCAGCACAACCCGAGACATGTTGCAACTATTAAACCTAGTGGCATGAGGACCGAAACTATGCCTAAATAACGGGATAACGGCTGCCAGGACATGCGGAATTAGAGTTCAAAAGTCGCGTTTGGGTTTGGTTCACACTTCTTCTCAACTCTTGCTAGTCTGGAACTGACAAACGGCCCAAGCTATTGTTAGCCTGCTAAATGGACAGTGTGACAGCCAAAGGCCATAGGTTGCGCTTGTCGAAATTTCAGACCCGCCATGACTAACCTGACGTTTCTGCATTCGCAAAGGAGGCGCAGTCTATAAGATCTTCAGGGGAAGATTTGAACCTTAATTGATGATCTACAAAGAAGAATGGACAGGGAAAATAAAAGGCGACGCGATTAGAAATGATCATTCAGGGTTCTGCTATGTAGATCATTTGCTGGGGCAAGGAATGAATCTAGTCTAGACTAGACGCAGCTCGTGTATACAAGATAATGACACTGTGTCACGCTGTTCATTAGAATTATGATATAAATAAATGGCCAAAGGGGGCCTTGTCCTGAGAGAGCCGTCAAATAATTAGGCTGGTTAATCAAACTCGTCCCGCTCCTCTGACACTCCACGAGTGGCGTGAGGAGGGAGCTCGTTTAATCTTGGTCTGCACCAGAGAGGCACGCTCTTTCGCAGTATCAACAGCAATCGACGCTGGACGCTTCATCGTAGCATGGGACAGCGGAGCTGAGGGCCGTCGGCTTGTAGACCGCATGTGGTGGTCTTCACGGTGTACGAAACACTCGTCGATAGTGTCAAACTTGTCGCCACACGTAATACACACCACCTTGTGTTTGACGGGGGTTTTGCAGAAAATCTCCGCCTCGTCTTCGTCGTACTCGTCGAGGTTGATAGTCGGGTCCACGTAGGGGTCTTCAGTGTCGGAAAAAATGTCGTCTGAGCCTGATGACGAAGAGTCCGACTCGGGTTCGGCTCGGGCTGTGGGTCGTTGAGAAAAGGGGCCTGGCAGCAGCACGGAGGCTCGTTTGGCGGACCGGGTGGGGAGTGCTGGCGAGAGCGACATGGATGCTGGTCGGGCGGGTCGGCTTGTGGAGAAGTTGGGCACGCTAGTAACCACAGACATTGACAGTCTGTGGGATTGATATGGCATTTTCGTGGCCATGGCGTGCATAGGTACCGTCCTGAGAAGTGTCGTTTCTTGTTGGATTGTTGTCTGTGCCTTTGGTGTGATGGTGGTCATTGTTTTAGGCTGTGTTGTGGGGGTCGCATCTGTAGCCGCCACTGGCGTCTTTGGCGTCAGGGTGACTTGCTTCTTGGGGGCGGGGGCCGTTGCAGGCTTTTGTTCCTCTGTAATGTCGATCAACGACGAGTAGGAGGCGTTGGCGCCGCTGTAGGAGCACCGTCGCGGGTATGTGTCTGAGGCCAGTTGGGCGTCCTGTCTGCCTCGTGACTTTGGGTACGAAATTGTGAGCTCGTCGTCCATTGTTTTGGCGCGCGCCATTGTCTTGAGGCTGCGTTCGGAGGATGACGCCGAGGTGGTGATGAAGGAGGTGAATGAAGAGATGCTGGACTTGCGGCGGCCTAGGCTGCGTTCCGACTTTGGCGATTGAGAGTCGTGCTGGGAGGCGGTATCGTCGTTTTTTAGCGACTCCCGCGATCGATTTTTCCATCGCGACAGCGTCTGCGACAACTGTGACAGCTTTGACACATGCCTTGTGTCATCACTGCGAGGTGACATTTAGTGAAGCTGGCTCAAGAGGCACGTCTGGGCAAGCCTCGGTATATATAATTATCTTGGGGAAAGAGACGAGACTTCCCAGTGGCACGTTTAATTAGAGTTGTTTCGAACACTTACTCCTGGAGAGTGCGGCCGAGTTGCTTTCGATGTCGCTCCACACGCCAGGGCGGCCCCTGGACTCGCCAGGTCGGACACTGCCTCCTGTTGGCGAGTATCTGCGGTGCCCTCCGGCTTTCTGCGTCTCCGGATCTCCAGCTGTCACTCTGCCATGTCAATCGCATTCGCGATCCGCTCCCGCGAAAGGCAAAAAGCAAAGTCAAAAACACGTCTCTGACGACTTGCCAAAAAAAAACAAAGTCAAAGAAAGGGCCCCAAAAGCAAAAAGAAAAGCAAAACCACACCACGCCAGATCTTTGTTGCACATTATGCTGGTGCAGGGTGTGCCATGTTCTTGATACAGGGCGCGAGACAGGGGGAAGGGGAAAAAGATTCAGCAACGCATGGTTACCAAGCCCGTGGACAACGGATCCAACGGTGCGGGGGCGTTACATACAGCCCAGACGGCTCGCAATCAGGGGAAGCGGGTTTTACGGCGCTCATATCGCACTGGTCAGCGTGCACACGTCCCCTTTCGCACACTCACATACACACACACAAACACATACTCACACAAACACATACACTTTGCACACAAGGCAAGGGCGTCGAGGCCACACGGAGCATTGATGTTGTCACGTCGAATATTTGCAAACCCCGCCGATTCATAAATCGTAGCGTAATATGCCGCAAGGTACTTGGTGCTGATGCAATCATGTCGCACGTATGTTCTGTAGCCAATAGGTTTGTATTTCGTTCGTTATGGATTACATGCAAAAAAAAAAAGTGCAGAGATGCTCTGTCTTACCCACCACCACCTGAGTTAGCGCCTTCTTTGAAAAGAAATCAGTCATGTGACTAGTTCAGTGTAACTATGACATTACCGCAGCATTGCAGCCAACAGAAGTCAAGACGACGACTGGTTTTTGAGGCCGCTCTTTCGTGGTAGATTGGTTTATCATCATGAAACCGAACCGAAACTCCATACTCACTCTTTTGTCGTGCTGTGTGGAAGAACAAGTTTTTTTTCGCACAACGCTTAAAACCGAAACTGCCAAAAATTACCCGGCCGTCGTGCCCTAATGAGTCGACAAGAGATTGTCGGTTCGATTCAGGACGCGAAATATTATTCGACGAAAAAATATAAAAAGGTGGCATCATCCCAGGAATGAGCAAGTGTCCCGATTGGGACCAATTCTCTCAGATATACCGTTTGCGTGCAGTGGGTATCTGGTCGCTTTTCCGTGCCTTTCCTTTATCGGCCACAGCCAATAATTCTACTGGCTGAATTCGGATAGCCGCGTTGGGCAAAGTTAGAGTTGACTATTCCCAATAACTGTTGGAGGATCTATAGAACGTAACTCGTGAACTAGACTAATTCACATCCACATGTATCAACATAAACAACAACAAAAACAGGGAAAACAACATTTCTATTGTGTTTGCAGAAATGCCTCGCTCGTGCGTGTGTGCCTCCAGTTGCTGCGTCCACCTTGCCTAAATCTGCCCGAAAAGGAGCAGTGCTGTAGCTCGTCACATGTTGTGGATTTTATTATTTCCCGACGCATGCAGGGAACCCATGTAGCACCTTGATTGGCACAATTCCCCCGAACACCAATTTTGATTGGGTCTCGCCTGTTTCCTGCCTGATTTCCTCACCTCTGTCAGTTGGACCTTTCTTTTTTTGCTCTTGACCACCATGGGCAGGCCTTTCTTTTCCCGAGAGCTCTGCACCACGTCACGACACGGTTGGTGTCGTACCATGGTGAACATCTGTGACGAGCACTGTAAGGCCATGGCCCTGACAACGGTGGCGTGCTAGCTGCAGTGACTGCTGCACCGACGTTTCTAGACCAGTAATTAGAAATGACAGTCGAAGGTTCGGGGGTTTGTCGGTCTAGTTCACAAAAGGGTGGTTCACAAGAGGGTGCAGGTAATTGAAGAATGATCCTGTCAGAGTCACAGTCATTGTCACCAAGATTGGCGATATGGCCACGAAAATGAAGCAAAGTGTGTGGGATCGTCATTGAGGACTCGCAGTTGAAAAAACCACCATCCTTTTGGTTTGAAAAAAGAAAACATCCAACTTGGTTTCTTTGGACAATGACTCCGAAGTAGGAACATGTTGCTCAAAATCGACTTCCACAGGATGAACCAAAGACAGAACCAACCAAAGATCCGTCAGGTGCTCCATATTGTCAGATATCGGACATGATTGTCACTTGGACGGAAAATGTCGAGTTCAACCGACTAAGACATGGCTCTGAAGGACGATCACAGTATTCTCGAAACGAAAACGGCAAATCTGGATCCGTCTCGCTGGTTTCGTTACCTGAACTGCTCAAATCCAAAGAATCCGGTTCTGGACCTGAGACGAAAGGGATACTTTCGGCAAATGGGAACTGACGTCCGTGTTTGGACTTGAGGGGAATCCGTGGAGATTCTGAAGGTTGAGTCAGGACTGGTTTTCTTAGCGTGATTTCAGCCTAATGTCTAGATGAAGTCTTGGCTTTCGTCATTATCAGGTTTCATTTGGTCTCATTCAGTGTCAGATGACGTGCCATCAAAACGAAGAGGCTGGTGCGGGCACCAAAGGTAGCCCTACAGGCTGATGCTGTTGGTTAATTGTCCAAATATCAATCAGCCTACGGTCTGCACTTGGATAACTTTTTGTTTTCTAGGACTTGCAAGTCTAGAGAGCCTTGACCAGAGACAGCTTTCAAAATCCTCCAGCACTTCCAGCTGAGCTGTTCAAAGAGGAGAGCTGTTGGTGACTGCCATTCGCTGTGGCAAACGGAAAAACAACTTCTTCTGTTGTTTATTTGTCTCCTTTCACCATTTACGTCATCCATCATGTGGCCGAAAGCTGTCTACATTCGCTCAGAACTTATAGTTGAGGCCCACTTACTGAACGCAGCTTTCCCCGCTTTTTCCTTTTTGGGCGCAGCTCAAATGTACAGTTGTGAGTTCAGAACTTAGCAGTGTGAAACATGAGAGGACAGGGTGTTGATGAAACCAGCGCTGAATGGACAAAAAACCGTACTGGCACACTTTCTGTGATTCAAAACACGTTTTTCTGGCTCACAACTTCCAAATTTGGCTGTTTTGTGACTTCATATTCTCGCAAAACCCCCCTCCACACTTCGGAGCCTCCTCTCCGACCCTTGGCAAAAAACCTTAGAATCACCACACCAAATCACAGAAACATTGGATAATATGGAACACTTTTCGAAAGCGGAACAACGAGAAAATGAAATGAAAAAAATGAGAATTATGAGAAACATGTCGTTTGAGGACACGGAACTCACGCCTGAGTGGAATGAGACTGGTTTTTGGATGAAAAAACTCCAAAAATGACACCCGAAAACAGCCCGAATAAACCCGCACCCGCACGCTAAAACTAATGTTTGAAAGTGGAATGCAACGTTTATCCGCTAGGGTGACGATGCATTATGAACGGTGCGTTTGTCTCAACACCACGCTACAACGTTTTGTTGAGGATAGCTGGAGAGTCACAGGTAGTGCCATTTTGCTCCTGGAGAACGCGGGAAGAAAACGCACTCTTCAGAATTCTTGTATCGCCCTTGTGGCAGCTTTTATCCGGGGTGTATACCTCCGTCAAAGTATGTAGGGTTTATGCTCTTTAGCCTTGTTGAGATGGGGTAATCCGCAGACACTCCGAGAAGTAGCATGTCTCGATATAGACACGATAAAAGGCCTAATAAAGACAGCCTCGCCTCATTATTTTTTCCACGCCAACTTTTGCAACAACAACTGCACACACACTACGATTCAAACAGCCCATAACACCCTTGGGACTTGACAAACAACCAACAAAAGATTGGATATTCATTATTCATTACATTTGTCACGACAATCATTCAAATGGGTCTAACAATACGACTTGGAGTACTGTCAAGTGTTTCAGAGGTTTTCACAGCTGTGGCCTTTTGGGGGTCGTGTCGTGGACCGTCCAGACGCTCTCTCATCAGCCATGCCGAAACAGAAGGAGTCAAGCAGATGCTCATGGCCATATAGACCGATGCGGTGCTATGCAGGGGAGGGGGAGGGGCCTTAACAGCACTTGAAGAGCCCCAGGTAGCTGACACTAACGTCTTGGTTCCACCATCTGTCCACATAATCCTTCAGGAACTTTTCGTCATGCGAGTTGTACATCTCCAAACCTGTCTGGAGAACGTCGGCGTGTGCCAGGGTGATGGGGTGGTGGTCGTCGCGGTACAGATCACGCGTCACCAGACTCTGCACGGTGGCATTCAGTCTGTTGGTGATTTGCTGAAAGTATCCCACCAACAACACTTCCAGGGTGAGCGAGTCGTCGACCTCGTCGTCAAACTCCAGACCCTCCAGATACTGCTCGTCTTCGATCGTTGAAATCTCGCCTGCAGACGCCAGCCACAGCAGATTGTTGGCAATGACCTCGTAAAACTGGCGCCACAGAGCCTTCTTTGGAAAGGTCGACGTGGCTAGAGCTTCTGAGTCCCGCGATAGAATCTGGTGAAATGCCGCTCCTCTTCCCTCTTCTCTAACTGCCTCAATAAAATGTGTCAACACATGGTACCTTCGCGAGTCGCGCTGAGAGGGTGTATCGTAGTCGGTTATCCGCACGCCTTCGCGGGTCAGCTGCACCGCAACGTCGTGGTCCTGTCTTCTGTGTAGCATGATTGTATCGCTGGTGACCGCCAGGTAGTTGCTCATCTTGGCCAGCCGCTCCGAGTCCTGCACAGTCACGTAGTACTGCAGGTTCATGTCCGGCATTGTGTCGCTGGAGGCCCCGAGCAGGCCCAAGATGTACACCAGTGACGTGGCCTGTTCCAGGGAAATGTTGGAGTCGTGGTCGACCACCAGCAGAAGACGGTTCCTCAGGAGCGTTTGGCGGTGGATTTCGAAAAACTGCGGCCCAATTTCGTTCAGCAGCGGCACAAGCGCGTATATCGGATGTCTTTCGGGAGCTCGAGGCTGGGCACCTTGTGTTAGCTGCTTCCACAGACTCTCCAGCACTTTTTCCTCGTTTTCGCTCGCCAACTCCGCCAAAGTCGACTCCAGAATCCCAACATAATTCCACGGCTCGTCCGTCAGCACTCCGAGCGCAAACACGGTGTTTGTCCTCTCCCCGTCGTCGTCGTTGTTGCTGCCCTCGTTTCTGTCCACAATCACTGCCACTCCTGAATGGCCATTGTGAGAGAGATAAACCACGTCGTTTTTGTGGAAAGAGGACGGAATGGCCTTGTACTCCACGCCCTCCAGCCCCTCTCCGTACTCCTTCAGCAGCGAATGACCTAGCTTGACGTCAAAGGTGGCATAGAAGAGCTGCATTGTGGCGTTAGCATGTATTCTATGGTGTAAGTCGCTGCAATATACCGTGCTATGCTATTAGAATTGAGGGCTGTAAATATACTGTACCATGTAAGTACAGGGGTAAGAGGTGTTTGGTAAAAAGTGGCAAAAAGAAGAAGGACGAAACCGACAGTTGTTGTAGTAACTCGGAAACTGAACTGATTCAATTGTGACCTTTTACCGTCTCAAAAATTCTTGCTACTCTCATCCCCCCCACAAATGTGCTTACTAAGCGTCACGTGACTAGACGGAGATACCTATCAAAAAAAAAGTGATTGAGAGGTCAAAGGGCGAAAAAAAAGAACTGCAGAAGCAGATGGTCACTCCGATACGGGGAATCGAACCCCGGTCTCCACGGTTCTCAACTTGAGAGCGTGATGTGATAGCCCCTACACTATATCGGATATTTCTTGAATTTCAAATAATCTTGATTAATTTGACTCAAAAAGTGAATTTCAAAATTTTCCTAGGAAAATTGTTTTGGACCTCATCAGAGAAGTAGAACAGCTGAAACGATTCTGAAAAAAGGATTTCAATTGAAACAAGAGTGTAATGAGCTTGACGTTGTTCTTTGTTCGTTTGCTTCGTGATTCGACTCTGAGTGGCAGATAAACAAGTACTTGGTCTCAACATCTTCAGTTCTTTATATTCTGGTAAATCTAAATAATCTCACGTCTACGATACACTCCACAACATTCCAACATTACCATAGATTGCACATGCTACTTATAATTACATTACTTGACCAGCTCGTTGACAAAAGCGGAAAAGTACTTTTTGAACTCCTTGTTATCCAGCGTCTTTAGCTTCTCCACGTAGTCCTTGCCAGCGTTGTCCGGCACACCAATCTGCGGGAAGTACTGCTCCACGAGATAAGTCAGGAAAGGATCGCCCTTCTTGAGATAAATGTGTTTCTGGATGTTGCCGAGCTCCGTGACCAGAATCTTGCTCTGGGCATCCTGCAGGTTGAACCCAGGAGAACCAGGCACCTGCCAACACAGGCCCGAGAGCTCCAGCACCACCTGCTCGAAGCCCTCGACCTTTTCGCCCTGGTCAAACACAGTCTCGTCTGGTGGCGAGTCAATGACGCCATTGCCCCACAGCTGGATCATCTTGGTGAGACAAGAGGCAGCCGACCGACACGTGTAAATGTCGGAGGGGTCGGAGGCGTAGTGGATGACCGACTTGATGATGGAGTCGGCCAGCTGCTTGTCTCCGACGATGGCTCCTCCCATGCGGTCTCGCAGAATCTGCATGATGAACATGAGGTAGGCTCGCTGCACGTTGACCTTGCACACCGCGTCGTCGGTAGCGCCAGAAGAGGCCGATGCAGACAGCTCCTCCAGAGAAGCAAAGACCCGCTGGCACAGCGGAGCCAGAAGCGACTTGAGCATGGAGTACACGCCCTCGTCTGTGCGGAAAGAGTGCAGCAGATGGCCGAGGAAACCGAGAAAGTCGGCGAGCTCGGCGTGGGAGCAGCCCTGGAGCAGAATGTTGATGAGCGTGGAGATTTCGCCGAGAATGGACGATCCCAGAATGGGAATGAGCCGCGAGAAGGTGAACCGCGCGGCTTCTCGGATCTGCGTGTCGGGCAGTCGGTCCAGGGCCACGTTGACCACCTCGGCTGAGTTTTTGAGGTGCTGCAGAATGCCCTGGGGGAGTTTCTGCGACGACGACGCGTCCAGGCCCTGGGCAAAGGTGCCGATGGCTACCAGATTGTGGTGGGCCAGAGTCGTGGACTCGGCGTTGGGCGGAGACACCCCGATGGTTTTCTCCACGGCGGTGAAGATGGGCTGGAGCACCTGCTCGACGCGCGTGGTTGCGGCAGCCTCGTCGAGCGTGGACACCAGCAGGCCGGAGAGCTCAAAGAGGTTGAGCTGGGCGGAGAAGACCGAGACTCCCTCGTCGTCGGAGTCGTCGGCGTCGTCGCCCTTGATGGCGAGCAAGGGCCGGATCGAGTCCACCAGCAGCTGGGCCACCTGGCCAATGTGCGGCTTGACGGCCTTGCAGAACTTGAACAGCAGCATCCACGACCGGATCTGGACCTTGGTGGACTCGGCGTTCTGGATGCCCAGCGGAGACACGAAGAACTCCAGCACCCGGTTGAGATGCTGCGGGTTGTGCTGGTTGAAGAGCCCCGAGTGCTTGACGACAATCTCCATGAACAGCAGATGCACGGCTGGCTGCTGGCACTGCGCCACGGCGTCGGACTCCACCATCTGGAAGAAGAGCGTGTTGAAGGTCTGGGTGGCCTGCGACTCGGTCTGGCCGGTCTTGACGGTGGACAGCGAGCCGGAGCGCATGGCCTCGGACAGCGCCTGCAGCTCAAACAGCCCCAGCTCAATGTCTCGCCAGTCAGCGTTGGGGGGCAGCGCCAGAGCCTGCGAAACCACGGGCGACACGTCTTCCAGGAACAGCTGGTTGTCGATGGACGCGCACATGTCCTGGAGGTTCTTGAGTCGCTGGCGCAGCTCGCAGAACTCGTCGTCCTCGTCCTCCACCCACTCCTCGCCGGGCTGGTACCGGCACTTCTTCATGATGGCCTGCAGCGTGGTTCGCACAGCAGCGTGGCGCCGGTCGGAGATGAAGGTTCGGTCGGCGGGGAAGTTCTCAAACTGGTCGGCGGTGTTTTTCGTCAGCCGGTTGGGGTTGATCTTGGCCTTTTCGCGCTTGGAGTCGCGCCGCACCAGCTGCAGATACGAGCCCACCGAATGCAGCACCTGCGACGAGGTGTCGTCGTACTCGTTGCCCAGGTACTGCAGCACCAGCGGGAACATGTCCAGCAGCATGGTTTCCGCGCCGCCGTCGTCCTCGGGCTCCTCCTCGCTGATGTGGATCAGCTCCCAGGCCACCGAGTCCGCCAGCTTGGCCACGCGCTCGTCAAAGTCCACGTCCGCCGACGCGGACAGGTTGTGAATGATGCCCGTGAGGTTGAGCTCGCGGATCAGCTGCAGCTTGGTGCCCAGATTCATCTTCTTGGTGACAATCTCGGTCAGACAGTCGCATGCATGCAGGCGCGACTTTGGCGAGTTGAGCAGCTCGAAAATGTGCCGCAGAAAGTCCGGTTCCGCGATGAGCATCAGATCGGCCCACGCCACCCAGCCGCCCACCACCCGCAGCGCGTTGTTGATGATTTCCACCGCCAGCGGGTCGTCTCGCTTGTCCTTGTAGAAGATGATAATCTGCTTCCACGACTCCACCAGCCGGGCTATGTCGCGCGCGCGAATGCAGTCCTTGAGCTCGTTGTTGCGCGTCTGTGTGGCCGGGTCGCGGATGATGAGCGTGTCGCCAATCTCTCTGTGCACGTCGTTGAGCACCCGCAGATAGAGGTCCACGGCCCGGGGGTTGGCGTGCGGGCCCTCGGCCGTCTCCTGCAGCCGCACAAAGTCCGAGAAATACGTGTCCCAAATGTCCACGTACGTCATGATGAACAGGTACGCGAGCGTCTCGCCCAGCTTGTTCTTCATGTGCACGGGATCGTCGGCAAAGCTCACGGCCTGGCCCACCTGGACGTTGGCCGAGCCCTGGCTGAGTCCCGCGCCAATCCGCACGTACGCAAACAGATGATCGCGCACAAACACCAGCTGCTCCTTGCTGAGCCGGCCCAGCGCGTCGTCAATCACCTGCAAGCTGAAGTATCTGGCCGCATCACTTCGTTTCCGGTCTCCGGCAAACATGGCCAGACACATCTGCCAGCCCTCGTCCGACGACTTGACCTGCGTGCAAAAGTCCAGGGCCTGCTGTCTGACCGCGGGGTCGCCGACTCCCTGGATCGCGATGTCTACCGCCTGTTCGATTTGGTCTTCCATATGTGGTTGAGGTAGGATGTGTTATTCGTTTTTTTTTTTACCGTTTTGAAAAAACCACGACTTGGGTTGGAAAGCTAGATTTGCATGAAAAGTTACCCGGAGAAATCCACAGTGGCGAGTCACGTGAGGTCGACGGGGCAACGCCGTCTGGGATGGACGGCGTTCGACTGCAACTGCCGCCTATAGGTTTCCTTCGAGCCCCTTTTTTGGTCGGTTTTTATTTTTCTCTGCTCATTTTCCTGTCTGTCTTGTTGTCTTTTTTTTTTTTCGCTTTTGATATTTACAGTATATTTTTATTTTCTTCTCCCCACAGAAAACAAAAGCCACTCCCTCCTTACCCCTAATAGCAAGTGTGTTGTGACAGTACGTAGGTAGATTCCAGATGATTCAGAGAGTTGAGATATTTCTGCCAAAATCGGAGTTTCAAACGTATCGAATCGGTACTAGTGAGATGTCACGCTGCTCTCGCTTTTCTTTGCTTCAAAGTCTCCAGTATTGACCAGTATCGACTCAAGTTCCCTATTGTCAGCATGTACAGTTGTAAAACTCACAACATTTACTATCCTTAGTCTGACTCTAAAGTGAACATTAAAAGTGGCGATATAAAACTGTGTGATGTGATTCAAAATGGGACAAGTCTTACAACTGTACATATACTTTGAATGCAATTTCTAGGAAGAAAAAGAATTGGATCTGAACCCACCAAACGAGACGCTGTAAATATCTCAGTGAAAAAGGTCTTTCCAGTCTGAGAAGCTCAGTGAAAAAGTTCTTTCTAATCTGAAAATCAAATCCTTTAGAAAATGGCTCTCTACTTATATCTAATCATCTTCTGCTACTCTGTACCTCATCTACTGTACTACTCTGTACTGAAAATGAAAGCCCACTCTACTTACCATGTTCATCACTACAAACGACAACTAGAGAAATTGGACCCTAAACAAACCACCCTCTAACAAGAGTAAAACATCTATCCATCTGCTTCTTCCCTCACACTACCAAAACTTTTCCACTTTTCCACTTCCATAAATCCTGTCTCTAAACCAACATCTACTGTGTAACTTCATCGTCTGGCCGCTGACTAATCACAAACTCAAATATTTTTTATGCATCAAACAAAAATATTTTTGATCTTTTTTCCATTTGCACACCCACCACACTCAACATGGCCAAAGCACCCTCCAAAAAGTTCTCTGGTGGCCACCAGCAGGAGTCCGCTGGCCCCGAGCAGCGTAAGACGGCCGTGTTCAAAATGAACACCGATCTCGGCCAGCATATTCTCAAAAACCCGCTGGTTGCCCAGGGTATTGTGGACAAGTCCGACATCAAGCCCAGTGACATTGTGCTTGAAGTGGGTCCCGGAACCGGTAACCTGACGGTGCGAATTCTGGAAAAGGCCCGCAAGGTTATTGCCGTGGAAATGGATCCCCGAATGGCGGCAGAGCTGACTAAGCGAGTGCAGGGCAAGCCCGAACAGAAGAAGCTGGAAATCATGCTGGGAGACTGCATCAAAACCGAGCTGCCCTACCACGACGTTTGCATTTCCAACACCCCGTACCAGATTTCGTCCCCTCTGGTGTTCAAGCTGCTGAACCAGCCCCGTCCCCCGCGAGTGTCTGTGCTCATGTTTCAGCGGGAGTTTGCGCTGCGGCTTTTGGCCCGGCCCGGAGACTCTCTCTACTGCCGACTGTCTGTCAACGTGCAGATGTGGGCCCACGTGAGCCACGTCATGAAGGTTGGCCGAGGAAACTTCCGACCTCCTCCCAACGTCGAGTCCTCGGTGGTCAAGATCGAGGTCAAGAACCCCCGGCCTCCCGTGGAGTTCAACGAGTGGGACGGTCTGCTGCGAGTGTGTTTTGTGCGAAAGAACAAGACCATCAACGCTGGCTTCAAGACCACGGCGGTGCTGGCGATTCTGGAGAAGAACTACCAGACGTGGCTGTCGACCAACGGCGAGATTGTGCCCGACGGAACCAACATGGCGGATCTGGTCAAGGAAAAGGTGGTCAAGATTCTGACAGACACGGGCATTGGCGAGATGCGAGCTGCCAAGTGCGACCAGACCGAGTTCCTCACTCTTCTCAACGAGTTTCACAAGGTGGGCATTTTCTTTGCTTAGAACGAACATTCTGCTGCATTATTTATTTAAAAGTTATCCATTATGGCCAACCAGTACACGACTAGTTTTTGTTGCAAGCTCCAATATATGCGAATTGTATTTTTACATAGTAGATTGCACGGCCAGTCGAAAGAGTAGCGTCCTGGATGGTACAGTTTTTAGTTAGTATGCGTTTTCCTTCGTTATCCTTCGTCCTTGGGAAAACCTAAGCCCAGTGACCCACAAGAGACATGAGCAGCATGCCCAGAGTCAGACCCGTCAGCCCAACACTCACTCTGAGGGGAGAGGCATCTTGAAGATCTCCAAAAAGCCAGTCAAAGCCCAGCATCTCCACCACTCCAGCATAAACCAGCACTCCGCAACAGAGACCATCGATACTTCCCAGAGCCCACAGTGTCGTGGGGGTCTCCTCAAAGTGGTCCAGCACTCCCAGACCGATGGCCATACCAATAGGAGTAATGACCGAAAACCACAGACACATGAGACACTTTGAAACCAGCGAAGACTCCTTGAGACCGGCGATTCGCGAGCCCAGACCCACTCCCTCAAACATTTGGTGGAATAAAATGGCAATGAACAGAGTGATGAAGGTGTCGTCTTCGGCAAGAGAGACTGTGACTCCAACTAGCACGGAGTGAAAGATGATACCAGCCTCCATAATCCACACGGAGAACTTGTCGGTGGGGTCAATGAGGCCGTGTGAGTGGCATCCTCCTGCGATTGGGGGAGGAGGAGCAATCACGGAAGATCTTCTAACTGAACTGGAAGACATTCGTGAGTTGTTTTTCTCGATAACAATGTCGTCAGTGACGGCCTCGACTGGCTGATTTGAGTCGGACGTATCTGAGCGGTCCATGGCTGGTCTTTCGTCCACGTGGGAATGGTCGTGGTTCTTTTTGTGGTCGTGGTCGTGTCCACATTCTTCCTCGGCGTCCTCGATCTCGCCTCTTTTCTTTTCCAGACTGTTGGCACGCCATCTGAGCAATCTAGCGCCGAGGTACTCGATCAAAAACGAGATGAAGAGGCCCGCCAGAACAAAGGCCATGGGAGTGGGCTTGTACTCGATTTCGCCGATACACGGGTTGTTGAACTCCTCGGTGGCTTCGGCTCCCAGATGCACAAACGCCGTAGACAGCACGACTCCAGTGCCAAACTGCTTGATGAAAGTCATGGGCAGCGTTTCCAGATTGATGCGCCAGATTGACTCGGCCAGAACAGGCGGGAAGACGCCCAGAGCAGAGGTTCCCAGCACCGCAAACAGCGCTCCCACACGCAGTCCGATTTTCGTGTCGCGCTGTTTTTTCGAACAGTCAATCTCTTCGATGATAGACTCCTGGGGGTCCGAGTTGTCCACTCTGCAGGTTTCCTCTCCGGCTTCGTTTGTGCGACAAATGAGACGACGCTTTTCAATAACGAGCATGTGTTTGAGCGGCAGGTTTCCTGGATGGAGCAGTTCATCGCCCGGTGGATTTGAGCCTGAGTAAAAGTTGGATGGGGGTTGCTGTGTGTCTGACTCTTGCGCAGAGGCACTGGCGGCCAGAAGCAGAGCGAGAATTGGCAGTAACGACAGTCTCATTGTTGTGAGTGGTAAAAGTGCAGCTGTTGTTTCTCTTGAGCCGTCTCTGTGTTGTTGGCGTTTTGCTGGTCGGTGAGCTGCGATTGACTGAATGATAATTTTTTCAGCGGTGGCTTTTTTTTGTCTTATTTCGCAAGTGGAGCAACTAGAGAGAATCTGTTCTGCCTGGAAGGTCGTGGGTCGCCGATTGTAACTTGGAATGGCTGTTCTGTAGTTACCGAACGGTTTGTTGAAGTGATGAGTATGCTGCTAATTTTTAGCGGGGTGCTTATCTGGGTACAGCCGCACAGTCTATCGATATGCTTAACTGCGTGCTTAACTGTATTGAGTCGGAGCGAATGCAATGAAAAATCCAAGTCTGGCTATAGACATGGATAGAATAAGGGGAGGTAGAAGCTATATAGGCAAGGGCGTGAAAGCCAAAGAGAAAGGAGAAAAAAGTATGATATCGGTGCCCAACGTTTTGGCCGAGTCTTGGCACGCTCCTAGAACGTATCTCCCATGCAAATTCGACCCTTTTCGGCCCATTGTCTTTGTTGTCTCTTTTCCTGTTGGCTGCTTGTACTGTCTAAAATAAATGCCCTGACATGTAGTCGTCCCAGTCACGATAATCTCGAAATGTAATACATGTATAGTTTAGTGCTGTTATTTCAAGGTATATGTACTTTTATTCTAATGTAATGGTGATGTTAGTCTACAGATTTTGTGAATGCAATTCTGGGGTTGAAAAAAAAAAAAAAAAAGTATGAACGTAATTCATGTGCTTATAACAACAGGAACAGGAACTATACGTGGTGCGTACATTGGCACAGGTACGGCAACAGATGACAGACGTATAACTGTGCAGAAATCAGATTGCGTGCAACAACAGCAGTCAGGTACAGCGGTTATATTAGTCGAGAAATCTGTATGGGGCTCCACCAGTTGGTGCTAAAACAAAATCAAAGGTGCTAAAACTATTAAAGTTGCTCCCTACTAATAATCTTAGGACATAGACTAGTCTACGTACTTCTGAAGTGTACCAAAAGCACCCTATACATTGCTCTGAACCTGTGTCGTTATCGTGAGCCGTTTACTGACAGACGAGTAGCTCCTACCCCCGCATAATTCGTTCCGATAAGTCCCGCAACAGTCCCGGTGAGTCCCGAAAGAGGGGAACCTACACTGCACTTTGTAGACAACCAACAAAGTGTACGTCTGCGAAACTTGCTCGATAGTGCAGTCCGCGCCTCCCATGGGGCTGTGCATTCTTTGCGGCGTAGAAATATCTCGCTTCCACCTCTTGTCTTGCCGTGGCTGATAGATTATCGTGCCTACGTACATTTTGGACTGACAAGAATATTACGGCTCATCGAGTCTAATTGGAGGAGGCCTCAGTCTGGTGACCAGCAGTTATAGCGCTGAAAAAGGCGATATTGCAATATTTCAAGCTGTAGTCGGTACTAGAAAAGAATAAAGTGAAGAAAGCTGCTGGGATTGCACCCGATACACCACTCCAAGTGGAAATACGGGCATGTACAATAACTTACGGTAAAGTGGTTAGACTTTTTTTTTTCATTACATAGTAGACAAGCAAATTATCTCAGGTACAGTTGTAAGACTTGTCCAACATACGGAACAGTATTGGCATGTTCACATTTCTATATTGAGGTGTAGATGGCTTTCTGTTGTACTTTGAATTCTGTAATCCACAGCAACAAGACACAAAAACAAAAACACTTTTTACTAATCTTCTATCAGAAATCTTCCAATCACTTTCTGAATGTCTCTGTCGGTTCACGAAACAATCACCTTTCTTTCCTGTATGCATGTACAAGTCTCACTCGATCATGATATCTGATCTCATATCCTCCACAGTACCTGGTATTTACAGTATACAGAATAATAACGGTATAATAAAATATCATATACGTTATAGTAGATCATGAAACCACACTCACTCCTTACCACTCCTTCACTTCATGATAAAGCTAGTCTCATTGGTCTCATCTATAATTATGTGATGTCTGTATGTACTTGACACCACCAAAAAAACACTTTTCAGATTTTCTCTCTTATTCCAAAACACTATCACAAACACCAACCACCAACTTCTTATATAAATTCTTCAACACCCACTCTCATGCCAAACCAAAAATCACTGCAACTATTATCACCACCGTTTCACACACCTTTAACTCAATCTGTCTCAAGCATCAACCATTGGACGTCACGTGACCAAGCCCTTATTATCGAGAATTAATTATTCACGATAGTGCACCGTTGCTACTTAATGGTTAGACATCACGTGATTCTCAAATGCCACGTGGAACAGCGTGCGCCTCTTGTTTACCATCAGCCCACCATTTTTGCCCCCCCAGTAACCCCCCATTCACGCCCCCTACACGTTGCCTCTAAACAGAGATCGATGCAATTTCCCTCTTGGGTCGTGGGTTAGGGCTTTCTTCCCGTTTAGGATGTCCCAACCCGGGTAACTCGCGTCTCCCAGACAACCGACAGCGTAAACAAGACTAATCTTATTTACGCGTTTTCTAGTTTAGGGGCAGAACAGAAAAACTCCTGTCTATCACAACCACTCCACAACACATACAGATACCCAGTGAGTAATAGACGAAATTGCAGCGTCTGGATGACGAATGCGAGGGCTTTGAAAGCACCGAGGACGTTTCAGAGTCGAAACCCCACACTTGGCGCAATGCTCAGGTCGTTGGCTGATTTGGTTTGTTTTGACACGGCTGGAGGCCACACAAGTCCAAATACTGGTGGAAAGCCGTCCATTGTGATCGGACAAGCTATCATGCGAACGATGTGTGTTTTTGTGGCGTATGGGCTGGTCGCCGAATTTTTGTGTCCCCTAAATGTAGGGGGTGAATTTATTTGTTGGTTGACACGACAGCGACGACGAAGACGACGACGACGACGACGACGACGACGACGATGACGTTTACGACGACGATAACAACGACAACAACATCATGACGACAAATGATTGGCGGCGGTTATCCAAACTGGTCAAGTGCGGCTCACACTGCCATAGCCACGTTTAAGGGGATGCAAACGCGACTTGGTTGGTTGCATTTGTGCGCACGACAAGAATGGATTATATTTTTTGTCTCCTGACCCAACAACTTACTTCACCCACCCATACCAACTCAAGCACCACACACACCTCAATTGGAATACTAACACAGATGAGAGAAATTGTCCATCTATCTATCGGCCAGTGCGGTAACCAGATTGGTTCCGCCTTCTGGCAGACTATTTCCGGCGAGCACGGAATCGGTGCCGACGGTGTCTACGGCGGAGAGGAGGACATCCAGCGAGAACGACTCAACGTCTACTACAGCGAGGCTGCCGCCAACAAGTACGTTCCCCGTGCTGTTCTCGTCGATCTCGAGCCTGGAACCATGGACGCCGTCAAGGGCGGTCCCTACGGAGAGCTGTTCCGACCCGACAACTTTGTTTTTGGACAGTCTTCGGCCGGAAATAACTGGGCCAAGGGCCATTACACTGAGGGTGCCGAGCTCGTCGACCAGGTTCTCGACGTTGTGCGACGAGAGGCCGAGAACTGTGACTCTCTGCAGGGTTTCCAGATCACCCACTCTCTCGGTGGTGGAACCGGTTCCGGTATGGGTACTCTCATGATTGCCAAGATCCGTGAGGAGTTCCCCGAGCGAATGATGGCCACCTTCTCCGTCGTTCCCTCCCCCAAGGTCTCTGACACTGTTGTCGAGCCTTACAACGCCACCCTTTCCGTTCACCAGCTTGTCGAGCACTCCGATGAGACCTTCTGTATCGATAACGAGGCTCTCTACGACATTTGCATGCGAACTCTGCAGCTGCCACACCCCGTCTACGGTGACCTTAACCACCTCGTGTCTTCCGTCATGTCTGGTGTCACCACTTGTCTCCGATACCCCGGCCAGCTCAACTCCGATCTGCGAAAGCTCGCTGTCAACCTGGTGCCCTTCCCCCGACTCCATTTCTTCATGGTTGGATACGCCCCTCTCACATCTCTCAAGTCTGCTAACTTCCGATCTCTGACTGTCCCCGAGCTGACCCAGCAGATGTTTGACTCTCGAAACATGATGGCTGCCTCCGACCCCAAGCACGGTCGATACCTGACTGCCGCCGCCTTCTTCCGAGGAAAGGTTTCCGTCAAGGAGGTTGAGGACCAGATGCTGTCCATCCAGACTCGAAACGCTAACTACTTTGTTGAGTGGATCCCCCACAACGTTCAGACCGCCGTCTGCTCCCAGCCACCCAAGGGTCTGCCCATGTCCGGAACTTTTGTTGGTAACTCCACCTCCATCCAGGAGCTGTTCAAGCGAGTTGGTGACCAGTTCTCTGCCATGTTCCGACGAAAGGCTTTCTTGCACTGGTACACCAGCGAGGGTATGGATGAGATGGAGTTCAGCGAGGCTGAGTCTAACATGAACGATCTTGTGTGCGAGTACCAGCAGTACCAGGAGGCCCAGATTGACGACGAGGAGGGTGAGTTCTACGAGGAGCAGGATATGATGTAAGAGCTGTTTTAGTTTGTTATTAATTTTAATTATATGGAGAGTTGTGACTTGTAGTGTTAATGGTGTATTCAGCAAGCAAGTCCTGAGGTCTAATATTGGAGCGGGGAAGGTGTAGCCGACGTTGATGATGGTGGCTGCTTGTTGTAACATCAACCTTGCTAGTTCCTATACGAAAGGGTCTGGCATGTGATTGAGTTGCTTTACGACTGATTGATGAGATTGTTGGGGTTTTCTGAAAATCTCAACGCCACTGTTTTTGGGAACCCCTTGACATTTTTCGTTTTTTCTAAATAGTTTTTTTGCTTGCCCACCTGTAATATAACGCCACCTTTAAATTAGAAAAAAGAATCGTCTTCACATGGGTGTAAACATTATACTGAACTTGAGCAGTTTGGTTATCAGTAGGGATGGGTACAGTGGCAGTATTTGGAGATGATTATCCTAGAGAGCATTGTCGTTCAAATTCAACAATTGATTCCTTGGCTCTTTCTTTCTGGCTCCATCTAGCGTCCATTTTGATGGCGTAATTCCGTCCTCTAGTTCGTCTTCAAGATAAATTATGATGGGTAACGGCTGTTTGTCTTTTTTTATTCTGCACTTTTTTGCTTCTCTTAAAAACAATTGAACGTACGTCTTCTTCTTATTCTCTTTTTCTTCTCTTCTTCTTCTCTTCTCTTTATTCTTATTCTTCTTATTCTTCTCTTCTTCTTACATCGCAAAAAGCAATGAGGTTTTGCCGCGTGGTTGCAGACAGCTGTGGTTTCAGCGCGACCCATTGTTGGTCTTTGTGCACCGTACGTCTTGGGCCCAAAAAGAGAGATGCGGCGGACCCAGCTTTCGAAGGCAGCATGGCAAGGGTCGGAAATACGGAGGTTAAGGTTATCCGGCCCTGGGATTTCTGTGGGGAAGGCGATCTGCAGTGAGGGGAATTCGGGGCGCGAAGAGCCGGATTTGGCCCCGAAACCGGCGTCTGGGTGGGTCTTTGGCGCGACAGGCCCTGCAACCGCTGCCCACTCCTCTGTGTCAGTGTCCGGAGACGTGTTGCTTTTGCAGCTCCTATTTCTGCTCACTTGGCCCATTGCAGTATCTGCAAAGCTTGGCTGCCATTGGGTTTGACCCCACGTAGGTCTCTTTGGCCTATGTCCTCCAGGAGAGCACTCGAAGGGGTGGGGTGCCACAAAGAGCCCCGTTGCTGTTAGAGCGAGCTAGGCACAGAGTTTCGCATGTGATTGGCGAGTGGTTGGCCCATTTATAAACCCCGCCGGACTTCGCTGGGGTCGGCCAACAATGTCACATTGGTTTGAACAACGATACGATACAAGCAACGAGAAGCTGGTGATTGCGCGGTGCGAACGCATGAAGGCCGGGCTGGGCGTCAACAGAGCCACCAACAACATGGCCAGTCCCCTGGGCCGTTTCTCCCTTGCCGCCGGATGGCTCATGCACTGGGTGTACACGCACGAGACCCGTCTTGAGGGCAATTTGCGGACTGTGGTGCCTGCTGTGGGCTTTGTGGCGCTTCTGACGGTGGCGTTTGCAATGGGCAAGCTTGTGCGTCCGGCCCCTGTTGTCTTTGCCGAGCCCAACTCCCACGTGGCCATCAACTACTACCGCTTCCTCTTCATCGTTGTGTCTACGCGGCTGTACGTCAACGGCTACTTTGGTCTCGACAGCAACGGCTCCGTGGACTACGCAGTTCTGGCTGCCAAGGTGGCGGTTCTGTTTGCGACAGAGTACGTTGCAGTGCTCATCACCCGACGCCTCCGGTACGTGCCTGGCTTTGGGCTGCCTCAGGTGTTCAGCAAAAAGACCTTGGAGCGGTTCGGAAACATGATTTTTGCAAAGTACGTGGATGTGGGTCTTGGGCTCAGCTGGGCGCTCCCGCTGGGCTATGCGGCCCTGTACTACGTTGTGGAGCCTGAAGACGACGGCATTGCACTTTTGGGCTGGCCCCTGCGAATTCTCGGCCTTTACGTCTTTTACCAGGTCCATCGCATTCATCACTTTATGGCCATTCCCTACTTTGCCTACTTCAAGCCCATGGAGAGCATGCGGTTCATGGAGATTGGCATTGATGCGACTACGGAGCAGGGAAAAAAGGCCCTGCAGCGACGGCTTGGTTTGTAGACTATAAACCAGATTAAATGAGCAGACATTAACAGAACCCGGCAAAGGGCAGCGCATGGAGCTTGTATGTATAGTTGGTGGGGTGGGGTAAAACTGCATGTTGTCTTACTTGGTTCTGACATTGATACATTCTGTACCAAAGGGTTTCGTGAGTGGAATGGACTATTGTACTGTAGCGTAAAGTATCGTTTACAGCTCCAAAACAAAATTGACCCCATGTTCTTCAGACTGTTTCCTTGGTCGTACCAGTTTTAACGAATCGACTTTCACATGCGGATGAACAAATTACAGAGTGTAGGCAAGTCTCACTTCAGTAATGGTGAGCTGAGGGTTAAAACTGTTTTGGCCAGTAACACGTTCAATGGACTGCTCTAGACTGGTTTCAGGTAGCTAGTTGCTGCACTAGATAGCTGCTAGTCTTTGTTAGTCGACGGGTATATTGGCAATGTATCTAGAAAGGTCTGTTGCACTGTGTAAGGCTTGGTCCTTTACTTCTCTCTACTCATTTGCTTCTCTTTACTACAGATGTACAGTACAGTGAGTTCAACAGTGTACTGAACCTTTTTCAGACAGACAAAAGTGGCATGTTAGAGATGTGGTAGTGGACGTTTTCAGTCACTGTGGAGGTATACGGATCGTCCCAATCAATCCAAGTTGAATGAAAAACTATGACGAGAATATATATTACGGTACTCTGTACTGCAGTGCTAAGTTTTCTAGAATTTAAAAGCTGTCTCATTTCACACTTGCAATATCCTTCATGTATAAGACATGGTACAGTATACATTAGCTTAGCTACAGATGCACCCCAGTTTTCCCCAGTTTACCTATATCTGTAGTTTAACACACTACAGAGTATACCGTAGTATATGCATACTGTTTAGCTGACAGTGCAAATGACAAAAAGAATCGCATCTGAATGCACCTGAATGTCACGGAAAACGCCCCAAAAGGCGCTCCAGACCTGTCACAGCTACCTCGCCCTCCACCCCTCCAAACTTCCTCTTCAAACGACCCCCTCCGGTCTTACTGGGCCCGTCCTTGGGTTTGGCGACCAGGCACCAACCAACCTTGTCCCAAACGAAAAGAGAAAAAATCGCTCGCATTAAAAAGTCCATCGCCAGGGTCGCGTCTCTGCTGCACCGAAACTGCATGACAGATTTTTGTTTTTTGCAGAAGCGGCTAGCAGACTTGCACGAAGAGCAACTTGTTTTTTTTTTGTGTTTTTTTGGGGGGGGGGGCTGCAACAAGATCCAGCTTTCCGGACAGTCTCAACATCGATCCCGAGCTCACCCTCAGTTGCTGTGGCCTATTCAGCCTTTCACTCGACCCAATCATATCTTCTTTTTTTTTTTTTTTACCTTTCTAGGAATTGCATTCAACCAAATAGCCATATTGCTTTCACTCTCTGGCTACCAATTACTGCATTAGAAACCCCACCTCGTCAGCAACCCACCAAAGCCCCCAAATCGCCCCCACAAGCTCCCACAAAGATGCGCATAGATTATTCCTCAGACGAAGAAACGCTGGTCACAATCTGCGACAAACTCAGCCCCATCGTCACCCTCAACCAGGTCTTTCTGTTCATGACAGGCCCACATGTCGGCTCCTACGCCCTTTTGTGTCTGTGGCTGGGTCTCCACAGCAGCGACATTGGCGCCTTTCTGGGTCTGTACGTTGTGGGACAGCTCGTCATCAGACTGCCGTATCTGGTCCCTCCCCAGCCGCTCGAGGCACCACAGCATCTCAACGCCACAGTGGTGCGCAAACTGGCGGCGGCCATGGCGGTCATCATCACCACCTCGGCAATTGTGCGCATGGAATATATTGATGCCTACGTTCGTTTTGTGGTGCTCACCATCTCCCGGCTGTACATTTCATACCTGGGAAGCAGAATGCAGCTCCTGCCAGCCTACACACTGTGCTCCTGGATGAGTCCAGAAATGATCCAACACCGCCAGGTGTGGCAGAAGATCAAGCCAGCAACCACCTACGAGAACCATCTGGCCGGAGCTGCCATTCTCACTCTCATTTGGTTCAAGGGCAGGTACATTTGGCCGCTGGGAGTGGCGTCTCAGGCTATCGAAGTGTGCACTCTGGGGTGGCGATGCTTCAACATTACCATTGACCAGCCCGTCCAGCCGTCTGAAATGACCTTTAACGATCTTGATCTGAATGTTGTGGCCAAAATAGGCTGCGACAAGTCCAGTCGAGGCACTGCCCAGTTTAAACGACGCATGGGGTTTGTCACCGTCTGGAATGAGTATTAGCAGCTGATTGAAACAAATCACCATCTATGCATATATATATAATCTACTGTACTGTACAATTTTAAGACTTGTCCGCGGATGCACAGTACAGTACTGTACCACACAGTATCTTATTTACATTATCATTGAATCTATAAACCGGTTAAACACCAATGGTGTACACCTTGGAAATGTCGTCGTCGCCAATCTTGGCCTTGACCACAATGTGCAGGTCTCGCACGTTCTCGTGGCCCTTCTTGAACCGCATGGTACCGGAAATAACGTCTCCCTTCTTGAGAGCATACTTCTTGGCCAGAGGAAGACCGGCAGCCTTCCAGTGAGTGGGGGTGACGTGAGGGCCGGTGGAGAAAGACACACCGGTGCCCTGAGAAGGCCACGCGCCGGTCTGCGAGTCCTTTTCGATGGAATGGGATCTGCTGGTGGTGAAAAAGGTGTCAAAGTGGACAATGAGCAAAGCGACATCTGCGTCCTTCTGCATGGTTAGCTTGAAGTCGGAGGTGAAGTCGGCAAGGTCTCCGAGAGTCAGGGTGTGCAGCTCGAGCTCACGAACGACGCCAAAGTCGGAAACCACGGACTTGGCCGGGTAAACCTCCACGGGACACTCGATCAGCTTGGCGGACTCCACGTTCTTGGGCTTCATGGCCGACATTTTGAAGTCGTAGACAGAGTCCCAGTAGCTGATGTTGTTGTGGTACTCGGAGTCGTCGGACGCAGAAACCACCAGGGTGGTCTGGGAGGGGGCCATGAGCTCGGGCTTGAGAGCGTCTCGAGCCACGAGCACGGAGTCCAGCATGCTCTCAAACAGCAGGCCGTAGCCCATCCACTCGGAGACAATGATGTCAATCTTTTCCGTGATGCCGAAGGCCTCGGGGTTCTTGCAAATGTCCTCAATCTTTCCGCGCACCAGGGTGATCACGTCGTCCAGCTCGTTCTCCTTGATGATTTCCACGGTCTTGGCGAAGATGTCCGAGTTGTCCACGCCGTAGACACGCTTGGCACCGGCCTTAGCGGCAAACATGGACAGAATTCCGGTTCCGCAGCCCACGTCCAGCACCACCTTGCCCTTGATCTGCTCCTTGTTGTTGTAGAAAAAGTCGCGGTACGACTCGGTTCGCACTCGGTCCTGCAGCATCTGCATGTGGATCTCGTTGTGTGCGTACGAGTCAAAGTAGTTGGAGTCGTACGAGGCCATGGCCGACTTGTTGGGGGAGGTGGTGGAGTCGTCGGAGGTGGCAGAGGCCAGCATTCGGTTGGATTCGAGCAGCTTCTGCTTCAGAAACTCGTTCTCCTGCTTGAGCAGCTCGACAGGGTCGGCCTTGGCGTCCTCGTCGTCCTCGTCGTCCTCCTCCAAAAGTCTCATGATCAGCACATCGTTCTCCAGAACAGGAGCCATGTACTCGTCTGACAGCGGCTCCGAGGTCGTGGGGGCCTCGCCGTGCTTTCGAATGTAGTTGACAAGCTTAATCTGGTCAATGGTATCCTTGGGTTTGTGCTCGCTCCAGTCAAAAGAGAACTTATTCTTCATGTGTTCAAACAGCTCCTTGGTGGATGCAAACGTTTCGGGGCTGAAGAGACATGTGACGTCGCCGGCGTACTCGTCATCCGAGGCGTCTTCGCAGAAATCCAGCTCGTTGTCTCGCAGAGACAGGTTGGTGATGTCAATTTCTCGCTCGTCGTCGGACATTTGGTTTTCGTGTGTGGTTGGATCGGCTTTGGTTATCTTTTGCCTGCATGTACATTTTTTTTATTTAGAGTTGCGATACGACTGACTCTTTTCACGCTACAGTTGAGGAAAACTAAAGCTGGGGCAGAGCACGCAGCGTCTCGGTGATTTCGATTCCAGAAGCGGCAATGGATTCAGCAGTCCACAAAGCTGGTTTTAGTGTGTTTAAACCGCCGATCGAGGTGCAACAGGCTGAGCCAAGTGGAACCAAGCAGGACTCTCATACAAAGTCAAAGTATCTCAGTGAGACGACAGTTACAATTCTATGATTAGATGCGCTACAAAGAAACGGGTAAAACCACACAGAACAGCAAATGAATAAATTTCAGTTGATAATGTGTCATCAGTTTGATCACTACAATGTCAATTTGGTCACTACAATGTCCGATTTCGCCTCATTTGAGGAGCTTTCATTTGAGACAGTTGTGCAGCTCGTTCAACTCCATCTTGTATTTCAAAAGTCGTCGGTTCGAGTCTGCTAAATTCAAACGAAAATTACTTCTAACGAAAAAAGGGAAAAAAGGAAAAAGGAAAAACACAAAAAAAACCAAAAAAAAAAAAAAGGAAAAAGGAAAACCCTGCAAAATCATAAAAGATGATTTAGCCGACTGATTGGCAAAAAACAGTAACTGCAACGGCAAACTCACGACAGAGTAAATGCTAGACTAGCTCACGTATAACTGGTTCATGACACGTCTCCAGAAAATGCGCATCTGAACGTGCAATCGGATGCATCACGGGCTGCAACTGCGTCCGAGGGCACCACAACGGCCGAGTAACATTTTTTGATTGCTCTCAATTACCCCCCCAACAATTATCCGAGAATATCCCTACACACCGTGGTTCCATCCGGGACAGTTGGACCCGGACGACGGTACATGCCTCGCCGCATCACGTTCAGGCGTCTTTAGCCTTTTTTGCCCTTATTTTTTTGGCCCAGTTACCCTGCCTGCCCAACAAGGTCGAGGCATCAAAGATGCACCCCACGTTTTTGTGGGGAAATGGGCCGAGAGATGGCTAACACAGACCTTGGACCAGCGTCAGATCAGATAGCTGGTTCACGATGGCGTGGCGAGAGTCCTGTGACGGGTTCGCCACGTCGCCCCCTGCGATCTCTCAATTGCTGACACTGTGTCTCCGGACCTGCCGCAATCCTCCTCCAAGCACTCTCTCCGCGTCGATCGCAACCTACAGATTGCACACTCTGTACCCCCATGGGCGCTTCTGTGTTTTGTGTACGTACGTACATGTTTTGTGTACGTACATGGCTGTGGGTTGATTGTGGCGCGTGGTGGTGATTGCGGTGCCGGTACTCCTGGCACATGGCCGCCAATGCGCCAAACGGTGGCATGACACGCACCCATGCCAGCGGATAATTAGATGCCAACCGTCGTCTGTCTGGAGACTTTGCAGGCAAAAAAAAAAGTGGTGGACCGGCCCTTGTGTGTGCCAGAGTCCGAGAAAGCCGGGTCGGACGTGTCAAACTCTAAAGGGAGAGTTTCTGGAGGAGCGGATATTGGAGGCTGTGGAGGACGTGTCCAGAACGGCCGTTTTGTGGGATTTGCGTCTGGTTTTCGGGTCGCCGGGCAGCCCGTGGCCAATTGTCCCCTCCTGGCGCGTCTTTTGCGCCCCCAGCCCGCCGGGCGCGTCGCTGGACCCGTGACTTTGCTCGGCTCGTCCCCGGCATTCACATTCACGCATACAAAGACAAGGTTAACCGGAGACTCAAGGCCAAAATCCGGATGACCCCCCCCTCCAAGTAGCCTTCGTATATAAACAGGCGGAGCTCCCTTTCTCCACGATCTTCGTAACTAACCAACACAAACCACAATGATCCCCCTCCGAACTGCCCGTGTTGCCCGATCCTCCGTGACCTCCATGGTCCAGAAGCGGTTTGCTTCCGACCTCAAGGGAGCCCTCAAGGAGGCCATCCCCGCCAAGCTTGAGCTGTTCAAGAAGGTCAAGTCCGACTACTCCCAGAAGTCGCTCGGCGAGGTCAAGGTCGAGAACCTGCTCGGCGGTATGCGAGGCCTCAAGGCCATGCTCTGGGAGGGCTCTGTGCTGGACGCCGACGAGGGCATCCGATTCCACGGCAAGACCATCAAGGAGTGCCAGGAGGTGCTCCCCAAGGCTGTCGAGGGCGGCGAGATGCTCCCCGAGTCCATGCTGTGGTTCCTCTTCACCGGCAAGGTCCCCACCACCGAGCAGGTCCGAGGCCTGTCTCGAGAGCTGGCCGAGAAGGGCGAGGTCCCCGAGTTTGTCAACAAGATGCTCGACAACCTGCCCCCCACCCTGCACCCCATGACCCAGTTCTCCATGGCCGTGTCTGCCCTCAACCACGACTCCAAGTTCGCCAAGGCCTACGAGCGAGGAATCCCCAAGAACCAGTACTGGGAGTACACCTTTGATGACTCCATTGACCTCATCGCCAAGCTGCCCCAGATTGCCGCCAAGATCTACCAGAACTCTTACTGCGGCGGAGGCGCCCTCCCCGGCAAGATCGACCTCAACCGAGATTGGTCCTACAACTACGCCGCCATGATGGGCAAGGGCGAGGAGACCGGCTTTGTCGACCTCCTGCGACTCTACTTTGCTCTCCACGGAGACCACGAGGGCGGTAACGTCTCTGCTCACGCCACCCACCTGGTCGGCTCTGCTCTGTCCGACCCCTACCTCTCCTACTCTGCTGGTCTGCAGGGTCTTGCCGGTCCCCTCCACGGCCTCGCCGCCCAGGAGGTGCTCCGGTTCATCCTCGACATGCAGAAGAACGTCCCCAAGGGCTACTCCAACGATGACCTCGTCAAGTACCTGTGGTCCGTGCTCAAGTCCGGCCGAGTCATCCCCGGTTACGGCCACGCCGTTCTGCGAAAGCCCGATCCTCGATTCGAGGCTCTCATGAACTTTGCTGCTTCTCGACAGGAGATCAGCGACGACCCCGTCTTCCAGCTGGTCAAGCGAACCTCCGAGGTTGCCACTGGTGTCCTTACCGAGCACGGCAAGACCAAGAACCCCCACCCCAACGTGGACTCTTCTTCCGGTGTTCTGTTCCACCACTACGGTATCCACGAGACTCTTTACTACACCGTCACCTTCGGTGTGTCTCGAGCTCTTGGTCCTCTTCCCCAGCTTGTGTGGGACCGAATCCTTGGTCTCCCCATTGAGCGACCCAAGTCTCTCTCTCTCGAGAAGATCATCGAGCTTGCCAAGTAAGCGTGTTATACTTGATTACGATTTACGATGTGTTAGGAATGTGCCTGTAGTGTGTGTACTTGTACTTGTAACAAATGTAGAAACGCAATGGCAGAGGTGCGAGCCTGAGCGTATTTGGAGTGGCATGATTATCAAATTAGGGCTTTTTTTTTCTCGAGTCACTTTAGCAAACACTCAATATCATGTCCACAACATGCCATCAAGCGCACATGACATAAGATCAAACGATACACTTGTACTGTTGTGTGGTTTGCTGATGGGATGTTGATCCTGGAGCGAGTTGCTGGACTAAATTCTTCATTTTAATCAAAGATCAGATTCTTAGCATGTTGTGATTTGTTTTGATGTGTTTTTTATTATTATTTTTATTCCAGGTGTTGTGTTACGAATGATGAAGTCAATTGGACTCGAATGTGGCTGAGACACTCAACCTTGAGAATAGCGTGACCTTCCAGTTTGGGAGCAACTAGATGGTTAATCAACTGATTATAAACATAGACCGTTCCCCTCGTGATTGCTTAATATGTCTTGGTGTGATGAGGCTTTCAGTTTGAATACTAGACTAGACTGTAGACAGTATCGTGCATCTACTATGCTTGCTCTGCATCTCTCTCTTGGACTTGTTAGGGCGGCTAAACCGGATCAAGTCCTAGGAGGAGGACATGGGAGCAAGTCTCAAAAGGAGTGTTTCGGAGATCATGTTGTGTTCAGCACAAGTCTCAAGTTATCTGATTAGTATACACGGGATGTTTTGAAGTTATGGTAGTGCAGGTGGTTTTAGTGAGTGGTTAGTGAGTTGTGGTCTTTGAGTGGTTTGAAAGTAGTTGTAAGTGGTAAGTGGTTTGTAATGGTTTGTAAGTGTCTGAGATTGCAAGTGTAAATGTTGCTGGCTTGTAGCTGGCTTGTTTCTGGCTTGTCTGGTTGATGCCTTACCAATGGATCAACACTGAAGTGTATGAAGATGTAAAAGATAAGAGAAAGGTGTGACTGTGGAGCACACTACAAGCTAAAACAAAACACTTGTGGCCACAGAGACATCCCGTGGTCTTTAAGCCTCGTATCGATCATCATATGACTTTCTGGCTTTTCAAAATTTCCTCTTTCTGGATGTGACAGCACTAAATGTAGGGTCTACAAGTTGTTGTATCGACTATTGTCGTAATAGAATAAGAGCCCACGATAATCGCTGTTATCCGTATATTTCCAGTATCGCACACGTGCCATACCAAAACCTACAGCTACAACAGCCAGATCCCTCCTGAAGGCACTTACACTGCAAACTCATGTACAGATTCATTACATAGGCATTAAGACATGGGTCTAATTTAGGCATTAAGACAGGTGTCTAATAAATTAGCTGAAATGGATAGCGATAGGAACAACAATAACAACAATCAGAATAATGATACCAATGATCAAACAGATCTTCATCTTGAAATCCTTCCACCACATCTGCTTTCGCACACGGTTAGCTCCTCGTCGGAAACCCTGTGCAGAAACCGCCAGGTTGTCGGTCTTGTCTTGAAGAGAGTCCAGTCGCTCACCTCGCTCGGCGACTTTGTTGATGTTTTCTCGCATGATTCCCACAGTATCATCGATTTGCTAGGTTAGTATGTGGTTTGGTAAGCTCAGGAACAGCAGGGGCATTTGGGCGCGTAACGGCAACGACAACATCGCAGCAACAGATGGGCAACAGATGGGCAACAACTTGTCTAGCCCGTGACCTGACACCAATAACCTTGAACCAGGCGCCTCATCACACCGTCATCCACACAACAACAGCAGATGGACAAGACATGGTCCAACGGCCATGGTCCAGCGGACACCACCGAACAGAAACCGTCCAACGGACATTGTAGGTATCACTAGCACTCGTTTCCATGGCTCTGTAGCACGAGTGTTTCCGTCGTTGCCCAGCAGAGAGGTCGTGCGACCGACGAACATGTCTGAAAAAAACAAAAAGGTCGTCACACGTAATCCGTGGTTGGTAGGTTCGCCATGACAACCGTTTTGTGCGCCGGACTTGGGTCTACACGCACGCCGTCGTCGCTACCCTCTGTTTCTGTGGCCGATGTTCTGTCAATACCCCTGTACTTGTGTGCTCTTGGTGGGTGTGTGTATCGCCACCGTGACACGTATACTCACTGCCTGAATGGCGGCGGTCTTCTGGTTGCCTCCGCCGGGAGCGTGGTCGCTGCCGGGAATATAGGGGTCGTATGGCACTGAGGAGGACATGTTGTTGTGTTTGTCGTGGTGGAGTACGACTTGTGAAGTGTGGTATAGCGAGCTGCAGAGAATGGTATTTTCTGTGAGGATTACAAGGTTATTTTTAGTCGCGGCATTTGAATTTGCACGTGATGGGGCTTAGCCAGGGCTGGGTGGACGTCGCCAGCGAGCTCTTTGTGTTGCTCCGAATTGCCTATAAATACCTCGGTCTTTTCCGGGGGTTTTGCGCACCGACTTTGGGGCATGTGTGTGTTGCCCCTCTGTGCTGCGTCTGCACTGTTGGCCTGTGCACTTTTGGGTCCACAGCGTTTCAGCACTAAGCTCGGCGAGTCCCAAAACAAAAACACGGAGTTAGCTGCTGCAGGACATGAACGAGCGACATTGTGTGTGCATTCCGGGGTTGGTACAGTGAGCGGCGTGGGCTAGCACAAATTGGAGGCGATACTAGGTGACGCTGGTACAGCGCTGGAGGCGAGTGTGTGGCGGCATTTGCGGCTCAAAGTTTGTCCGGTAGTGCGATTGGCTGCGTGTCTTATCGGCTATAGCTCTTACGTTCGGCATGTGGTGGGATGTGATACGTATGAGTTTGGGATTATAGCTCGCCATTTATCCATAGCTTTGGAAGGACGTCAACGTGAGCAACGAGACTATAAGGCAACACGAGCTACGAGACTACAAGGCAACATTCGAAAATCCCAGTTGCTACATTATGGTCAAGACTAAATTATGGTCAAGAGAGCTGGTACATAGTTACTGTAGTTATTGGTGGTGACTGGAGAGAGATGTCAGGGGTATGAGAATGAAGCCAATGTGAGAGTTGTGCGAACATGAAAATGGCATGTAACCTATTCACCTGTCCGCAGAGCTAACAAAGCGTGAACGTGTACTCGTTGCCTATAGTCTAGTCTGCCGTATATTGTAGTCTGGTATCGGTAGCTTTCAACTGGTGTATTTTGATTACTCTGACATTGACTCATGGTTGTTTCTGAGACATGCACTATGTAGATGCAACTGTACAACAATGTGAAATGGATCATCGAGCCCTTAATTAAATTAATATTAATATTAGGCAATATTAGGCAAATTTTATAACTCAGGGCGTTTTTCAGTGAGATTGAATAATCGCCTTTTTCGAGACCCGGTGTTGCTCGAAAGATGGGTTTTGAGGGCTCGTTCTGCGGACAATGCCACGATAAACCAGATGGTACCCTCTGTTTTGCCAGACTCCGGCTGCTCGCGAAACTGGGGCCCTCAACTGTAGAGAGAGACTTGAACTCAGCCTCTGCAATAATGAGTTCATAATAGTAAATCTCAGTCTGCAGGTATTTAGGGGGATTAAGCCCAGATTATGCAACCTTGAGAGTGGCAGGGATATATCAGAACGGACATGTTGTGCTGAATGACGTACAGTACCCTGTACTGAATAACGTACGGTTTTGTGCTCCTGTGGTTCCGGCAGCTAGTTGGAGGTATGTGTGACCTGGTAACATGGTCTCATTTTTTCACACATTTCAATGGTTCTAACACGTACTCAATCATCAACTGAGTGGTATGAGATTTACTCATGTCTAAGTATTTTTTAGCACGAATGGCAGGGTCTCATTATGACAACTGTGAAATGAAGTCATTTGGATTCAGTTTGCTTACATCGGCGGCTGCAGTATTCCAATAGTGGCACCTCCTTTGGTTGTAAATCTTCTCATTTCTAATCTTGCCAATTTGCTTCCACTCTACCGTTCCTCAATTTTGCAGTTCCCTTTTCTGCACAACACCCTTCTGCTTACTAAAACAACACAGGCGTTTGACTTTAGCCACTATCAGCCATGCTCCGTCTACGACCACTGCTACGACAGCCCACGCGATTCCGTCAAATGTCCACTTCAACTACGCCAATCACAGACGCCATCAACACCCGTGTGAGGGACGAGTTTGCTCCAGTTTTCCTCAAGGTCAACAATGACTCGCACAAACACGCCCACCATGCTGCCATGCGGGGATCCGACAACACCATTGAGTCGCACTTTCGACTGACGATTGTGAGCGACAAGTTTGAAGGCAAGAGTGCGCCGGTTCGCCACCGAATGGTCTACAAGCTGTTTGAGCAGGAGATGGCCCAGCCCAACGGTCTGCATGCTCTTTCTCTGACCACAAAGACCCCGGTGGAGTGGGAGGCTCTTGAGAAGAAGAAGTAGGCTCGGGAAGAAGTAGGCTTTGGTTTTCTGGTTCCGTGATTTCACTTCAAGCTAGCTGCTCATCAGAGCTTGAACTTGTATATAATATGGTTAGCTAATGTATGAATTCTGTCTGGGACTGAACGGTGAGGATTGGAAAGACTCTCCCAAAGTGCAATGTTTTTGACATGTTTCTGCTGAGTAGAATGGTGTCGGTATTGTGCCATTGGTGGAGAATATATGGTGTTGAGTATGAGCGGTTGAGTACGTACGAGTTGGCAATGATATAATCTTACCATAGCAGACTTTATCTCAACATGGCTTTCACTCAGCTGTCGAAGAAGGGAAGTTGAATTGACACAGAAGTCCAGCAGATACTGTGCGATACGGTACTATAGTGACCACTGCGTTACTACGAACAGAGTCGTGTCTTTGGAATTCATGTGACGTCAAAACTGATTCTAAAGGGACTGTTTTAAGAAACCATACCTTCCAGCATATGAAGGACGAGAAAGACATGGAAATGATGGCTTCAAGAAATTCCAAAGAACGACAGCCTACTGTCGAAAGATGGCCGTTCGTTAGTCACAGATTGGCCCCATGATAGTCTCAAGTTTTCTCATCAAACAGCATGGTTCAGCCCTACTGTTGGTAAAAAATACAGCCTCATCAAGGCCCACTTGGACCCGTTCTACAGCCGCTCCAAAACTGATCCACACCCATTTCCTCTACTGCTCTACAATGTCGCTACAACATATCACTTTTTTAATAATCCTTTTACATCACCTAGGCTTAAATAAATGCTATTACTCGCACTAGTAATGCGTCTCCTTTTGTACATCATCTTTTTTTAACGCTTAGGCCTTGGCGACAGCCTTGGCAATAGCAGCCTTTCGCTCTCGTCGGTGGACCATAACCTGGAATCGCTCAAAGTCAGTGAGCTGTCGTCGTCGCTCTCGCTGAGCGATCTTCTTAGCCCAGCTGGACTCGGTCCACTCGGAGAAAGCAGAAGAAGCCTCGATCTTAGCCTTGAGGTTGTTGACCTTGATGCCTCGGGTCACGCCCTCAACAACGTGGGGAGTGAGGGTGACGTGCTTGAGGTTGACAACCTGTCGGGAGACACCGGTGGTGGGGCCATCGATGAGGACCTATTGTTAGTATTTTGTGTTTTGAAAGCGGTGGGGTTTGGATGGGGGGTGTTTTGGGGCAGTGGCCATCACAGGTATGCTGTCGCGACTTTTTGGTTGCCACAGATACACTGTCACAGACACACTGTCACATTGTGTGTTGTTTTTCTCTGTGCCCTAAAACACATTTTGTCCAACAGTACTCACTCGTCCGTGGTCGACAATCTCGGCGATGATGGCAAGCTTGCCGATGATAGACTTGTTGTCGGATCGGTTGATGAGAACGATTCGGCCAGCCTCGACCAGTCTCCAGTTAACGCTCTTCACTTCGGTCATTGTTGTATGTCTGTATGTGTCGATGTAAGACTAGATAAAAATTCAAAAGCCAGATGTTGAGTGGCATAATTAGATTTGGGACGATTGGGAAAGTGAGTGGTCATGTGACACTAATTAGGGCACAGTCACAAAACTCAATATAAATTCCCAAACAGTAAAAAAGTTAAACTGTATGTCTCAAGCATCCAAAGCACCTTACTATGGGGGCTTGGGACTTCGCCAAACAGTGAGTTTCAATCTCCAAAAGCTTTCATGATGATATAATTTGCGATTGAGAGGACACAATGTTGAAACACGCCTAGTTTCTTTACGCATGTGTCTGAACTGATATCACATTTTTCGTCTGATTCTTTTGTTGCAAAACTGCCGCTTTTTTTGCTCTATTCATTCTAACATAGCTTTTGGTTTGTTGATTTCAACATGAGTGGTACCTGCGACATTTGCGACTTGCGACTTACGACTTCTTCGACACTAACGACACTAGCGACATTCTCACGACACTAACGGCACCAACGACACAACTAACGACACAACGACACTCTCACGACACTCACGACACTAACGACACAACTAACGACACACTCACAACTACTCTCTCACGACAACAAACCCTTCCTTTACCCCCCAAATGGTATGTATTCCCCAACTGTTTTCACCACAAGGATGATAAACACTGCTACATTCTGCATTACCTGAAGAATTTTTTTGTATCACCAAGATCGCTGATATTGTTGAAATCACCCCTGGTATTTTCTAAACCTCTCTAACACCAGATACCAAGTAACCTGGAGCTTTTCCTAACTATATAAAAGGTAAATAGATAAAGTCTTGTTCACTTAAAATGCTGTACAAATATCTGAACTACTTACAGAACTGTAGTCACATTGTCGTATATTGAACACTTCTGACAATGACATAACCTTGCTTCCAATCTGAAATGTCATAGTTGAACCAAAACTCAAAATTCTGAGAAAGATGATACTGAAACAAGTAGGAGTGCAAATGAAATTCTGAGACCACTTTTGTGCTCGGAGTTGCTCAATAATTCGGTTGGTATAATAATGATCAAAACAGCCATTTTCACGCGATTGGGGCAAGTAGAGTGCTCTCAAAACTGTGCTGTTTTGCTTCAAGACTAGTTCTAAAGTTTTGATATTCTGACAACCATGCGAATTCTAGTTTAGCATGGAACTACTTAAACTTGGTCTACACGGTCTGCAACTGATTGCTTAACCCTCTTGCTTAATATACAATATAAATCATTCATCTGCAACTCAGTGTCATCCGTGGTACAGCCGTAAATTGAGTGGCCCACTTGGGTTCGCTGCATTGTCCAAAACAACAGTAGTGGTTCCACCACCTTTGTCCTTGACCGATAGCCGTTGATGGCAACCAGATTATCGCTTTCGACCAGCCTTACACTCGTCACAGTACCAATTGCCCTTGGGTGGACTGCTCAGACCCAGACAAGGCAAATGGAACCATTCTCTTGTGCACTGAGCTCCGTCACACGCAACCATCTCTCCGTAAGACACCTGTTCGCAGTAACAGTAAACAGGCTCGGCCCCATCCTCGTCCTCTTCCTCTTCCTCCTTGGCAGCTGCTTCAGCAGCCTCTGCTGCAGCAGCCTCCTGTCCCTTTCTGCTCTTGTTAACAACACGTGATGGACGTGTAGATCCAGAGTCCTTCTCGTCCGAAGATGGCGACTTGGCGTTTCGAGACACGGCAGCAGCAGTGGCGGCAGCGGACGCGACCTGAGGGAGGCCGTTCTGTGCAATGACACCAGGCTTTGCAACCTTGCGCCGTTTGCTTGGGCCAGATGTTGTTGTCGAGCTGGATGCGCTTGATGCTCCTGATGCTCCTCCTGCTCCTCCTGCGGCCTCGGCGCTTCTCTTCTCTGCCGCAGGCGTGCCATTTCCTGTCACCTTTTTGCCGCTGACCTTCTTTTTGACATCTGGCGTGCTTCCACGGCCTCTGCCGCTTCCACTGCCTGTACCCTTCTCCGCTGCTGCTGCCGCCGCTGCTGCCTTCTTGGCGGCAATGGCCTCCCGTCGCGACTCGCTTCGCTGCGACTGCACGCTCTTGTGGTCCACAGGCTTGGCGTCGACGATGATGGCGGGATGGTCGGGATGGCCATACTGCACAACCTCGGGAATCTCCCGTGATGTGATAATGTCGTAGTCTCGGTCGATACGGTTGATGTGGCGAGTCACGGCCTCAGCTGCAACTCCGGCCACGTGCATCTTTTCCTCCAGACATGGCATCAGCTCTCTGATCAGACCTCGAATCTCGAGCAGCATGCTCTCACGCTCCTCGGACCGTGTCGCAGCCTCCGGGTCGTCCTTCTTGGGAATGGGAAGCTCCAGAAACTTGGCGATGAGATCTGCTACCAGGGGTGTTGTGGTGGTGCACTTGGCATCAATCTCTCTCAGAAGAGTGAAGTGACGCACAGTTTCCAGCGGCAGAGCCTCTAGAGCGTCGGCAAAGTCGTTGATGCCCGGGTACAGTCCCTGAGGCTTGTGCTCTCCTCGGGTCTGCTGGCGTCGCGACGAGCTCCGTGTGTTGTATCCTTTGGTGGGCGAAGTTTTCGTCATGGCGTAAATGTGTGTCTGAGTGTCGTCTGAGTGTTTGTCGCGTCCGGATCTCGTCTTCCCGGGTGTTCTTTGGCCGTCGCAGATGTGTGTGTGTGTTTGTGTAACTGATGGTGCACAAACTAAGTGGGAGTGCTGGGCGTATGCGGTGTATATGCGGTAGGGTAACTCGGAACTTTTGGCGGAGAGCATCCGAGTGACAAACTGAGGTTTTGTGGAGAGTGCTATTGGTTAGAGTTGGTTGGGAGAAGATGGAGGGCCTTCAAGTAGCTATCCCTAGCTCTCACGTGATAAAAAAAAGAAAGAGATCGGTCTTGTGTCAGATTTCATGATTTCTGATTTCGTCTGAGGATATGATTCTTCGATTTTTTCAATGAGTAAATGAATCAGAAGTTGTACTTGGCGATAGATTGGTGCTGGTGCTTTATGTCGTTGTTGTTTTTCAATTGAAATCGGTGCTAACTGCTGAAGAAGAAGAAAAGGATTCACATGTCCCTCTGTGTTCATTAAATATTAGTATTACATTAAATAATTATTGGTTAGCCATCAAACCTTGGCTCTGCAGATGCGCATTCACCTGGTCATAGAGCTGTGTGAACGACGCAGTGGAACCTCGGTCGTGGAAAAAATGCGCAAAAGAGTTGTTGTGCGAGTATGGACCCACGTCAATGTGCAGCTTGGCGCTCTTGATTTTCAGAGCGTTTCGGCTGGAAATCTGGCATCTGATGGACTTGTGAGCCGAGTCCACAGACAGGTTGGAGATTCCGTACTTTCTCCACGATGCAAGCAGCGCTACAATCTCGTCCTCGAGCTCCTGCGCACTGAGAGTGGAGTACACGGTCTGGGGCGCCTGGCTGGGGGCAGCAGGTCGTGAGAACATCTTCATGAACCACGACTGAGTCACGTTCCAGGAGGCAGACGAGTCCGAGGCAACACGGCTCTTGGGGGCAGGTCCCTGGGGGGCAGGGGCAGCATGTCGGGGCTGGGCAGGGGCAGTTCCGGGTTGGGGCTGGGCCTTGGCGGCCTGTGCAGCATCGTTAGCAGCCTCGCTGGCCCGAACACCTCCAAAGTCGCTGCTCTGGATCATAGTCACCTTGCTGGGAGGAGCAGGAGCCTCTCGCCGAGGAGCAAAGCCAAACTTCTTGATGAAAGACCGCGTTCGAGACGACTTGGGAGGCACAGGAGGGTCGGTTGTGAATGCTTGGGGAGCCTGGACAGCCTGTGCCGGAGGCTGGGTGGGTACCTGGACAGACGCCTGGGGTTTGCTGACTGGGGGAGCAGGGGCCGGACGTCTGGGGTTGAGGGCTTCAGTCTTTTGTCTGAATACAGGTGCAGGCTGGAGCTGGGTGACAGGCTTGGGTCGCGTGGCTTCAATGGGGATCTGCGTTTGGGTGGGAGCTGGCTTGACCTGCTCAAAGTTGGCAGAAGACCGCTTCTTGAGGTCGGACTCGGCGGGGTTCACATTCATGTCACGAGAAACCAGCGGTCGACGAACTGAATCAGCTCGGGCTGGGGTATCCAGATGAGAGTTGAGGTTGGTGGAGGATCTGCGAGTCATAAAGTTGTCAGTCTGCATCAGCCCGGAGATCTTCATCTTTGAAGTCTCACGAGACAGAGAGTTGACAGGAGGAATTTCAGGGAACTGCAGGTCCTTGTATAGCTCAGTGCTGGTGTGTCGGTTGACAGAAGCTGCTTGGGCACTGCTAGGCTGTTCTTGCTGCTGCTGCTGATGCTGCTGATGCTGTTGCTGTTGCTGCAGGTGTTCCTGCTGATACTGCTGCTGCTCCTCCTCACGGTCGTCTCGATGAAAGGAAATGTCCAGCAAGCTCTCCTCTCCAATGACCAGCTGGTTGTCCTTGGTCTCAGTGAAGTCAAAGAGGTTCTCCCACTCGGACGACTTGCGATTGGGCGCCAAATCCATGGGAGTGGTGGCATTGGTGCTGGTAGCCCCGTCGGAAATGCCAAGGTGAAACTCCTCCTCAATGGCATCTGCAAATCTGTCTCCCTCCTCAAAGATCATGGGCAGGAAATTGGGACCGTCACGCTCACGGGGCTGTGAAGCTGGCTGCTCACGTGCACCCACGTGGCTCTGGTTCACCTGAGCTCCACTGGCAGGGTCGAACAACGACTTGGGTCGAGGAGGCTCCTCGAACTGGAACTCGTTGCCGTAGCCCATGGTGAAGGCTCGCTTGGAACCCACAGTGGCACGTGACGTGTTGGGATCCGTTACATGGCGCTTCTGCACCTCGGCAGGCGACGCTAGCAGTGGGCCATAGTTCTTCTTGGCTCTCACAGACTTGTTGCCGGTGTTGAAGGCGTCCTCCAGGAACTGCTCAAACTCAGCAGAGGGTCGCTGAGGAGGTTCTCGGGTGAGCCAAGAGGGAGCTGAGGGCACAGGAGTGGAGTTGGAGATCATGCTGCTGACTGGTGTCGCTTGCTGCTGCTGCTGTTGCTGCTGCTGCTGCTGCTGCTGCTGCTGCTGCTGCTGTTGGTGGTGATGATGATGATGGTGATGGTGCTGCTGCTGCTGTTGCTGCTGTCGCTTTCTGGGAGAGACAACGGAGGCTATGTCAGCTCGCTCACGTCGAGGGGAAGCAGCCACAGAGGCATTGGCAGAGCCAGTGTTGGAACCTCGCATGGACCGGATGCTCTGCTGAGACCGCATCTTAACATGAGTGAATGACACACCTCGCTTATGAGAAGAGACAGACACTAGAGACGTGCGAGAGGTCTTTGAAGCCATTCTGTCGGAGGTCTTTCGCTTGTGGTGCTTTCGTCGAGAAGAATGAGAAGCAGACTTGGGAACAGACGCGTTAGAGGCCGGTAGAGAGGTTGTGGAAGATGCAGCAGCGTGGTCGTGTCGATACTTCATCAGCAAGCAGTAGAACATTTTCTCTGGGTTGGGTTCCTTCTCCAACAGTCTGTTCATGATAACCTCTGCATCTTCACCGTGCCACAGAATCTGCAAATTCTTGAGAATCTCAATGTCAATGTCCTCAACGGACTGCACGGGGGCCATGACGTGCTCGCTGTTGACGTGATCGGTAACGTCATTGCCAGGGTACTTTTTGAGGAATGGATGCTCCAGAATCTCGGCCATGGTGATTCGAGTGCTGGGATCCGTACGCAGCATTCGCCAAATCAGATCCTTGGCATATGGAGAGAGCTCTGAAGGCATGGTGAACTTGCCGGTCTGCACCTTGAGCAGCAGCTTGCGGATGTTGTCATCGTCAAAGGGCAGGTGACCAGTGAGAAGAGCAAACAGAATGATTCCACAGGACCAAATGTCGGAAGGAGCTCCGTGGTAGTTTTTGCCAGCGACAATCTCCGGAGACGCGTAATGAGGCGAGCCGCATGAGGTCTCGAGCATCCGGTCACATGTCTCCAGAGCAGCCATGCCAAAGTCGGCAATTTTGATGTTTCGAGACTTGTCCAGAAGCAGGTTTTCGGGCTTCAGGTCTCTATGGCAAATGTTGAATCGGTGGCAGTAGTCCACACCATTGATGATTTGTCGGAAATAGTTGGCAGCTTCGCTCTCTTCGAGACGACCCTTTTTGATCAGGTAATCAAAGAGCTCGCCGCCCTCAATGTACTCCAGTACCAGGTATCTATGTTAGCTGAGTCTTTCTCTCACAGGTTATGACCAAGACGTATCCTGACTCGTCAACGCATAGCTGTGAAACACGTATAACACGTGGTGGCAATGTGGCCCGGTCGGATGCACTGTACGAGCACTGTTGGCATGCCACACACACACTGTACAGAAGTGTGTTTACATATCAATTGCACTGTACAACGCGTCTTGTGACCAGATACATGCCTCATGCGCTGCGCCTCACGTGCCGAGCCTCAAAAAATCCGCTCATAACCTCTCAAACCCCCGTAATACTCACAGTTCTCCCTTGTTTTCCCACACGTCATAGAGCGCCATGACATTCTGGTGCTCAATGAGCTTCATGATGATGACTTCTCTCTCGATTCCATATGGAAGGCCCGTCATTCCACTTTGTTCCTCGCTGCTGTCGTTGGACACAGCCTTGGGGACAATCTTCACAGCAGCCAGTTGGCCGGTGTGCGAGTGTCTGGCCAGTCTCACACGTCCTGAGGAGCCTCGTCCAAGAGTTCGGCCCAGTCTCCAGGGTCCGATATGTGTTTTCGTTTTTCTTCCGGAAGAAGTTGAATTTTGCGACAGTCGCTTGGAGTCTACGGGAGTGGGTCCCGAGTGTCCATGGGGCACCTGAGTGTACCCTGCCGCGTTGTCGTAGTGCTGCTGCTGTTGCTGCTGTTGCTGCTGTTGATGCTGCTGCTGAATCTGGTTGTGTAGATGCTGCTGGTACTGTTGCTGGTACTGTTCGTCTGTGAATGCTGCTGACGCGGCGGCCGCGGCGGCTGCCACTGCTGCGGGGTTGTGCATAGTGAGTGTCGGTGTTTTGGGCAGATTTCGGGGCGAAATTGAGTCCCTGGGGCTGGTGACAAGAAGCTGCTGGGGATATGTCGGATTTCTGCTTTTTTTTTCGCGCGCTGATTCAAACAGGAAAAAAAGAGGGCTGGGGCGCGACGCTGGGGGCTCTGTGGGGCTCGAGCTCGTTGCGGTGTGTCTAGTTAGTGTCGAAAAGAGCAAGTATCGCCGTTGTAATCCCTCCTCCGTATCGTCAAGATGAAGTGTTGCCAGACCGGTCAGCTATGTTTGGCTTGCCTTTTAGACTTTAGCATGTTTGTTGTTCTGGAATGCGAATAGGGTTGCATGTTGGGACGGCAACAAGCGGGCAAGCAGACGGATATTGCGGGAAGTAGGGGCACCGCTGGGCTCCGCTGGGGGTGCTCGTTCCAGCCAGCTGGCCTCCGCCCGGATCCAGGCCCGTTTTGCCGCCCGTTTCCACCACATTCCAAATCTGCAACTGTAGTGTGGAATGCACCAAAGTTTAAAAAGCGCGGCTGATCTCGAAATGGAGGGCTTTGGATTCGGAGATGCGGCGATTTGGGCGCCTTTGGGGGTCGCTGGCCGTCTGCTGCTCTCCATTCTGGGCTCCTCGGGTCGCTGCGCGCCCGCATCTCGGCCGTATTTTTTTCCTGCTTTTTCTCCTGCTTTTTTTCCCGCTTTTCTCCCGCCTTTTTCCCGCCTTTATTTCCCACATATTTACACCCATTCCGACAATGCCGCATTGGGATGAGCTTATGCACGACGCGAACGCGATCAAGGGTGAGAGAAGAAGAGGTTACTAAGCTTTGTGGCCAGTTGTGAGACCAGCACAATGAAAACGATTGATTCCGATATACTCACCTGAAGTTAGAAAGAAGAGTAAGAAATGAGAACCAAATGTGGGAATCGTGCTGCTTATAAGCTCTCCGCACAGTACAGAGCACAAAGTCGGAAAATACACAATTGCAAACTACAATTTTCCTAAATTGCAAACTACAAATTATTTCCAAAATACAAATTTACAAAACACAAACGTAGATACGATACCGTTTAGGGTTGAGTTGGGTGGTTTTTAAAGTATCAATGTGGGCACACCACCTCATTAAGCGAAAGATTGAGTTTGATCATTTTTCATACGGCTGTGAGAGGCCGAAAAGAACCGTCTTTAATGTCTTAGAATGGAGTTCTGGGAATGCAACGTTTGCGGCTGTGAATTGCTGTTGAGCGTGGCTACCTTTTGTGCCAAAAATCGTCGTTTTTGGCACAACTCTATCCCAAGTTGTGGTACAGTACTTTCATAAGCACTTTGTAGTTATCAATACTCCATACTACAGTAGCTAGACTAAAGAGTAGGTAGCTAGGTAGATTACAGAGTGCAATTGTGAGTTCCAAATGGCCAAAACCAAAACCAGTTTCAGTAAATCGACGAATCCGTGTTTTTGTTCATCTCGGAAGTGGAAGGTGTCAGGAGACGGAATTTCGAACCGGATCATCTCCAGGGATCGGCTCGTTTTTAATATAGACTCGAGTCTAGGGTCTGGAAGTTGATCATGTGTGGTTGTTTGGAAACTCATCAGATCCATGTCTGTTGTTTGCTGTCTTCTGAGGTTGTAGACTACGTTCTCCAGTTACTGTACTTCTTGCAACGGTACTGTACATCATTCTCAAGTTACTGTACTCTGTACAACATCACTATCTCTCACAACTGTCCCACTCAACTGTCCCTTGGTCAAACATAGTCTGGACGCGACTCAGGAATGTGGAGACGCTGGAATTCCAGTTTATAGTCTGCTGTGGTCTCGTTTGAGCTCCTGTACAAGTGTTTGGCGTGGTTGGAGCCGAATTATTACCTGACGCCCAACGTCTTGTCTGTTTCAAACTTGCGAGCCGCCCATGTGGTCTTGTTTCACTTGTCTGCAACGTTCAGCTGAATCAACATGGCTGCCAAATGTAGGGTCCTGTCTCTACTGCACGGGCAACAAGCAATTACTGAAACAGAAGCACAGGCAGAAGACAAGCAGGAGACCCCGTTTTTTGCAGGTACAGTACATTTATACATGTTCTAGCGTCGGATCTACACCAAAGTGCCCCTGTATCTCTTTTGGGCGGCGATTTTTTTGGCTTTGATTTAGATCTTCCAGTCGCGTTCTTCTGGCGCTATTTTAGCCTGCCGAGGTTGGCGAAACGAACCTACAGTCAGACGCCGTGAGTGAAATGAAATGTCTAAAAAAAAGAAGAAAAATCTGGTTTGGTTGAGTCTCACGTCTTGGACAGTTTAGGTCATGATTGTTGATTTTGACAGTCTCTGAAGTGCGAAACGACTAGTTTTTTTTTCTGAACAATGGGCTAGTTTTGGAGACAACGATGGCTGTCTGTCTCGGATTTCAGATAACGTAATAGTCTAGTGGTTTTGGTGTCTCTGTCGTGTGAACCATCTGACAGAGAGTTATGAGATTCGAAAAAAGAAAACGACAAGAGATAATAAGAATTAAAAGAGATGATAAGAATTAAAAGAAATTAAAACCGACTAAAAGAGATTTTAAGAGACTAAACAGACGTTTCCATGGAACAGCTCCAATCTGTCTCTCTGGTGTCTTGAAGTGCTTGACCAAATGTGTATCATAAAATACATCTATTGTGAAATACCGTACTCTTTACCCTTCTCCTATGAAACCTGGAAAGTCTTCAAACTTCAGTCTTCAAACTTCAAAGTCTTGAATCATCCAAACTTGTTCTTATTCTCCATATTTCTTGCTGTCAAAAAAATTCAGCCCATTCAACGTACTTTTTACACTCTCTCCTAAAAAGAAAGAAAGAAAAAACCTATAGACTTTCGAGATGGTGTATCAATAGGCCAAGCATGACGGTAATAAAAAGTGCTAATAAATGCCGAATTGAGAACATACAAGCACCTCGATAGATAGCCCTGAGCTATAGCTAGCACATTAACAACTCTCAGCACTGATAATCTACCCCGCTTCCGTGTTTGACCCCCAAGTCTGTTTCCAGCCAATAAGCATGTTCCAAAAAAAAAAAGTGCTTTCCAGAGCCCTGCCACCACAACTTCAATAAAAACGCCGATTTTCCAGCTATCGCGCGGCTTCTTTCGGATCTGCCATCTCTGACCTTTCCCCCTTGCTCTGGCTGTCTGTAGAACGGGTTTCGGCCGACCAGGTCATAACTCCGATAACTCCGGTATCTCGGATTTAACTATGACGTAGCACACTGCGCCCCATCACGTGTAGGTACTCGCATGGGGCCAGGGGGACGACCCCAACCTGGGGGGTGTGATGCGGGATTTTTGCAAAGCCGCAAAAACAGAAAAAGAGACACAAAAGCGCCGTCGGAGTCGCGTGGACTTACTCGTGGGCTTTCTCCGGGCCCATAGCAGCCTTTCCTCTCTCCAGCTCGCTGTTTTGCCGTCCACTACCTGTTGCTCGTTTAAACTCTGCAGGTTACGTGTCTGCGTACCCCAAAGTAAATACCTTACTTAGCAACACCTGGACAACAACAGCATAGAATGTCCACTTGGAAGAGTGAGTATGGCGCGGAGGGGCGTCTGTGGCTGGTGACGGCGACAGTGGCATCAGACGGGCCGCCGTCCGGTGCACAGACCGACACCCCATGACCCTGAACATGTCGTGGGGGGGGAGTGTTTTGAGTCGTCGAAGTGTGGGGTGGAACCGGTGTCCGAGTCGACTAGTGCACAAACGCTCGGTGGTCACTGCCCGCATGTCGTGGACGTCGCACCATCGATACAGGTGGTCTGTTTTGTGCTTGTACCGTCGTCTCAGGCGTGCTGGGTGTGGGTGCAACCTCGAGCACCACCATAGGGGTTTGTGTTGGGCATTAAGAGCTCTGGCGTCCGGTTAAGGTATTGGCACCACCGCAGCCACCGCGGTTAGCCCGATATGTGGTCCTGCTTCCTGTTATGGAGGCTGGCTCCCTCTGAGTCTTAACATCCACTCCTCGATCGATCACCGTCCCCCTACAGTAGTCATGTGCTAGGAATGGCACTACTGAGCTTGGCACCGGGAGCAGTGTTTCTGTCGGTCCAGACTCTCTGTGCCATCGGTGCTCGGGAGAGCCCGTCTGGATTGGTACGGCTGTGCTATGCCCGCTGGTTGGCAGTGGTGCTACCACAACACTTCAGTCGTGGTAGGTGCGCTAATCAGACGGTCGTATTGCACCCCTGCTAGGCTCTTTTCTCTGTCAAGTGCACACACGCACACACACATGCCCCCTGTTAATGTCACATCGACTGCGATCGCTTCTCCTCTCCTCTACCCCTGTCGTTGGATTCCACCCGTTACTAACTCAGAAATCAAAGAGGGACACCTCTCTGCATTCTCGTCCCGACCATCGTCCAACTCGACAGCAACCATCAAGGAGCGCGATACCCTGTCGCTGCCGTCTGTCACAACATCCAATCCTAACCATCTGTCGTCTTCGTCTTCCCACAACTCCGACAGACTCACGCCGACATCTTCAGAATGCACCAGCAAAGCCACGTCCACAGAAATCCCCCGCGATGAATCGGGCCCGCCCCAGCTCAGCCACTCGTTCAAACCAGGTCTGCTAACCGTGCATATCCAGGAAACTAAGGGCTTGTCTCTACCTCCCAGCTATGCCAAGTTTGCTTCATATTTCGCCCCTGAAAAGCAGCTTCGCGACGGCTCCGTGTCCATGGCTGCCTCACGACGCATGGGTCCTCCTCCAGTCTACCTGGTTCTGGAATTCGACAAGACCCAGCTGGTGCTGGAGGCCACGGCAGGCACTCTGGAGAACCCAGTGTGGAAGGCCACCTCTAACTTTGATGTGTCACGCCCAGAGCCGCTGACTATCAACATCTACGCCAAGCTGCCTGCGTCGCTGGTCAAGAGCGTCGGCTCCTCTGAGGTGGGCTCTTTGGGCCTGTCTTCTTCTCTCGGTGCGTCTTTGAGCTCGTCCCAGCCCAAGAAGTCATCATCTGCAACTTTCTTTGACGTTTTCCTCGGTTCAGTCAAGCTGTCGCCCACGTTCAAATCCGCCAACGGTGGAAGCACTACCCTGGTGGATGGCTGGGAGCCTCTGTCGTCGGGAACAGGCCAGCTCAAGCTGTCGCTGGACTACAAGCCCACCAAGAACGAGCCGCTATCCATGAAGGACTTTGAGCTGCTCAAGGTGATTGGAAAGGGCTCTTTCGGTAAGGTGATGCAGGTGCGAAAGAAGGACACCCAGCAGATTTACGCTATCAAAACTATTCGAAAGGCTAGGATTGTGTCTCGTTCGGAGGTGACCCACACGTTGGCTGAGCGAACGGTGCTCGCACAGATTGATAACCCATTCATTGTGCCACTCAAGTTTTCGTTCCAGAACCCGGATAAGCTCTATCTAGTGCTGGCGTTCGTCAACGGAGGCGAGCTTTTCCACCATCTGCAGAACGAAAAGGTGTTTGATCTGAACCGGTCGCGGTTCTACACCGCCGAGCTGCTGTGTGCGCTGGAGTGTCTGCATGAGTACAATGTCATCTACCGGGACCTTAAGCCGGAGAACATTCTGCTCGATTACGTCGGCCACATTGCGCTGTGCGACTTTGGTCTGTGCAAGCTCAACATGGAGGGCCAGGAGAAGACAAACACCTTCTGCGGTACCCCGGAGTACTTGTCGCCGGAGATTCTTCTGGGTCACGGCTACACAAAGACGGTGGACTGGTGGACTCTCGGTGTGCTGTTGTATGAGATGCTAACAGGCTTGCCTCCATTCTACAGCGAGAACACCAACGAGATGTACCAGCGGATTCTCAACGACCCTCTGCGGTTCCCCGACGACATGGACCGAGAAGCCCGTTCCATACTCACCGGTCTGCTGAACCGAGATCCTCGCAAGCGACTAGGTGTCAATGGAGCGGCCGAGATCAAGGCGCATCCTTTCTTTACCGAGATTGACTGGAAGAGACTGATGGCGAAGAAGTACACGGCTCCATTCAAGCCCAGTGTGCGAAGTGCGACAGACACCTCCAACTTTGATAGAGAGTTCACGTCTGAGGTGCCGAGCGACTCTGTGGCCAATGACTACCTGTCGGAGAGTGTACAGCGGCAGTTTGGAGGATGGACGTTTACGGAGAAGAACGAGTTTGTCCAGTGAACGAGCGTGAGTGGGAACATGGGCGTATGGACGCGTCGCCGAACACTAGGATAGCCCCTTTACATTATATACTCAATGATGCATGACTAAAAAGTGAACCGCAGACTGTTTTAGTCTTTGGAGAGAATGTGATCGATTGTGTAGATGCTCCAATGTTTCATGTATTGGAGCCCACAAAAAATAAGCTTTGTTCTCCCAATACGTTAACTTTAATTTGTTTCATATTTTGAAGCGACTCTCCTTTTTTTGATGCATATTACCCAAAGCTCGACTTGATATGTGTGTGTTTGGTTAAGAACGTATACATATGTAATCTTGTTGTAGTGTTTTTCATTTTGGCGCTATCGTCGTGTATTTAAAAGTTTTAGGACGTTTTTTGGGTTATGCGCTTCATGCTGTTTCAAAAAAATGTCACAACCTTATTTAGTATCTTGACTATAGGGGTCTCATTTGGAGTGCACAACATTTGGATCAAGTGTTTGGAGGTTGTGAATGAGATGAAAGTGGTGAAAGTGGTGAAAGTGATAAAAAAGAAAGCATCAACAGTCACGAGGAAGCAAAAAAGAAGGGATTACAGCACCCAGGATTCTCGTATGGTCTCCCACTACAATACTAACTAGGCTCTCTGGTGCTTGACTATGGCTGATCGGACGGGAAGCCGTATTTTCACCAGGATATGGCCGTAACCAAACCTCCGCAACGGAGAATTGAACTCCGGTCCCCCGCGTGCTGAACAAAGTTCTGACAGGCGGAAATTCTAGCCACTAAACTATTGCGGAATGTAAAAAAAAGTTAAATTGGAGAGATAGCCCACGAGGTTCGAGTCACGTGACTCTATTTTCTAGATTGGCTGTATCTGTGTCTACAGACCAGGAGATGCCATATAACAGGGTACAAACAACAGTTCTGGGTATTCACAACAACACGACACATGTTTTTATGATTTTGGTAATCTCTTGCATTCGTGGCTCCTTGGCTTGTTTGAACTACCTTCAGGAGACATTCAGATCGTTCCTAAACTTTTTCTTCCTTGATAAACTGATTTTTCGAGCTGCTACAACATCTCTTTGAATTTGTGTAATATCTTCTATCAAGTCAAAAAATCACATACACCTTTTCTTTTGGTCAGTTCACTCTAGGTGACCCTTTCGTGTTGGCTCTAATGCAGGGATATGAAGAACAGCCCAAGACTGGTTTAGAGAAATTACAGAGTACGTCTAGAGCCATCAAAGTCAGGCAAAACGAATGCTCTCTTCAGAATTCCCATAGCGTCAATGGTGGGCTAGTAAAGTGGCCATATAAAATGTGACCAAATGCTAGCCAGAAAAACCACATGTGAAAAAGCAATCTCGGACGTGTTTCTTGGCATTTATGGAATGTATAATCTCTAGTGTAACGCCGACAGGGTCCTTTCAGGGGGTGTTGAGATCATCCACGCCAAAATTCGCATTTTTAGTGCCATAATATGATTCGCGTTTTTGACAGCTTCTGATGACCCCCATTCTGTCTGTTTTGCCGCAGGAGTTTGGTCTCAGGCAGAAACCGATACAGGCGGAATATTGAAAATCCGAAAAGTGCATTCTTTTCAGAATGAGCACCCAAACCTTTTAGTACTAGTTAAACTACTCCTAAAGCAGCTGATAGTCTCGTTATGGCCACGAAAAGACTTTTCCAGGAACGGCAACTAAACTAAAAGTACGACGTGACGTCAAACCTAGACCGGAGTATCTGTAGGGCGCAATTTGGACACTAGACGGGTTCTGAAAGCAGATTTCGGGTCTGAACGACGAGTTTTACAGCGCGAATAAAAAAAACAGACTTCAAAAACGACTTTAATCCGTTTTTGTGGCTGGTAGTTTTGGATGAAAAAAGTTGGGGGTCAAATAAACTTGCTTACGAAAAGAGAAGGAGTACCAACTTGATGGATTCTACCCCGATGAGACCAAAAGTTGGTGTGGACGGTGGCGTATCCGTATGTATCCGTCTGGCGCCGTTTGAACAGCAATACCAGCCCTAAATACCACATTATACCGTCGTTGATTGATCCGAAAAATGAGACATTGGCGCAGATAGACTTTTGCTGCTTTGGGGTTTAGGTTGGATTAAGGGACAAAGTATACATTGTGCAGGTGTGCATAGATGGGCATTTGATGGACATTGATATGAGAGAGATAAAGTGGCTAAAAAGACCCGAAACGGAGAACCCAGCTTTGAAGAACCGTTAGAAGCCCCTTTGGAGCCTTTGGAGGTCGATTTGACCAGCGTTTTGCCTGTTAACGACCCCAAAAGGCGCCAGTTGGGCGGTTCTCCTTTGGTAGTGCCAAACGTCCCGATCCGGCTTTGGGCTGACAGGACATCCGGGAACGTGCGGATGCGGAATGGAAAAAACACGATGATAAGCCGACACAAGGCGGCAAACGTGAGCCATGTGCGGCTGATCACGAGGCGGGGAATAGATGGGCTGTGGGGTTTGGTTTGAAGTGGAAAAGTGGTGGTTGAAGTAGTGGAGTGATTGGAGTGATTGGAGTGATTGAAGTATTGAAACAGTGAAACAGTGAAACAGTGACACAAACTGAATCAACTGAATCAACTGAATCACTCCCAGTCAACCATGACCCCCTACTCACCCCCTAGATCTATACAAAGAACCACTAGTTTGAACTAACACTGCCGTCATCGAGACTAACACTGCCATCATCCCGAACAACGAGATACCCAAACTGAGAGATAACCAAATGCTACAAAAGCATACACTTGACCAGCACAGCTGAAAACGTATAAATACGTCTCCGTTACCACCACCAACTCTTCTCTCCACCAACCCTCCTCACTCTCTTTCACCCCCCTCTCACTCACTCTCGTTAACAATGGTCTCTACCAAGTCTATCTTTTTTGCTGCCATCATGGCCTCTGCAGTTGTTGCTGCTCCTGCCCCCGCTCCCGCTCCTGCTCCTGTTGAGCTCTCAACTTCTCTCGAAAACCGAGGTCTAGGAGACGTTCTGGGCTCGCTGGTCAACATTGTGGGCTCGGTTGTGGGTCTGCTGACGGGCTCTCTGGACTCTGTCACCAAGCCCGACTCTCCCGCTGCGGCTGCGGTTCTTGCCGAGACCTTTGTCAAGCTTGGAAAGGGTCTGGACGACCTGCTGGACGCGCTCAAGTCGCTGCCCCTTCTTGGAGCTCCCGTGGTCGGCCTGCTGGCGCCCATTCTGCTGTCTCCGTTTGTCTCGGCGCTCGTTGCCACCCTGGAGGCCATTCTGGTCGTGCTGGTGGACAATGTGGACCGGGCTCTGCTAGGTCCTGTTCTAGCCGCTCTGCCAGCTCTTCTGGGCTCCGTCGACAAGGTGTCTGCAACTCTCGGAACCGACGCTCCTGCTCTCAGCGGCCAGCTGCTCACTCTTTCTGGTCTGGTTGGCGACATTACCCAGATTCTCAAGAACCTCGGCGTATCTCTGTAGTTTTGCCGCCAGCAGTTTTAATTCTATAGACCAATACACACGAATGTAACCCCACCAAGGAGAAGCGAGGGAACGCGAAAACCGAGTACACTGCAGACTAACTTGCAGTCTTTAGGGTGAATGACTGTCTCCCCCGAAAATAGAAATGTATAGACAAGTAAATCAGAATACATACATACATACTCCTGACTGACTTCAAAACGCGTACAGAGCGCTACAGAGGTCCTGGAGAAAATTGAAAGAGTGCAAGTTTCAGGAAATCACAAGTATACTAGACTGAAAACAATAAAATATCATATATCGACCGTCCGGGTTCGTTTGCATGACTCTCTAGAGGTACGAATATCGCTGAGGTAAGCAGAACCTTAATTGAAGATGTTGAAATATGATTTTTTTTCTTCTTTTTCTAGGAGTTGCATTCAACTTGACAGGTCGAATTGGAGTCGAGTTCCGGCTTTAGTCGCTTTTAACCGCTTTTAACCGCTTTTAAGCATTTCCGAGGGTTTTTGAGGATTTTCGAAAACGACCGATATTGCTGTGAAAGGAGTGCTGTAAAGATAGATACACTCTGAATCGAATTCCAAGACCAACGGTACCAGTAATGATGCCATCTTGTTAATGCTGACGACTGCTGATCGACTTTGAAGTTTTTCCAGTCTTTAGCTTGAATTAAGACAGACGCTCGTGGATAGATTCTGATGTAGCCGTGTTTTGTGCCAAAAAGTCTTTGTGGCTCTCTGGTTGGAGCTACTAGTAGCAAATCGAAGCCAGATGAAGCTTTGATTCCAAAAGTGACCGCTGCTGCTTTTCTCCATTTGATTTCATGTGCTGGAGACCGACCCAGGAGAACTGAAGCATCTGTCAAGACTCCGCGAGCAAGTAGCTACTCCCTTGGTGACTATGATGGAAATTCAGCGACCCCTGGGCACCCTGGTTCTGGTCCTATTGTTGCTTCTGACATGGATCTGAGGGAAGGGGAAGCAGGAAGGACGGGCTAGGGTAGAGATGATCTTGGTGTTTGAGACTTGACAAGAAGACTGGGCGTCTCAGTGTTTGAGACTTGTCTCGTTACTCACGTTCGTCACAATCAGTCCTTGACTCCTTTGGGAAAGAATGTCTAACCAACAGAAGTCTGGTCTCAAAGTGTTTGTCAAAATAGTGAATGAACGCATGTGAAGTCCAAGACAACAAGTCCCAGTCAACAAGTCCCAGACAACAAGTCCCAGAAATATCCATGTCCAGAGACATGCAGTATTTAGACATCTCATTCATGAAGCTGTAGCTGGCAAGTGTTTCGGCCTTCCAATCACTACCATCATTACCACCACCAGCATTCACCACCAGCATCTACTTGTGGTGAGTCACTATCAGACCTAAATCTGGCCCCATAGCTGCACGAACTTGGCAGTCAGACTCGTTTCTATCATGACAAGTTCAGGTTCAATGTATCTTGACTGATTGAGTTTAGCTTGACAACTTCAGCCGCACCTAATTTAGCGAGCGGTCATAGCTACAGTACAGTACTGTAGGTACCCCTTTAATGGTCGGATCGGGATAATGAAGCGAGAAATCTCACCGTGATTGTTTCAAACGTACTCTCGAATGTCCCGATTTTAGGTCCAATGACTTTCTCCTAAAGAAACAGACTTTTAGAGCATGTCAGATTAGCCTACTAAGCCGAACGGGGCGATATATTTTTTAATTAAAAAAAATCAACGAAAATAAAATTAAAAAAAAACAAATCAGCACATTAAAGACGAATATTGGACATTGGTGCCAGCAGTTGAGAGAAACGCTATATAATCGGAAGGAATGTCTCAATCGGGTCCATCCCTCATCCATCCCTCATTCTTGTACTATATCCAGTTGCTTTATTCAAATATGTTCCAGCTCCAGAGTCTACCCATCTACAGTACAGACTGTACCATCTACCGCACCTTCTTGAGCTCCTTTTTCTCCCGATAGACGGCCTTTTGGTCGGGGAAGCGGGCGCGCCAAAAGGCCACCAGCTGCGACCAGGGGTACGTGGTGGCGTTTCGCCCGTGGTCAGACAGATACCACGACGAACAGCCGCCCTTTTGCAGCAGACCCACGGAGTGGGCGTCGTCCACGGACTTCATCCACCGCTCGTAGGCCTCGGGCCGCACCGTCAGATAGTCCGTTTCGCCGGAGATGAGCGGCGTGCCCACCGACTCCACAAACTTGAGCGCGTTTTCAATGGCAAACAGCACCGAGTTGTGGCCCGTGGCGCTGTTGGGCCCGAAAATGATAAAGTTGTTGGGGAAGTTGGGCACCAGCACCGTTTCGTACGCCGACACCTTGCCGTTGGCCCAGAACTCGGACAGCACCACGCCGTGCTCGCCGATGGTGGGGATGCCCTTGAAGCCGGCGTTGAGGTCGAAGCCCGTGGCGTCGATGATGATGTCGGCCGGGTACGTGTGGCCGGCGGCGGTGGAGACCGAGTGCGCGTCGACGCTGACCAGCTTGTCGTGCGTGAGCAGCAGGTTGTCGTTGTTGAGCGCGTCCAGGTAGCCGCAGTCGAAGATGAGCCGCTTGCAGCCAAACTCGTAGTCCGGCTTGAGCAGCGGCCAGTACTTTTGCGGCGTGGTCTTGCGGATGTTGCGGGTCGCGTGCCGGGCCCGCACCCGCCGGATGAACGCGCCCAGCCAGCCCTCCTTGAACATGGGGTACGCGCACTCGATGACGAAGAAGACAATGGTGCGCAGAATGTGCAGCAGAAACGGCACGCGCTTGAACAGGAACGTGGTCACGCGGTTGGGCGTGAACTCGGGCCGCGGCGTGATCCACTGCGGCGTGCGTCCAAACTGCGTCACGGACTTGACGTCGCCGGCAATGGCCGCCACCACCTGGATGGCCGAGCACCCGTTGCCAATCACCACAACGTCCTTGCCGTGGTAGTCCGCCGCGTGGTTCCACCGCGCCGTGTGCATCACGGGGCCCTTGAACGCGTCGTACAGACCGGGCACCTGCACGCGGTTGGGCTCCACCAGCCCGCCCTTGCACGTGAACAGCACCCGGCACTTGTGCACAAACCGCCGCTCGCTCTCCAGGTCCCGCAGCTGCACGTGCCACTCGCGCGCGTCCGCGTGCCACGTGCAGCTCTGGATCTCCGTCTTGAACGTGGCCTTGTGCCGCAGCCCGTACTTGTGCACCAGCTCCTGGATGTACTCAAAGATCTCGTCGCGCGGCGGGAACGCCTTGGTCCAGTCGCCCTTGGGGTCGCTGGTGAGACAGTACCAGATGGCGGGGATGTCCGAGCCGCAGCCGGGATAGGTGTTGGCGCTCCACGTGCCGCCCCAGCTGTGGTCGCGGTCGTAGACGTGGAAGTCGTCTTCTTTCCACGTGGTGCGCAGCTTGATGGACGTGGCCAGGCCGGAAAAGCCGGCGCCGAGAATGAGCGCGTGCGAGTAGAGGCTTCCGTCGGCGAATACTGTGGTCATTTTTGCGGTTTTCAGAGCAGCGCAGCTTTTCTCAGCGCTTCTTTTTTTTTTTTTTTTTTTGGAACACACCCTGCCGGGATTATATATACCTTTTTTCACGTTGGTTGGGAGGATAGAGTTGGTGGGGTAACCTAGCCGGGGTATGTAATTGGAGTCGGTTTGAAAGACGCAGGTGAGGGGGTTTGGGTGCTTGCGGGTAACCAATGTGTAGCCTCGGAAAATCTTGTTCAGACGCACTTTTCAGAATTCCTGTAGCTCCTCTAGTTCTCTGTTCAATTTGCTGCTCTCAGACCCGCTCCCCCTCCTCCTCCCCCCACGCGTGCATATGTCAATGTCGGGTTTAGGTCGATCTTCACCGGTCTAAAAGGGGCCAAATCGGGCAAGTCTCGTGGGGTCGGTGCAACGGCCCTGGTCCCAGACCCGCCTAGCTGGTTTTCGGCGTTTGTAGCGGGTCTGGACTGCTGGTTTTGGGGCTACAAAGAAGAGCAGGCAAGAGTGTCCAAATCTAATGCCCGTTAGAGACTATGGACATATGACGTGATCATTATATACCGTTGGGCGGATTTCAGTCTGCAACAAGCCTTGGGGAGCCGGTGGCATGATGAGATTGTGACGCTGCGAGTCTTTTCTTCGTCTCAAAAGAGCCAATATTGCAGCTTTTGGTCTACAGAGTGTTTTACCAGCTAGACTACTCTGTAGAGGAGTGTTGAAGTGGTTTGCTACGAGCCGAGACATTTGACAATCAGCGAATGCAAATGCAAATATGTACGGTGGGGCGATATTAAAGGCTGTGCAAGAGTACTTGGACTCTGATAATGTTTGAAAATTGAAATTGAAATTGCTTCTGTTGCTGTGAGTCTGTAGAGACATTATTTTTTTCTGGACCCAAATTTAACATCACGTTTGAAGAGACGAAAATGGCCGATATCGACACGGGTGAAACTGGAGGTTCTGCACTAGCTGATTTTTGTTGTCATTGTCAGATCTCACGCTCTTAAAGTATTCATGAGTCCGTTTGAATCGCGATATCAAACCTCCAAAACGTCAAAAGAGATCCCAAGTCGATGAATGCTTGTCCGATTGTCGTTTTGAAAGCTGCAATCGATTTCTGGCAGCTTTAATGTCCGGGAAACATTTTCCTGTACCGCCAATTGCCCGTAATTCATCGTACATTTGCCATTTTGGTTTGGCACCCATTTCCCCCACCTTTTTGACCTACATATCGCTCAGGAACGTGCTTCTCATATGCATGCACTATGCAGTCCAGACATGCAGTTTACTCAACAAAAATAATTCCAGTGGGGGTTTTCAAAAGTGGTTATTTGGGGTTTTTTTCGAAATTTGAGCGGGTATTTCTGGTCTCTGAACACGTGGGAGTCACGTGCTCGAATTTCAGCTCGATTGAAGGTGTTTGAAATATCCAATTCTACCCTAGGGTGAAACTGGAGCTTCATACTACCAAGCGATGAGCACTACGAATTTCAGCAAAACGACTGCACCAGTGAAACGGGCTGGGCTGGGCGATCAGTTTCCTTTTTTCAAATTAATTAAATCTCTTGAAAAAAGACGTTTACACGCAACTAGACTGAGACTGTTGGCAGGGGGTATTCAGACGTCAAAACAAGAGGTTGGCCAGCTGTGTGTTTGGATTTGGTTTCGTTTGAATGAGCGGGATTTTCTGTATTCGTCTGTTTTTTCAGAATTCTAGCAACTTTCAAACTGAGAGAGTTGTATCTCAGCACTCTACAGGCCTCGCAGGTCTCTTGGTTGTTGGTTTTCAGAAGAAAATTCTACTTTGTGAGTGTTGACTAATAAGGTGATGATTGTTTCGTTCGAATGTAGGTCTCTATACCTATTATAGTGGTAACTCTTGTTGTTTCAGCTCATCCATCTCTATCAAACATCTATCAAACCTCTTCCAAAACAGCATCCCACTCATCTCAATCAAACACACTTGTACCAATACTTTTTTGTTGGTTGTTTTTTTCCGACTCTGTGCCCACAATCTCAAGACTGTTTTAGATACTTCTGGCTTCTCTTTTCGTCTTTCTCTGAAGTTACAAGTGCGTTTTTTCCAAATTAAATCATACCCTACATTTGCAACTTTTAAACACGAATGAAGAAGCAATTCTGACACTGTTTATTCGCCACAACTTGACAGTTCCGTTTGAGGTCTGTAGATGATTGTTGTGTGACTCGTTTCCATGACTCGTTTCCTTGTTTCATGATTCATATCGGCTCTCAATTCTCAGCACTTGACATCGACATCCCACAACCACACACAATGAACCAACCACAATAACCCAACCACAAACCAACCACAAACGCAACCCCAGTGTCTCATTACTATTCCTATTTGGGAATAATAAGCATTCCCGCCTTTTTTTTCTTTTTTTCGCTTTGTGCCTCAAAGTTTGCATTCCACACTAACACCGTCAACGGCTGGCCTATAGAAGGGAGCATGTGGCCGACAAGACACGAGTCCCGACTTTCAGGAACACGGGGGGTGGTGGCAGGAGGCGCCGTGTCCAAATCACAAAGCCGCGTCTTCGTTTTGGCAAATGGCACAACCAGTCGAGTCGAGAAGAAGAAGAAGAAGAAAAAAAAAACCCCAGCTCCCCCAATAAGTAGTGTGCGCCAAATGCATCCCATACAGGCATCATCCATGCTCATGATATGCCCACCTCCTCTGCCAGCCGCACGTGCCTCTACCGAGTCCCTCTGGCTTCTTCTGGCCCCCTTGTGCAGCCACTAGGTCAGCTGCTCTACCCCACACACATTCCTCCTCCTGTGCCTCCGTTCTTCAAGTACTTATATACCCCTGGAGGTGCGCGCTTCGGAACCCTGCCGCCAGAGAACAACCATGAACACCTACGTCCACTTTTCGCTATTCAAGGCGCCTCCGATGGCGGCACGCGCGGCAGTCATCTTGCTGGCCATTTCCGTGTCGCTGGCCGCCGTTTTCTTCTTTCACGTTGTTTTGGCCGGAGGTCTTCGGGCGCTTGTTGCGTGAGCGAGGGGTCATGTGATCGGGTGTGTCATGTGATCGGTATTGTCATGTGATCGGTGTTGTCACGTGACATGTGTGTGACACGTGACATGTGTGTGACACGTGACCTCGACGCGACACGTGACACGTTGTTTCACGTGACTGTGTCCCAAGGAGCAGATACTGTGCAGACACTACAGAGTACAACATCTAAATGGGCAGTGTATGGAGGAACAACAAATTAATATTCTATTTATTTTTGAAATGACAAATTTGATGAAATGGTGTTGCTAGTGGAGATGTAAACCTCAGTACAGTACAGATGTACTGTAGTCAGGAGCATCATCATTATCGCAATTATCATCGTTCTCTTTTTTTGTCCGACGATTACATAATCAACAACAGCTTCAATCAAACCCTAACCTAAATCAATGTTGCTGTTTAGGTCCAAATTAATTTACAATTTTAATTTGGAGAAAAAAACGTGTAAAAGTACAGTGACTGCACAACACACTACAAACACTAGTTGAGCTCAGATATTGCAATACAGAAGGTATCGTTACGTCCACCAAGAGATTCCAATCCAAACGCACTTTTCAGAATCTCTATATTCCCTCTGTAACGCGTGGTAAATGGAGTCTACAAAAAACTATATAGCAGTGATGGACAGCATCTTTTCGTTCCGCACAGAACTACACCATTAACGCGTGACTTGATGATAACAGGGATTGCTAAAGCAGGAAATGGACACTAGATATATTATATCACGTGACACACAACAATACCTGTGATTCTATTGACTTTACTCGATTCAGTTCCATATTTCTTAAAAGACATTACACGTCTGAATGAGGCCATGTGTATAAATGTACTGAGAATCGCTGAGGCCAAAAAACAAACACCAGTGTGTCTGAAATGGAACTTCCAGAGAGATGCACTTTTCAGAATTTCTATATTTCCTCCATCTCGTTCTGTAAGGTGGATAATGATGTGTTTGAAGAGAAGTCAAAACCCCCCCAAAAAAACCAAATAAAAAAACCAAATAAAAAAACTAAAAAACAATTAAAACACAACTCGGCTCTCATCTCCAAACAGTCTTATTTGGAATGTATTTCGACGGAATTCGATGTCTTTTGATAAGTCTCGATAAATCTCGACGACAAATGACAACTGACGACAAGACTTTATTTTTAAATGTTTTAAATATATTTATTCATTTTCAAAATCATTCAGATTTCGGATTCTCAAAAAAATCGTATCCAAATATTAAGGTTGTCTCTCTCATTCTTCCCACACAAACAGCCTCTTTCGCCTTTCGTCCAATAACGAAAGAGGATGTGTGGGCTGTTTGCTGCTGGAGAAGACGGGACGGATGTGTTGGGGTGCCCGCTGTCTATCACGTGACTGCCCAGCTCCAATCCCGACCCCGTCACGTGTCAAAATACACACGTGACCCGCCCACAACCCGCCCTCCGCCACCGCTTTTCCCGCCTCACACTTTTTTTTTTTTTCCTCACACCTAACCTTGGGTCGCGTCTGGCAATTTTTATATAAGGCGGGCTTTCCCTCAATCGTGGTCGCAGAAAAATTAACCTTATCGACCAAACCTTATCCCAACACTTGCTCATAACCTGTTGAGTCCCCCCCCCACAGCCAACCTCATAACCTGTCAAACACACACCCCGAAACCCGCCCTCACCAACCCACAATGCCAGACAAGCCAAGAGAAATAAAAACGCGCTTCCCCGTGGCAAGGATCAAAAAACTGATGCAGAGCGACGACGATATCGGCAAAGTCGCACAGGCCACGCCCACAGCAGTAGCCAAGGCGCTGGAGCTGTTTATGATCTCGCTGATCGAGGAAACGTGCAACCAGGCGCGAATGCGAAACTCCAAGCGCGTGTCGCCGTCGCATCTCAAGCAGGCGGTTCTGGAAACCGAGCAGTTTGATTTTCTGCAGGACATTGTCAGCAAACATCCAGATGCCGTGGCTCCAGCTACGGGAGGAGAGGAGGAGACTCCCAAACGACGGGGCAGAAAGCCTGCCACCGCCTAGACTAATGAATATAGATTTAATGATAGATTTTTGGAATGGGGAGCCTAAATGGTGAGGATGGAGAGTTGGAGAAAGACTGGCTCTGGACCAGCGCCACGGACACATGGAGTAGATCAGCGAAACCGTCGCAGATAGACGACTTTTTTGATACCAATTTCGTACTGTTTCAGATTGCCATTATGAGTTGGAAACATGTTTCTGACCTGAACCTTTTGGGTGTCTTGATATTCGAAGGAATATGCCACTTACAGAGACGTTACTGGTACCAGTGTATTCACAACTGCCGTGCCAGAAAAGTGCACTCTTTGGAATATCCATATCATTCGCAAACACTTCAATAAATGGAGTCGTTTGGGATGACCAAAGTTTTATTTACTCCAAACCTCTGCAGCACATGCATAAGCTTATCTGCTTGCTGATCCAAAAAAAAAAAAAACATCTACAAACCCGTTGTGGACTTGTTCCAGGTGGAGAGTGTTTGGTATTGATATGGAGCTACGGGTTTTTTAGATTCAAAGCCGTTGTCAAAAGTCGAAAAAACGAGAAATTGCGTCTTGTGCACCCGAAAACATGAGTTTCACGTTTCGCTAGTACCAGAGAGCTCTTGAAACTCATAAAACGCGATTTAGTGACAACATTAAAGTACACTTTTGGCTGGTGTTTATTCGTAAATAGCTCTTTACTGTCCATCCATATTTGGCCAGATAGAGACAGGTTTAGAACAGATGTGGAACTGAAAAGATGTGCTGGTCTGGTATATCGAGTGTTGTATATATGGTCCTTCGCTTGGACAATTCCAAATTTCAGATCGAAAGCATTAGATACAGAAAAGAGAAGAATCTGCTATTCGAGACGTTAGAATACGGATACTTTGCTCCAGATATAAATGATTTTAACTGAATTGACTCCAGATCAAACACCAGGATATTGGAGAAATCAAGTCAATCAAACCGAACCGAGGTGAAAAGCAAATACAGAGGTAGACTACAGACTTCAAGCCGACAATAGCCGAAAGATAGACTCTTTCTTATCTGCGAGACACGTATAAACACTTGAAACCGGAAAAAGTTTCATTTCCGAGCTTGGCAACGTCGGTCCCTGAAGGTCGTCATGGGCGAATCAGTCGGGTTTTCTGAAACAATCGCTGTATTTATCGAAAGCGCACGTGGTGGCGGTCTCGGAACTGCAGTCGGTGCGTCGATACCATAGCTGTAGCACGTTTTGTCGCGCCAAACGTGTTTTCTCCACGGGGGTGAAAGAAGAAATGGCATTTGCGGACTCAAACAAGCGACCAACAAGCGACTCGCACTGTTGTCTGCCGGAGCTCGGCCAGAGTAATGGCGCAGACCGAAAACGCGGCTGATTTACGGTCGCAATAAGACCCTAGCTGTCTAAAGAAGTGTGCATTTATCATAACAAAAGCGGAGAGCACGGTGGCCTTGAGAGATGTTGTATTGGTTGACCAAAGGAGTCTACGACAAAAGCTCGCATGACTGACCAGCTCTTGGTTGGAGAGAGAATACCAGAGAAAAAGCTCTTGCTTAGAAAGCTCTCTCTCACCAGCTTTTCTCTCATTAATATTCTTCTCCAACAGCCAAGGTTTTAGCCCGAACCAACATTACAGTCAGAGTACGCAACTTTCCCCACACACAAGCTATAGCCACGGGGCTGGTGCGAGGACGTGGGCCCGGGTCCCGCGAACACGACGGTGGTTCCAAAACCGGCCCAGCTCGAGTTTTGCGTCCGTTAACGCCGTTTTCGTCCGCAAAACGCCGTAACAGCTCCAGAACGCCCCGAATCGCCCTCTCAGCCCTCTCCAACATCTCCGCCGCACTCGCACGGACGACCTCAGTCATGTGGCTACGCCTGTTTACGTCCATATACGGCAGGCTAGGTTTGGCAAATTACCGGAAGTATGCGGCATTTACGGGGAGCAGGTGGAGAACATGGCGACAATAGGGCGAAAAACGCAGGAGAGGCGCTACGACCACGGGGAAAGCGGTATATGGTAGCTGACAGTGTGTTTAGCATAGTCCGAGAGTCGTTGGGCGCAAATTGCGACTTTTTAGCCGGGTTGAGACGGCCTCCAAGGGCTGGTTATGTAGTCTCGGACATAAAAAATGCTAAAAAACAATAAAAAAAAGGAAAGAAATCACAAAAAAAGGTTAAAAGACTAAACCCTGTTTCGCGCTTAATGAGATATATATGTAGTGATAGCCGATAGCTGAAGGCAAGCTGGACAGATATCATTTCTTTTGGCGACGTTGAACGGCAAATTTCCAGCGCCAAAACAGCACCAGCATTCCAGCGGCGCACCTCGACCAGCAGCAGCAGTGAGTACAGATCCTGGGGGTCACATTGGGCGTGTAGTGGGGCGTGTAATGGGGGAGGCACACAATGGCACATGCAGCCAAGATGAGCGGTTTTGTGGCTCGTAACGGCGCTAACAAACGGCTTTTGAGACCCCAGACAGCCACGGCGGGGGGTTTGTGGCCACTTGTGGCGACATGTGACGACTTTTGGGCTGTCTCACGACCTCTGTCATGTGCCATTTTTTTTCTCCTCCGCTGACGTGCACAATCAGCCGATTTAGCGCCGCTACAGCGTCCTGTGCATGCGATGGCACTAGCGGGGAGGCTGGCAGGGCGCGAGTCCCGGCGGTTTGATCGGGCAGCGGTAGCATTGGATCAAGGTGAGAGCTTACTAACCCAGTTAATCACACACCACCCATCTGCACGCTCGCCAGCCGCGTGATCTCACCCACAGAACCGCACATTTGAACGACCACAAGGTGAGTGGACACAGACAGACCTTTGAACCGGGTCTCCTGCGAGACGACCTCTCAGCTGAGACAACCACGCCACACACCACTAACGCAGATGGCTTCCATTCCAGTCTCACAGCTGGAGCACTCCATGGACAACACCATTGACCACGAGTTCCAGGCAAACGGCGGCCACAACCCCCCGGACGACGACGCGCTGGAACACCACCACCACCATCCGGAAGGGGCCGAGCAGGGATTCACCGGGAACCTCGAGCTGCGGTCAGACGAGGACGTCGATAGCGACGAAACCATGAGCGAGCTCGAGGAGGAGGAGGAGCACGACGACGACGAGTTTGTGGACCATGCCGAGGAGGTGCTCAACAAACAGAGACACCACGAGGACATTATCGGAGGAACCCACCACCACGAGGTCATTGACGGTATCCACCACCACACCCACCACCACTACTACTCGCCCCACGACCTGCTCAGCCACCACAATGGCGGCGACGGGCTCATGGGAGCCCGAAAGGCCACAAAAGAGGCCATCTACGGCAAGAGCAAGCCGTCGGAGCACACCATCACCGGACAAGAGGGTAGCAATCACAGCGGCCACCGCTCCAGCAACGAAGACCCAGTGTCCCCCTCAATGGGCTTCCAGGGCTCTCTCCCCGACAACGAGGACCTGTCTCCCCGGCCGTCCAACCGAATTCTTTCCAAGACATTTTCCAACGACTCTCACCACGACACCTCTCGGGACCACTCGCCAGACATGCTGGGCCACAACAAGTCCAAGCACAAGACGTTTTCATTTGGCATGCCCTTCTCAAACCCCCTAGCCAACAAGGAGACGACCAAGAAGCGGGCCAGCACGTTTTCCAACCCGTTCAAGCACCACGACAAGGACGGCAGTTCTGGCCCTTTTGACAACGAGCTGGGCATTGTGGACTCAGCTATCCAGGCCCAGCACGAGACGGTGAGCGAGATTCGGCAAAAACTGAACCGAAACCTATCCATCACTACCGAGGAGGAAGACAAGCTGTTTGGCAACAAGCACGAGCTGCAGAGCGTACGTGTGAACAAGATTGTGTCCAACGCTACCATGCCCACGGTTATCGACTCCATGAAGATTGGCAACAAGCAGAAACTCGCCAAGCACGACCCATTCAACGCTCTGGAGGGCGATTTCGTGATTCTGGGAGGCTACCGAGGCTCGGTTCTCAGAGACGCAAAGTCCAAGCGTCGAGTGTGGATCCCCATCAAGGTTGGCTTCAATCTGCGTAAGATTGATCTGACAGTCAACACTGACGACGAAGCCGAGATCAACATGGAGAAGAAGATTTACCCCGATGGTATGCTGACCCACATTGGCCCCATCGATCTCAGTAAACGACTGATCCAAAAGATTTCTTACAACCCCAAGTGTCGCATCCGCGATTTTGGCTACGATTGGCGTCTGGACTGTGGTCTCAACGCCCACAAGCTGATTGAGTTCCTGGAGATAATCCACAAGGAAAACGGCGGCAAGAAGGTGACGGTTATGGCTCACTCCATGGGCGGCCTGGTGACCCACAAGGCCATGCTGCTGCGACCCGATCTCTTCAAAGGTGTGCTGTACTTGGGCTCTCCCTCCGAGTGTCCCTCCATTCTGGGCCCTGTCAAGAACGGAGACGCAGTTTTGCTCTCGTCCAAGGTGCTTACTGCCCAGGTCAACTTTCTCATGCGATCGTCGTTCATCTTTCTGCCGGAAAACAAACAGCTGTTCATTGACAAAAACACCGGCCAGCGTATCGACATTGACTTCTACGACCCCGAGGAGTGGAAGAAGCACGCCCTGTGTCCTTGTGTGTCTGAGGAGCATCGACTGAGATGCTTGGAGCTCAAGAAGAGAGATCGAATCGTGTCTGGCGACAAGCTTGAGCAGAATCCTGGAGTCAAGCCCCACCGCGAGGACGAGGAAAAAGAAAAGGAGAAGCACCACTTGAAGTTCAAGCCTGGTGCGACGGTACACAAGCTGTTCGATTCGGTTGTCAAGCACAACAAGGACGTGCCAATCACACACTACCAGAACCTCCATCCCGACACTGTCACAGCCGAGAGCAACGCCGTTGGTCACTCAGGCCAGATGAGCATGAACTCAAGCAACAACGACGCCAACATTCCTACCATCGACTACGATGACGCCTGTGCGTACCTGGAGCGAACTCTCAAGCGAACCAAGGAGCTGCGAGCATCCTTTTGGTACGACGAGAAGCGTAAGGACGAGTATCCTCCTCTGGCCTGTGTCATTGGAACCACGGTTCCTACCCTCAAGGCCTGCAGGGTTGACGGTCTTGACGGCATCTACCGAGGTGACTACTCTGATTTCGTGCTGGGATCCGGTGATGGTGTGGTCTACTCCAAGTGGAACATGCCAGAGCCGTTTGGCTTCAAGGTTGTGGCCAAGGTCAAGACCAACCGAGGCCATGTGGGTCTCATGACCGACCACGTGGCTGTTGGCAAGGCTCTGATTGCACTTCAGGATGCTGCTGAAAAGAGAGCCAAGGGAGAGCCCTATCTGCCAGACGTTACACCTGTCCACTCCATCAGCGTGACCGAAGGTGGATCAGGTGCTTCCACTCCGTCTCACAGTGCTCCTTCCAGTGCCCAGGGCAGCCCCGCTCCTCCACACCACCGGGCTCAGTTCAGCAGTCCTCTCAAACAATAACGTTGGGTTACTTTCATTCATGTAGATTTAGATAATAGTAATAGATAATTTTTTTATAAGTAGACAGATGAGGTGACCAGAGCTGGCAGTTGCTAGAAGAGATTTACTGAGATGTAGGGAATCTGAGTGAGTTTCTCGGGATAGAATGTCAGCCTCGAGAGGATTCATGGCATGGATATGTTAGATCATTACTTCACTGGTAAGGATGTCAGTGGAATTGTAGGTGGTTAGTAAGCAGTCAATGGTAGGTTTTGTGGTATCTTATCGGTTCCAGAAGAACTACCAAGTCACCTGGTGGTTCTCATAAGCTTGGTGACAGCTTAAACCGGTCATGTCAGAGGAGTATAGACTCAGCTAAAACATGACACGTCAGAGGAGTACAAAGACTCAAACGAGCCACGTCACAAGAGTAAGAGTCTCAACAGACAAGTCATGTCAGAGGAGTAAGAGTCTCAAACCAAAACACAGTCATGTCAGAAGAGTACAGAGTCTCAAACATGCCACGTCACAGGAGTACAAAGACTCAAACATGCCACGTCACAAGAGTACAAAGACTCAGTTCGCTATTCACCTCTTCGCTTCGCTCAAAGGCTCATAGCTCATAGCTCATCCTCCACCCGGTACTGAACTCGAATCCACAAACTGCACCCCTTGCACTGAATCACAATTTCGTGAAACTCCACCACAACGTCCTCGTAATACACCTCGTTGTCCTCCAGATGCTTTTCAGTCAGCAGATATCCCTGCTCCTCGCCACATCTGCATCCCCTGAACCAGTTCAGGTTTCCGTCCTCTTCCAGCTCTTCCAGTTCGTCCAAATCGTAGATTTCGCCTCCCGCAGGTCCGCCGGAAGCGCCACCGGAGCCCCGCAGCCCCGCCAGACCCAGATCGTACTCTTTGCGCAACCTGGAGTTACTCAAACACGCGTAAGCAGTGGTGATGGCCGAAATCTGCTCACTGCCCGAATAGCTCGTGTCTGAGTGCTTGTCGGGGTGTGCGAGCAGCAGGGCCTTTCTGTAGGCGGTCTTGAGCTCCACCAGCTCCAGCGGCGGGTCGTGGGGCGGTTTTCGCACTCCCAAAATGGCGTAATGCGAAGACATGGGAAAGTGATAGCTGTGGTAGAAAGTTGCAATAAATTAAATTATTAGAGTTGTGCATGTGCGTGTGCGAAATCTACACATCTGATATCAGAAACCAGAGGGTCTGTCTAAAAGCGTGAATATGGGCGCTATTTGAAATCCGAGAAATGCACTTTTTTTGTATTTTGATTATAAATTTAGTGGTGCTTTTCTCGTTTCTACAGTGTCACAAATAAGCGAGTTAGCGAGTCTCTATAATCCTTACATTTTAGTCTAATATTGGGACATTTTATTTATCTATTTATTTTAAATCATTTTTTTAAATTCTTATTTCAAGGTTAATATATTAATTTGAAATCATTTATCACTCTTTTATATCCCATTGGGACATTTGTCAATTTAAACCAGTACCTCTTTACATTTCCAAGATTATTTCACACCCACACCAGAAGCCGAAATACCGTGTGTTTCAGAGACAAAAAACGACACATCTCAATATACAAACCACGAGATTTCCAAATCCGCTGAAAAATCAAAGTTTGGACCAATATCCACCGAGATACAGCTCATCACACCTCTCTTTCCCATCACCCGATACCCCGTGATAAAAAGGCCCAGAATTACCCAATAGCCCGTTGACACGTGTCCTTTACCCAAACCACGCCATTCCCCCGGAAATACCTCTGTCAATGCTGCGACAAACCATCCACACGCTCATAACGTCGCTGGGGACGATTAAAGACCCAAATGGACCGGCCACATACACGCAATCGGCAGCCGGCGACTTTGGAGATCTGCGGGAGCTCACAAAAGACGCCAAAAACGCCTTTGTCGCGCTGTCGTATCTTTTACCGGGCGTTTTCCACGTTTCTTTGGGTCTTTTAGACGAAGCAGAGATCCGAAAGAGCAAAGAGGGTCGCTACGAGGTCATCAGCGACGGCAAGTTTGCCCTGGTGGACCTGCAAATGTGGTATTGTTCGTGCCAGGAATTTGCGTTGAGTTGTTTCGGGCAAAAGAACGAAAATGTGGATCTTGGAGTCGAAGGAGACTCGGAATTCGGCCGAAGTCAGCCGTTCAGTGCCTGTGGAGGAAACTCTGGGCTCTGTTCGCATATACTGGCTGCCTATTTGCGGAAATACAGCGGTTTGATGAAGGACGATTAGCTCTATGGGTTACAGGTGCTTGGAGAGTCCTTTTTCAAGTGCTACTACTAGGCAGATGGAACAGTTGAGCGATCTTGTGCAGATTTTGATGGAGCTTTGATGGAGCTGATAGAGCATTTGATAGAGTTGATAGAGCTTTTGAGAGAGCATACAGCTTCTGGTAGAGTTGATAGAGCATTTGATACAGATTCTCGCACAGCTTCTCATACAGCTTCTCGCACGGCTTCTCATACAGCTTCTCATACAGACTCTCATGACACAATCGTCTTCTCCAAACTCCCCAAGTTCAATTATTAAAAAAGTTGGAGACAAGAGTGAAGACAGACAATTCTGAATGACAGCCTGACAGAATTTCCAAAGAGTGCCAGTTGAGACACAATTCCAAGCACAGTGACTCTTTCCACCATCCAAAGATAATTCTCACATCTGGGCCAAGCGTCGAAAACACCTTACTGTACCTCACGGAGAGGATTCTTATAAAGCACATTTTTACCTACGTACAAATAAAAAAAAAAACAGCGGAAAATCCGAATATGGAGAAAAAAACAAAACTCGCCATAAATCCCAGGCTCCAGAACACTGCTGCCCTCCAACGGTCGTCCATGGCAACACGACTCCATAATCGACGACCCCCCAAAAAAAAGAAAGAAAAAAAAAAAAGTCCCAACCCCATAATCGTGCGATCTGACTATGTAATGGAGATGATATGCATCGGTCAAAAGTGAATGATATCGGAGTCCGTCAAACACGCAATTTGAACGCTACAGCCACCAAAACGCCACCAATCGCCTCAGCACCCCCCGTTGACCACACAAAGCACTTCAGCGGCCCCGAAAAACACCCCCAACCCAGTCGTATCCGCCACACCGCCACACCCCATTAGTCAGCCCCACCCAAATAAGGTTTGCAGGTAAACCGGCCAAAAGTCCCAAGGGCAAAAAAAAAGTGTTTTTTGTCACCACCAACTATCTCCATCACCACTCATCTTCGTCTGTAATCCAGAGACAGCACGTCACAGCGCCCCCGAATCTCCATCGAGCTCTACCACGACACGTCGCACGTCTCCGCCAGACTGATCACGTGACCCTTTTCGCATCCACACATTAATCGCATCAGTGAGTGAATAGATCATTATTGCCCTTGGCCAAGGAAGCCTCCCCATCCCCCGCACCAGTGACTCAAAACCGGCGTCTTCCTGCGGACACGTGGCCCCCAAACGGGACCATGGAGCTGCGGCAGCCGGTGGCGGGCCCCAACCGCGTCGATGGGGCCCAACGGCGACCCCGCGACATGCGCCATGTGGTGGCCACCGCAACCGGCCACAGGGCATCTGTCATCGAACCCCGCCCGCACCCCTACTAACCCAGTGAACTCACAACACTTTACGCCGCAACAAGGACCGCCATAC
>ULGN01000002.1:1494968-1815728 GCA_900518985.1 Yarrowia alimentaria | reverse complement strand
GCCTTCATTCCCCACCAGGGCTACAGCTACTACGACTCGCAAATGGGTCCCGGGCAAATGCATCAGCCACACCACCAGCCCCCGATACATCCCGATGGCTCGCCCATCCCTCCGCACATGCGGCCCATGTACAGCCCCCAGCCCCCGGGCGTGCCGCCACTCCAGCAGCAGCAGCAGCAGCAGCAGCAGCAGCATCAGCAGCATCAGCAGCATCAACAGCAGCAGCAGCAGCAGCAGCAGCAGCCGCCACCACCGCCGCAGGCACAGGGCCAGCAGCCCAAGAAGCCCAAGGCGTTCAGCTTCAACGTCGGTGCCGCAGCATTCACGCCAAAGAAGGGCGACGAGCTCAAGGACAGCAAGGACGGCTCCAAGGAGGAGGGCGCAGAGCCACCACAGGCAGCAGCAGAAGCCCCAGCCGAGGAAAAGACCCAGAACGGCGACTCATTCCCTACCATCCCTACATACTCGCCCACGTCTACGTCGCCCTCCACCTACTACTCCCCGTCCCCCGATACCCCCATCGAGTCCATCTTCCAGCTCATCAAGGACAACCGACTTCCCAACCTCCCCGTGTACATTCCCTGTCGGTTCCCCGAGCTCAAGAGCGGCCTTGCTCGAAAGACGCTGCGACTCTCCCACCCCATCAAGTTCTCCTCCAAACGGCCTTTTGTCAACGACAGTTTCTCCATCCAGGTTGGCTCAGCCGTCATTGATAGCAGCGAAGCGGAGGAAGCCGCCGCCGCCGCTTCCGTCCCTGTTTCTGCCTCTGCCTCTGCCTCTGCCGCCCCTGCCGCTGCCCCTGCCGCTGCTCCTGTCTCTGCCCCCGCCCCCAAGGCCAAGTCGTCTTGGGCCGCTGCTGCATCCAAGGCCGCACCCAAGGTCGAGCAGCAGCCTAAACAGGGCGCCACCGGAAGCGCAAGCAGCAACGGCAGCACCACTGCCACGCCCACCGCTACCACACCCTCTCCCGCCACCAATGGCTCCTCTTCCGACTCATCCACTGCCCCCACCAGCCTGTCTCTGCACGAAATTGTTGCTTTGGTCAAGTCCCATGCCTATGACCAGGAGCTGTTTGACTCCAAGACTACTGCCAACACACACACTCTGCAGTCTGCCCGACCACGTGGCATTGTCAACAACGGCAATGTGTGTTTCATGAACTCCATCCTTCAGATTCTCGTCCACTGTCTGCCATTCACTCGACTGTTCGAGATTATCCGTGAAAAGGTACCCCGTTCTCTGGAAGGCAAGACACCCCTCACTGAGGCTGTGGTTGAGTTCCTGGACGACTACAAGAAGGGAGCTGCTGCTGTTGCTGCCCGAAAGCCGTCTTCTTCTCCCGTGCCCGATCTCACTGTCGACTCCTTCTACAAGCGTATCGTGGCTCTCCCCCGGTTCTCGCACTTCCAGCGAGGAAAGCAGGAGGACGCCGAGGAGTTTCTCGGTTATCTTCTGGACGGTCTTCACGAGGAGTTTGTGGCTGTTGAGAAGGCTGCCGAGGAAGAGTCTTTCGCTGCCCAAAATGGAGGAGAGTCTGGAGCCGACTCTGGCTCATCCGACTGGGTCGAGGTTGGCCAGAAGAAGAATGCTGTCACACGTCATGCCCAGTTCCCCTGGTCTCCTATCAACGAGATGTTTGGCGGCAAGTTTGAGTCGATTCTCGACACTCCTCGTCAGCAGGTGAGCAAGGTTATGGAGCCGTTCCATGTGATCCATCTGGAGGTTGAGAACCCCGCCATCACCACCGTGGAGTCTGGTTTCAAGGCTCTTTCTGCCAAGGAGGTTGTGGAGACTTTCCGCGAGGAGGGCGGACCCCCCATCAACGCCTCCAAGCAGACCCTGTTGGACGACCTGCCACGAATTCTGCTTGTGCAGCTCAAGCGATTCACCTACTCTGGTGACGATCTCATGGACCTGCAGGTGCGCAAGATCAACAAGAAGATTGCGTACGGGCAGCATTTGTCTATCCCCATGGACTGCCTCTCTCTCAAGGGCAAGCAGCAGTTCCGGGCATCTGGCGGCAGATCGAACCAGTACAATCTTGTGGGCGTGGTTTTCCACCACGGTACGTCCACGACTACTGGCCATTACACCGTCAATGTGCTTGTGGGCGAGAGCAAGTGGTACCGAATCGACGATGTCAAGATTGAGGCTATTCGAAACGAAAACTGGTACGTTGCCGAGGAGGATGGCAAAGATGACAAGACTGCTTATCTGCTGATTTATCAGAGAGAGTAGTTTGGCTTTGATAAAAGGCATCAGCCATACCAAGGAGGTAGGTGGCCATAGGAGGAAAAAACAAAGAAACAAAGTGGCCACACAAAAGGTAGCGACACGCGTTACCTTTACCTGCGGTATCATCACGGTGAAATTGGGGATGATTAAAAAACTGAGAAAACGAAAAAAAACTGGAAAACTAGAAAAAGTGGAAAAAAAAGGAAAAACGAAAGAAGATGGAAAAAAAACCGAAAAAAACCTAGATGGAGGGGGAAGGTGATCAGCTAACCGTTTTAGACTGGCTGGTCGGATGACTGATCTGTATCGATGGAGATATTGGAAATGTCTTTTAGTTGGGGGTGTGTGGTTTGTGCATTCAAAGCAGCACTCTTGACGCAAAAGTACGCTATGTGTGTATGTAGCATGTAGCATATAATGATAATGACCTGTATAAGAAGAGGTGTGTAGGGTCCGTAGCACGGCACGGCCCAGAGTACTGCTTGAGAGCTGTGTAGATGTTTTGTTGTAGGACTTAGAAAGCTGCGGATAGCATCAGAAGGAAACAGAAGCACCTTTCCATAATTTCCATAATCTCATTATAAAACAGGAGAAAGACAACGGTGTAAATAATGATTGAAACAAGTCGGAAGTATGTCAGTGGAACCAGTGAATTGATTTTTGCGATTGATTGATATGAATTTTTTTTTTCCTTTTCTTTTTTTTATTGATTTCGATCGTTTATTTCAATGTTAGTATCCCTTAAAAGCGGTTAAAAGCGGTTAAAAGCGACTAAAGCCGAAATTCGATAAATCATATCTGACGTTGTCGGGCCAACATTTTTTTCAAGGTAGTGCTTACGTCATCATTTTTTGACGTTTAGAAGTCCCTTCAGAGTCGATTAGAAATAAAGTAGTGGCAGTTTCAGTTACTGCATGTACTAAAAACAAGATTTGTCAAGCAATGCACTCTTCAGAATCCTCATATCTCTTATGTAGCGTATTTCACAGCTGGATACAAAAAAAAAGAGGCCTCTTCCATCTGTAAATCAACTGCCTACAATATATTTTTATATAGAAGATATTCGCAAGAATTGAAAGAAATAGTCTTGCTCAGAATCTGATTTAAATCTCAGTAATACAAGTCACAAGTCCCCAGCTATTTTTTCAACATTTTTTTCTGGTTCTTTTTTGCATCACTCAACTGCCTCCAGTTTGGCTCGATTTAATGATGTTTCAGTGAATTTGAGGAAAATCCCAAGAGTGCATCCAACGGAAAATTGTATGTTTAGTCTAGTTTACTTGTCAATCGTTCAAAATATTACCTTAGTCAGCTTTTACTGGGACCCTCCACTCAATAGAAAGTGGTGAGAACCTTGATGAATAATTGAAAATTCATATAAATACAAATAATGGAGTCACTACACCAAAAAAAAAAGCATTTTGCTCAGAATGTCAATCTGATTACACTAACACTAATAATATGCGAATTAATCAACCATGTGGTGCTGTAGTACGGCTACTACGAGATCTAACATGGATCAACCCTTGTACAGATCAAAAACTGCTGTGTTGGTGCTATCAAAAAAATACAAAGTGGACCTTGTTTGTAATGCGTTTCTGATCATAGTGGTATAAGTTTTTTTTCTAAATGTCTACTTATGGGAATTTGATATGGAATCATTTATCTGACTCAAGGTTAAGCTGACAGGTTCCGATGTTCAAACATGTCACTAAATAAAAATAGAACCAGTTACTTTGAGAGCAAGTGATTGGTACCGTTTGATTCAGAATCTGATTTTGAGTAGAACGCACTCTTCAGAATTGTTATATTCTTACCACAGAAGATTTGACTTGCACATATACTCTTGTCTGAGATGGTTGCGACTGACTTGCGACTGACTATAATTATTTTCAAACAAACTTGAAATATTAGAACTGCCAAAGGGCTGTAGTTAGTTCAATCAATGGCGAGAAGATGCTGCTATTTTTTTCAATTTTTTTTATTTTTTTAATACAATTTTTTTCAATTTTTTAATAATATTCAATTTGTTTTCCCCCACCACCTTAATTTTGAAATCTTCTGAAAATGGCTCCACTCCCCAACAAATCACCCCAACCCCATAATAAATAGCACGATCAAAACCGCCTCATTTTTCTCCTTCTTTTAGTACCACTTTTGACCCCATATTCGGGCTAGTGTGAACCCTTTACATTCCAGCCTACTGTAGCACAGTCTTAGCCGCTAGCTATCGTGCTAGACTAATTTGGCCCTCAATGGCCAGTTAGTCATGTACATATAAGGGGAGAAACGGACTAGAGAAAGTATCGTATAGCGTGTGGTCTCGTGTCTGAAAGAGGAGCCAAAAAAACAAGGTATGATAGTGAGAAACGCGTCAAGGGGATGTCAAAATGTGATATTAGTAAGCAATGAAACGGAAGGGTTTTGGTATCATTTTGACGAGCGTTTGATTTTAAAACGAATGCACTCTTTGAATTCCTGATAACACTACTACAACGTGCTATAGAGAAGATATCTCGAGGTGATGGGGCAGCACTGGGATTACTATAGTGGAGCAAGGCTCGGAAAGAGGAGCCACAAGAAATCTGAAAAGTGCGTTTGAACTAGAGTTTTAGTCTTATTCTAGCGCTACAAATGAGAGTATGTTTAGAGAAGCTTGGCATCTGGTTGAATGGCAGGGAATCGTTGGCCTGGTAGGGGTGGGTATGGTAATTCCAGCTTCAATAGAGATATATAAAATTGATTAGAACTAGTGTGATGAAAATCAAATTTCAGACCGAATGCACTCTTCAGATTTCTTCTGATTATTACTATTACTTCTTGATACTCACACACTTACCCCCACCTATTATGTCAACCACAAGTGTCTTATTTACGTCTAAAGGTCTCCTAGAGCAAAATCTGAAGAGTGCAGTCGATTTGAAACACTCGAGTTAGCTGGTTTCAGCTGTCAGACTTCTCAGATTGGAGAGATTTAAAGACATTTGTCTTTACTGCTCTTTCAGACCATGGTCAAAGGGGTGGTCATCTAAATAGTCTCTAGAAGACGTCACGAGAACATTACAAGAAATCCCAAAAGTGCATCTAGTTCAGAATTGGCCACTGATTTTTATGGTGTTCTTGAAATTTACACAGCTCCACTATCAAGAGCTATAGCTGTCATAACCTGCTTCTGACTAACTCTGCCTGATCCATAGGTTTTACAGATTTTTTTTTATTGTTTAAATAAATTTTTCAATATTTTTATTTCGGCTTCAACCTCTAAAAATTTACGCTTTTATAGAACAATAATTAGCACCAATAAAAACGCCAAAAAGAACCGTAGTGAAAAGCCAATAATAGCTCAGCGTCGTATTCATAGACCAAACTTATACCTCTCGATTAGTTCAAATTCATTTTCTTCTTTTGGACAGAGCTATGCTCACCAGTAGTGTCGGAAACTATACAACAGAACAACACTATACAACTCGATGAATATTTGAAATGGCACAAAACGGATTTTACCAATAGAATCAGCGTCAAAATCCGAATCCAACGGTTCTTCAATTGAGACTATAGCTTTATCAACGAACGAGTTTCCATCCCACACTTGGCCATATACAAACAGCGTTCCAACTGAATAATCAACCCGATAAAGATATTGAACTTTGGTAAAGTCGTATTTACGAGACGAATGCACTCTTCGGATTACTCTCCAAGGGCTTATTTGTCGAGTTGGAAAAGTATCGTACATGTCCTATAACTTGAAAAGTTTCAAGAGTCTACAAGTCGCTATGGTGGCTCAAGAGCAACGAAACCAGTTGCACTGTGTTTGCAATTTGACGCTGATTCCAACGGCGCTAGTCTCGTATTTATAGCACGCCTGTGTCTGTTTCCAGTAGCTTCTGTAATGTATAGCACTGGTGTATCACTCAAGACGCTCTCAAAACAGCTAGACTTGACCGATTACGGAAGTTCAAACTGAAACCCAACCACCTCGTCTTCCCAACTATGATTCCGCTTCAAAAATCTAAAAAATTCCACTACTTTGTACTCGCAAGTCGTATCTCCCTGCTGACTAAGCACTCAATTGGTAAATCGCAAGAATACGTCCTGAATAGAATTTCTTGCTTAATCGCAATGAGCTTCTGGAACTATCATTGAATTGTAGCAATATCTTTAAAAAGGAGCAAAGGGCATTTTTGCTGCAAACAGCACAGTCAAATTAACCAGAGAACAAGACGATCTATGGGAAAACAAACAAGTGCATTTTGTTTGCCAAGTCTTTGTGATCCAGAAACGTGCTTGAAACTCCCCCAAACTCCTCAATTTGGACAACTACATCTCCGACCAGATAGTCTGAGCGATCTACATTGTCAGATCTTCATTCGCAACTAGACAACCAACTGATGGTCGGATGTGCACCTGTCGCTCAAACTATGTAGAGACGATAACAGGACTGAAAATGGGGGCCTACAGAAGATCTTCAGGCCAATTGTTGCTATAGCTATGGGTGGAGTTGGTTGGATGGAGTTGGGGAGTGCAACTGGGTCAGCTTTGGGATTTGAGATCAGTATATGGTATCGCTGTATCTGGAGTGAGTATATGAGACGAATGCACTCTTTGGAATTCTCACAACTCTTCTGGTTTCAGTTTTGTCGACAATTGCTATTCTGCTCGTAGGTTGGGCGGTAGTTGGGTCCATGGAGATCAATAGTAGAGGTATCAAAAATTGGCAAGCTGGATTTTGGTTGGAACATCGTTCTGAACACTGCGACGATGTTGAAATAGCCACAATACGAGCTTTGACCACTTTTGGTGGAGTGTATATTCGTATTGATGAGCTACAAATACAGTCTCTACCAGCACCACGAATTCTTGCCCAATGGCAAGTATCAAAGCACCAGTAGACACCTCTCAGGCGGTAGAACATACTGCACTAACTCTGGCACACAAAATCTCAATATTCGCTTGGCAAAAACTTTTTCTGGATCGATAACAACAAAAATCATAGCGAGCCCGACTAAACAGACGCCAAAAAACAGTTTGCACTAGTCGGATTGTGTCGAATCGTGCTCAGAAAAAAGTCGAGTACGAGTCGAGCTTGTTTGTCACGTGATAAGTCAACGTCATGTTAGATGTAAACCTTATTTTCTTTGTCCATGCTGGGTCCCTCGTAGCCAAATTGGGCCTTTTTTCAGACAAGTCGGTTCAAGGGGAGTGTTTGAATTGACTTTAAATCATAACCTTAAATATATGAGAGAGAAAAAAAAACTGGAGTCAAAAAACAAACATAATTTGGCCAATTTACGGAACCGGGTAAATCGCGCTATTTGTCGATATCGGGTGGAGTTGAGTGACGGGCGGGTGGAGGGGGGTCTGGAGCTGAAGGAGTTGCAGTTTGGAGCCGTTTAGACCGCTTTTAGCCCCGCTAATCGGGAATTTAGCATTTTTTTCAGACAAAGATCAAGGGGGGACCCTTTGAAAGAGCGAAACGGAACCGATTGGGGGAAAAAAAAGTCAGCCACAAAAAATCGCCAGTAGCAATTCGGGCAAACCGGCCTTTGTCCAGAAAAGCTCCAGAGCGTGCGTTCTTGCATACCTACAGCACAGTATTGCGTGGACTACGTACGTAGTCTTCAAAAGTAGCCATGTGCACATCCAATCGATATCCGGTGCCGATGGATCCAAAGTCAGGTGGGCAAGTGTAAAACAGCAACTAGGGGCGGTATGGACATTCTGAAACGACCGTTTTGTTTGTATTTTTGCCCCGAGTTCAGTGCAGCATTCGGCGTCGCTGTAGCGTGTCTGCTTGCTGAGGGAAAGACAGCACCCCTCAGGACCTCGTATTTGCCTTCTTTCTCTTCAGCTGCAGAAAATGACAGAAAGAAAAATCCATCCCCAACAAGAAAAGAAAAAAAAAAAAAGAAAGAAAGAGAAGTGGAACTCGACGGAGCGGAAGTTCACTCTTTGGTTGTTTCCCGGAATAGACAGGTGCATCGGTTGCAATTGCTGGAGAGACAAAAAACAAACCATCGATGGCAGAGCAGTGTGCTGACACAAAACAGTGTTTATTGGTATCGTTGCAATCCTTGGAACCCGCTGGTCACGCTGATGCTGCCCAAATTTCCCCAGCGTGGATATTCGCCATTTGGCACAAACAGCACAAATAGAGTGGGGAAAACTAGAAACGCCGATTGCCAGCGATTGAGACTAGCTAGGGCTTCGGCTCAAGTTCCAGCAGCATCGCCGAGAGCGGGGCCTTGCCGTGACTCTCTCAGCTGGCCATAAAGACGCCATTTGCGGATTTCAGCTGGACCCTTGGACTGAAGTGACACCAAACCTTAAATGAGAGATGCGGTCCAGTGAAAGGAAAAAAAATGGAGGGATCGTTAGAACACGCATTTTTGGAGCTGACGAAACGGGGAAAGTTGCTCTGGGGTTGTGGCGATTGTGGAATCTCAACAGTGCTGGTTTCATTGCTATTGGCGTACTCTAAGGACCACAAAGGACCAGTAATGTGGAACCTTATTTTACCTGCATCTCTTCGCTCTCTCCCATATATATGGCCCTCACACAGACTTTTAGAGAGCCCTTTAGGGGTGCCAAACGGCGAGCAATTGGGACGCAGTTGGACCCATCGGAACCAGCAGGAGGCTGCGAGTCGAATGCGCTTTTCGGATTAGCGATTGAGTGAGTTGGGGCCCGAGTCCAGCCTAAAACAATATGGAGGCCAAAAAGTGGACAAGTCTGTGAATATTGGTGGGTTTGCAAAACGAACTAGTCCACGATAACCGGGGCGATTTCCCGGTCAGTATGAGTCGGCTAAATGTGTCTTTTGGCCGTTGTTGGACTGTTTTCGGCATTGGTTCAGTTAGTGATATGATTTTGAGTGGTATTTTGATTTTGGGTACTCTCTGTTTCATGTGATTCACTTACATGTACACATCCCTCCGCACTTGGAATTAATAATGTATTAAAAGAGCACGGCTACAAGCGCAACCGATAACTCGCATATGACACTGCAGGTCTGGTATTTGAATTATATGATTTTGTTAAAAGGGGGCTATCCGACCCGCTTAGAGAAGGTAGGCAGCGGCGGCGATGGCAGCAACGGCACCGACAGTCAGCTTGTTGGCAGAAGAAGCCTGCTCGGGGGAAGAGGGAGCAGGGGTGGACTGGGCAGGCTTGGCGGGGACAGTCTCGACGGGCTTGGAAGGAGCGGGCTTAGACTCGACGGGCTTGGAAGCGACGGGCTTGGACTCCTCGGGCTTGGGGGCCACGGGCTTGGTGGAGACGGGGACCACGGGGACGGGGACGACAACGGGCTTGGTCTCGGTGGGCTTGGGGCCCTCGGTGATGGGCTCGGTGGGGAACTCGGAGACGGGGCAGGTGGTGATGGTCTCGGTGACAACGGTGGTGGTTCGAGTGCAGGGGCAGTCGGTGATGGTCAGGGTGGTGGCCTCGGTGACGGTGTAGGTCTTGTTGCCCTCAACAATCTCGGTGGGGTAGGGGCAGTAGGTGGTGTAGGCGGTGACAACGTTGGTCTCGGTCTTGATGATGGACACGGTGCCGGTGGTGAGCTCGGTGCCGTTCTTGGACTCGACGGGAGCAACGGTGGCAGGGGCCTCGGTGGTGGGGGCCAGGGTGGAGTTGGAGACCTGGGCGTAGGCGGCGGCGACAAGGGCGGCGGTGGTGGCAACGGAGAACTTCATTTTAGCGAGTGTGATGTGATGGTTGGTACCGAAAGAGGTCTGGGCACCGGGCCGTATTTATATCTTTTGCCGGCATGTGGGTTGTGGGTGGTGGGTCGATGGGTCTTATTTTTAGCTGCAGCGGCTTAGAGTTAGGTTTGCAGAGGTTTGCTGCAGCTGGCGGTCCAGCCGAGCCGCATGTGCCTCCGGGGGCTAGCGGCGGCGGCGGCGGCGGCGGCGGCAGCGCCTCCAAAACGGCCTTGCCTCTGCCTCCGCGACCTGCCCCAGCGGCCCCCAAACACCCCGCAAACGCTCCCCAGCGTCCCCCAAACGACCCACGACGGCCGCGACAGACAAACCCACGGCTCGCTGTCACCCAGGGCTATTTTCGGAAACACTCCTTCCTGTTTGGGAAAAGCCAAACCCGCACAAGCATCGTCTCTGTTGCTGCCGTGCACGATGGAACTTTGTGGAATCCGATATGGACCTGGACCACGGGGGAAATTAGCCACCGCCCCACGTGTGTCACTACAGCCACGGGCGTCTGGAGGCGGTCGGAATGCTGGCTTTCGCGGCCCCGCACGATTTTTGCCGGGTCCACAAACAGACCCCAAATCCACCAACCAAGCTCAGTCATAAATTGTAAACATGTCAAAAAAGAAACGGAGGCAGAGGCAGAGGCAGAGGCAAAAAAAAAAAAAAAAAGATTGCGATACTAAAATGATAAATCCAAATCAAATCCACAACAACCGCTAAAGACACACAATAAACGACCGAAAATGCCCGTTAAATCCGTCGTATTTTTCCACGCCGAAAAACTCCTTTGTCCAATTATTATCTCGCCACTATCGTTTTGCGCCATTTTTCCAATCAATTACTATTGCTCCATTGTGTCAGCCAATGTTCCTATTTTAGAAAAGCCAATTTCCCAAAATATCAAGACTCAACTCTATTAATAAGGTATTTTTATTTTCTCTTAATTCAAACCCTAAATCTCTTGTTTTGTGCTTTCTCCAGGAACAGAGCGGAACAAATAAACAGCGATTACGCGAAAAATGTGCTAGGGGGCCTTCGGTATGGAGCACACGGTGGCAGGGAGCACCTGGGAACGTGCATCTGCGACATGCCGGTGTGGGGATGCTTCTTTTTTATTTTTTCTCCAGAGCCAGCGTGCATCCTGCTTCTGCCTCTGCCTCTGCCTCTGCCTCTGCCACAGCGTGCCCCCGCTGCCCCCGCGCGATCATCGTCTGCCTCCGCCTGAGGATGGACAGATCTACGCTGATAGTGAGGCCAAAATTGGCAACGGCGCTGGGGCAAAGAGAGAAAATAGTCTTTAGGGTTATTGGCAAACAAGCTCAAGATTTGCCAATATCCCACCCAAAAAATGTCTGTGCAGACAAACAAACAACAGTGTGGTTTCTCAGACAACCGTGTTGGGAGAAGAGATAATGCCTCACCAGAGGGGAGAGGGGCAGGTGCGGTCAGGTGGGTGCGAGGGCGGAGGTCACGTGGAAGAGTCACGTGTTTTTTGTGTGAATCACGTGAACGGCACATGACCGCACATGACCGCACATGACCTCGTCGCACTGGTCCCATTACATGCGCCAAGTTGTGGGCAACTTTTGGTCCGACGCTACCGCACCACTAGTCCAGTTGAAACAGTGGTGCCACAAGGAGCTCATGCTGGTGCGATTAGTAATCTGCCACTACAACGGCTTTGTGCCCCCCACAGAGCGTGTGTCGTTGGCGGAACCAAAAACTATGTAACTTGGTTTCCCGATGAGATATGGACTCGGGACCGGGGCCTAGACAATGGGTATGGCTGGGGGTGCACGTGGGCCACTTTTCGGGCTCCCTGCACTAGTACGGGGCATTTTATGGAGTAGCGCGTCTTTTAGTGGCCACAGCATTACACATGACATGTGACTTTCCGTGTAGTCACATGAGAGACATTTGAGTGGTACCGTTGCAACGAGCGGACTCTGGGTCGTCGGCCAGTGTTGTTTTTGTGTCTGTCAAACGAGTTGTGGTGGAGAAATTGCGAGTGTAGTGTTGTGACATTGTTGGCGTTCAAACTCTATGGAAACTCTAGTTTGGGCTCTAAAAATGGTGATAAGCGGAGATTGGCACTAGAAAAACATCCGTGGAGCTAGCTGGAGCTCTATCCATGGTTTTGACGTGTGACAGATGTCATTATGGGTACCTGGAATGTGATGCGTTTTAGCAGACCTTTGGGCGGCTTTTTTGGGAGTTTGAGTTCACAGGTGCGTTCAGACAGGGTTGCATTAGGTGCTGTATAAGCCACTAAGCCATTGTATTACAGGTCAAGGAGCTATATGGGGATTACGTAATTTATGATTTGGGGTATAAAACTACGAGTAGGGGAGTTGTGAAGATAAAGAAAGGCTTTATTGAAGTACGGAGCTTTTAAAGTGTGTCAAAGTTGGATTCAATGTAATTGAGAGGATATTGATGGAGATGTGACGGATATGAAAACTTGACGTTTTGAACTATTTATAGATGAATAGATTTGACATGTTTTGATAGCAAAAGTCGACTTTTTCCGATTTTTTGGGCGATAGATAACCAGCTATTAATGTCACATGTTGATTGTATAGGTGTGGAATGAGTTATGGCTTGTCTGGTGTTATGGATAATATTGAGGGGGTCATAAAATCGAATTTAGCGTGTATCAAACAGCTAAAAGCTGCGAATTTTGATTGAAGGGCGTTGAAAGACTGTGACAATATCATCGTAAGCTCTTTGCTTGGGTATTGGCTGTGATATGCTCCGGTTTGTATGATTGTTGTTTCAAGCGTCTAGAATTCATTTTATAGGCCGACAATCGCTATAATTGGTTTTCTGAAACGATATATCGGGTTGAAAACCAAGAAAATAAATTCTGTCCAACTTTCAGCTTTGTTACATTATTCGCCGTGGAATTACAAAAGTCCAACCATCACATTCAATAGCTGAGTAATCATTTTATCAAGAGGGGACCAAAGCTTGTTGAAAGCGCTTAAAACTTGGCCACGTTACTCCTCAGCTGTTTAGCTACAAGAATCACCACGTGGATCCTCCTTATCACCCCTGTATATCCATCTATAGCCAGATTACATTTTTTTTCTGAACCCATCTAGGTTCCCCCCCCACTATGGGGCTTTAGGATGAATCAAAAGTCAAGCTGAAAATATCATTGCCTCCAGATTCGTATTCTCAGTCGATTGCACTCTTTGGAATTTTTATATTCCGTCTACAGGATATTATAAAGCGTTTATGATGACCTCTTGGTGGGTTTTCTTCAAATCACATTTTGGGCGCAATTGAAATAGAGAAAAAGATATGTTTCCACGCCACCATAGAGCTGCTTTTTCCTTTTGTTTCGCAGTATATTTGCCGCTTTTTTCCCGATTTATTGCAGCTTCTTTATTGGAATATTTCTTTTTTCCCGATATATTTGATTTTTATTTCTCGAATAAATGTCTCAAAGTCTGATCATTTGATCTCAGGTGTGAAATGTCTCAGCAGCATGATGCATCTGCATCCAGCGGCATCGTTGCTTTGGATGCAGCCCAGTGGGCAGAGGCGGATGAAAAAGCAGAGGCAGGATGCAGAGGCAGGATGCAGAAGCAGGATACAGAGACAGAAAAAGAGTGGGCTGCAGAAGCAGGATGCAGATGGACTACGTACATCTGTACGTAGACTACAGCGTCATCATTGCTTCTGCCGCTACTTCCTGCCGCTCCATCCTGCCTCTGCATCCGCCCCATTATTGCCTCTGCTTTCTTCGCCGATCCGCGCATCTCTGCGTAACCCACTGTAGACTCTTTCCTACTCAGTGCCAGCGCCAAAGATGCCTCTGGTGACGTCAGGATCGGCGTAACTGCGATTTGCGGATGTCTCAAATGGGGCTACCGCTGTGACAAAGGAGTGAGTGGCTGACGCCTCGAAGATACATGAAATACGCATCTCTTTGTCATTTCGCTTGTGGGGGCTGTGCATGGCTCCAAACAAGACAAATTAGCGAGATTGCTCGTAAGCAGAGATACAGGTGAGCAAAAGCGCTGGTTTAACGTTTGTGCAAACCGTACAGTGGAGGGCTACATTCTGAGATATCTGGAGGCTTAAAAATGTGCTTATTTGGAGTTTTATTGGAAGTTTTTTCCCTCGAAAATAGAGGCCAAACTGTAACGTAGTTTGGGTTTGGGTTTGGTTACTATGGCAACGACAACCTCAACCTAATTTGATAATTGGGAGAATTGAAACAACAAGAAAACCTGAAAATGATAATAATCAAATTCCCAGAGAATAATATTTTTATTTTTAGTTATTTTAATTGAGTAATTTAATTTGGATAATTAAATTAATTCCATGGATTTAATATGGAAAAAAAATCAAGAAAACCTTTAAACATTATTTAAGAAACATGAAATAAAAACATCAGAGACTCAACTAAATAGTCAAATAATAAGTAAAAAAGGAGACCACTAATTCTCTGATTATTGGTTAAAAATATATCTAGGCAAAAATTGAAAAATCTTAAAAGTGCATCCCTCTTGAAAAATAATTCTACTTCTACTGGTACCACTCTCATTGTCCAGATACTTTTCAGTATTTATTTACATCGACTTACTCCTAGTAATTATCAACTAAAAAACGGTGGTTTCAGAAAAGAGATGGAATTAAATTAAAATCAAAATATCCAAAAAAACATTTAAAAAGTGCCACCTTCTTAGAATTCAATTTCAAATCAAATGGTATAGCTCACTTCTCATCAACTATTTTCACCATCTAAAGGTCTTGTTGCTGGAAGACTAGTGTTGAAGAAGTGTTGGTAGAAAACTTTTTGTTAAGACATACCTGGAGCTCCAAATGTCATCAGACTGATAACCAAATTCGCCCATATTCTGAGCCAAAAATTCACATCTATAGTCCCTGTTTTGACCTCCTAATTCTTGGTTCCTATTCTTCATTTCTGATGAAACATAAGGGCCCATAAATGATATGCAATACATACTTGATGAATATGAAACTTTGACATGTGACTAAACTCGCCATTTCCTATTGATTCGTTTTCTTAGAATCTCCATAGCGCCATTGTATCATCTTTTAGATACTTCAACCTTCCCCTTGAATCTCACTAGCCCTTTTAAACCCTGTAACTCGCCCAGTATCAATAGTGACACAAATTAACAACAACCGTTGTGTTTTACCCGTTGCTCCGATCGTAATGATGCTGGTTTAATTCTCATTAGTCACCCTTAAAAAAATTGTTCCCCCTGAATTGACCATCAAGTTTCCATCAGGTCATCATGGACACCAAGACAGAATTGGGTGACTAAACTCTCCATTGTTGCACCCCCTGAACATCCCAGCTCCCAACTGCCGCCCCTGGAGATCGTTTCTGCTGATTGTATATCTTATACATTTTTTTTCTTTTTCTCCAGTTTTTCTTCAAACAAATAATTATTTTCTCCTTGCTTCGCACTCCTCTCCTAAAACCCATTGTCTGAACCGCTGCAATCCGCAATCGCGTCTAGGAATGTTCGCACACATGTCTGCCTGCATTAGCGGGGCTTGCCGGGGTCCATATCGCAAAACCAAGGCCGAAAAGACGACGTTTATTTTTCGCGTTCGAGGAGTGCATGGAGGCGCATGGCAGGAGAAATTGAGAGAGCTCTGAAAGCCGTAGTTGAACCGTTGAGACCGGGGTTTTTGCGCAATATCAAAGCCATTATGGTTATCAGCAACCTGGCCAAGTTTCAAGCAGATTGCACAACCACAAAAAAAGTAGCACCCCAAAATGGCCAGGAGATACCGCGCCCTAGTTGAAACCCACCTAAACCCTATGGACAAGGTTCAGCTAGCCAAATTGCGGTAGACCAGGGGGCGAGTTTGATAGCCCATTTAGCGGTTCCAGGGATGGGTTTTTGGTATTGTTGTTCTCGTCGTGACGTTTCGCACAAGAATTACTCTTCAGAATTTCTTTATTCCGTCTGTGTCTCCCGCAACCCCCTGTATCGCCTCTCCACACCCCCCATGTTGATCTCCCGTAGCCGCGTGTCAACAACGCATGTACCTGCCCGAGAATGCAACGTTATTCTGCGCTTTGGTCAGCATGTGTCATCATCACACGCCCTCTGAGCCTAGCGGGCCGGTGGAATGTGCTGCTATGGTTATGGTTGCGGCGGAGCCGAGTCTGCGTCTCAAAACTCTTGATAGGGTTGGGCTGGAGGGGGCGAATGTAGGCTTGTTTTACTCGCCGGAGCCTCGCCAGTTTGATGGCCCGCTCGGTTTGTCTGTGGTTTGGATCCCCGTTGCAATTGCGGTTTTCGGACGGTTAAGCTATAGCGAGTGGTGGGTATGTTTTTTGGAGCCGTATTTGATATCGTTGTGTTGAGAGTCGGATTCCGAGCCCAATGCACTCGTTGGTTTTGCTGTATTTACAATATGTATTTGGTTAATGTTGTGCCTGTTGAATTGGAGATGCATGTCGACCAGTATTAGTCAGAGTGGTCATTTGTCAGGATTTTTCTTAATTGAAAAAAAGCATCTCGGGTAGAAGACCGAGGCGGTTTCAATGCCACCGACCAAATCTCCACCATGACATCCAGGACTGATTTATTCCGAGTTTTGTCTCTCCAGCAGGTTAGGCTTCATATGTCGGCCAAAAAACGACAGGTCAAATGTGTATATTGGGGCTGTGATATCGGCTTTAACCGCTTTTAATCGCTTTTAACCGCTTTTAAGGATTTCTGAACGAGATAATGAGAGATAAATATCGGACTTGAAAAAAATGAATAAATTAATAAATTAATTACAGGTAAAAAGAGGAAAAAACACAACTCTCTAAACTTTTGTCTATTGGTACCTCTGAAAGTCTCCTGGTGGTCTCAATCATTAGATGGGCCGTTTGGAGAGACACAGCTCACAATGGCTCACCAGAAGTAGGAGCTGAATAGTGGTGATCCAAACAGAGATCCATCAGCAGCGACCAGTCTCGTTCAGAGTCAAAACAGACAGATGTACCGATTGAGATGATTCCGATGCTTGATGAGTGTATGACATGATCATGGTGAACATTCTCAAAATCCTGGCTGGCAAAGCCACAAGCAAAGACGACTCGGTCATGCACGTCCTGACCGACCAAAGACAAACCGGGGGAATTGCCTGGCCCTGTAGAGATCAATCTCGAGACTGAAACGCTCACGGCCTATGGGTAACGTCGCAATGGCCAACGCCTCGTTTGTAGTAAAACTGCAGTCTGACGTTGCTCTGCATTTTGGGTGGGCCCTGCCATTTCAGATACGGTACCAGTTCCTTGAGGTTTCTGAGCGAGTCATTTGACGACGAAGCAGGGGCAGGAGGAGCAGTAGGGGCAGAAGGAGAAGGCTGGACGGGCGGGGGACACGGCGGGGGAGGCATTGATTGCATAGAGCGTGTCATGGGGTTGTCTCGACTCAGGAGATTGCTGTTCCGTTTCAAGTTTTGAGTCTCCTGAGCCGTCTGACTCCCGTCCTGACTCATGAGCCAAAACTCGTGCTCCTGCTTGCGCTGCAACTCGACCTCGAATTGCATGGCCGACGTGTCCGCGTACCTGGCCACGTACGAGTCCAGTAGCACGACGTTGGCGTGAGACAACTCGGTCACGTGAGATACGCAGCGATGGAGCTCCAAAATGGCGTTTTTCGCCGAGCCGGTGGTTCCCGTGGCCACGGTCTCCAGGGACGAGTACGGGCCCGTCGAGAGGTGCAGCAGCGACGCAATGTCGTCAATGACCACCAGGGAGACGTTTTGGTGCAAAATCAGGGGGACGAGTGTGTTGCGCAGCGCGACAATCAGAAAGGCCATGGACGGGATGTGGATTTTGTGGACTTTCCCGGGTCCTGGGGGCGACTTTGTGTCCGTTGACGCTCTGGTTCCTTCGGAGGGGTCAGATGCGAGAGCTGCTGGATCGTCTGTGCGAGAGTCGCTCATGGCAGCATTGCTGGTCTGGGAGTCGGGGGCTTTTATCACAGCAGACGCAGACGTGGCAGCGGCACTCGCGGCAGGTCCAACTCCAACTCCAACTCCAACTCCAGATCCAGCTGATTTGCCCCGCGAAAACGCCCAACGCTCTGTGGGAACACTCTTGTTCGAGGTCAGCCACACCACCGAGCCGCCTTCGTTGATGGCGCTGAGCACCAGCGAGTCCACGACCTTTTGCGCCAGCGGATGGCCCGGGGTCGAGCACAGTTCGATGATCTGGGACCCCGAGAGGTCCACCTGGTGGTCCAGCGGCGTTGCAGTGTGCATGTCACGTTTGTGGGGCGTCTCCTGACTGTGGATATGCGACCTGGCAAAGTCTCCCGATGGCTGGCGAGCGGAAGGTCTGCGGCAATCAGGCTGGAGCACTGTCAGACGCGAAAGTAATGTACGTGTGGTCGCGTAAATGGTGCTGTCTGCACATGGCTGCAGCTAAGAAAACTTTATGACGGGACTTCGCAGTCACTCTAGAATCGGCCACTGAAATGCTGGGGGAAACCTGAAGAGTGCAATCGTCTTTGAATAGCTGTGTCAGTGAGGAACCGTTATTGGAATGTTTTTTTATCTCTTCAAACAGATATCGTAAGGACCCTATATACCCTGGGGAGAAACGATGAGGTCAGCCAAACCTTAAAAAGGCTCGAGATATCGAAAATAGAAAAGGACCAAAAAACCACCTCCAAGTCAAGTTGCGGGTTTAGTCGCTTTAGTCGTTTTTAATCGCGTTTAAGGGTCATTAGGGTATTTGGAATTGGCGGAAATTGGAGAAAATATTATTGATTTGATTGATTTTGTTCAAATTGAGAAAGTATTGATGGAGGGATCAGGTTTATCCATTTTTAACGTGTTTTCCGAAAGAAAACTTGAATTTCACCCTCAGTGCTGATGACAACAACTGAATTAATAGCCAAAGAGAGATTCCATCCAGATTTTCCTTCCTCTAACCAAAACAGCCATTGCCGCTTTAGGACCCATGTTGATTTCCCGAAAATGCCAATAGGGCCACCGAAAAACGTTTCTATAAAACACCTTTGGGCTCACTCTTGAAATACTGAGCACATTGAGGCTGCATTCATCAGTCCGATTTAAATCCACGTTCCACCAAGCAAAGGTCCCACAGTGAATACGAGAAACCTGCTTTTCACCATGAAAGAATGTTATCAAGGAGACAGCTGAATGAGACTGACAACTTGAGAAATCTACAACTACTGTAGGACTGCTGATTTGACAACACTATTCCTTGAAATTACCATTATTCACTGAGCAAAACCAAAAACCAAAAACCAAAAACACCCTGTGATGACCTGTGATGGAGATGAAAGAATTACGAAAAGTGCATCTGGTCCGTGATCTAATTCTGAATCCATTGGTAGTTTTAGATTGTCAAAACCCATAAATACAAACTTTCAGATCTCGTTTTCCTTCAATATAAAAAGTAGGGTTAGGTGCACAAAGGCAGGACCCAACAAGAAAAACGAGTTTTGGAAAAAAAGAGGGGATTTTGAAGAGTGCATTCGACTCAGTTGATTCATGTGAATTTATTGGTGTGCTTGAAGCATTGCTAAAATTTCTGCACAAATCTTTACACTGATAGCATGTTAATTCTAAGACGATTACGGACCTTGTGGTCAACTCGAAGGCAGCCTGCTTTCCAAGGCTATAATTTTTAGGAGTGGTGCGTTCCTGGAATCACACAAATGCCTTTCTCCAAACAGTTCCATACAGTGCACTTCAAAGTATCGTTAGAGCTGGATTGTAGTTTGGCCTAATACTTTCAAAACTGGACGGGATGATGCACTCTTCAGATAATAGGTACCGTGCTCGAGGGCTTCTCTTATGAAGTTTAAGATAAGAGCTATAAAACTTGATAATATGCTCTCTAAATCAGTTTGTTAGCGTATAGACTGACAGATGAAACCAAACAGGAATCGATAACTTTTGAGATGATGTAGAAATGATAACATCTTAGGCAAGCTTTCACAGCTATCATTATGATAACTTCAAATAAAATTAGTTTCTATTTGCTACCAAGGATACCTTTCTATCCTTATGCTTTTTGTACCCTCACATGTTAATCTAACTCATCTTCATCTACAACACCCGCACATGTGAATCACAACGTAGACATGGAGTGCGAGAGAGAAAAAAGGACCATCAGTGAAGCCCCGGGAAGCCTTATAAATGAGAACATGTTACCTACACATTTGCCAGGAATTGTTTCTGAAGGATAAAATCTATGTCACTACCGCCCCACTTGACCTCTCCCAGACGTGTCAGGTTGTCCCCAAATAAATGCATACTTCCACACGCTTATTCCTGTTCAAGCGCAACCAATATACCACACACAAAGAGCTGAAATAACATAAATACCCAACGATATCCTCCTTTGATCGGTATCCAGCAAGACTACACCACGAGCCCTTGTCAGTGTCCACCTCAGATCATTGGCATGTTTTTGAATCAGCATAACGGATTGCGGTCCACCCCCGGCACTTTTGTACCCACAATCGTGTCAACTCTCTGCGCTCACGGCCGAGTTGACCTGGATCAGTCTTTTTTTACTAACATCCTACAGATCTAGTATCTTACTATTGTGAGTATTTCCGACTTGGCAGAAGGTGCCTCAAGTCACAGTTCGACTACTCAACAGCTGAGACACATTCATCGTGAGGATACCTGATCAGTTTCCTCACTTTGTCTGTGCCTCGCGTCATCCCCACAGACTTCTGATCATTGTCTGCGGTTGTGACAAGCCGTTACTTTGTCCCTCCTCCTCAACTCATCTAACCCAGAATTACGGTACAGGCCTAAGACGTGAACAGGCAGTTGGAGGTACAGCCCCTAGAGTGGAGGGGTAGAAAGGGAGGAACCAGAGGTGCTGCCTTGCTCATCAAGACAGCTCCAATCTCTGCTCAGACGATTCACAGCTGGAACTGATGATGATGAGTGGAGGCGTAACTAGGCTGCCGTGTTTCTATGGCAAAAGCAACGTGTTTACATGTTTTACGTGGGTCCCGCCAGAAGGTAGGGTAACTCACCCACTGATACCAGTTATGATATCCTAACTAATGACATTCTCAGCTATTTCACAAGGTGTTTAGAAGTAAACTTTCCATATCCTGTAGCCACCACATGGCTGATTTGAACAGTTCGATGTCTGGACCAAACTCAAGCTGGGATCCTGTATCAGGATTGGGATTAGTTTGAACTAGTGATACAGTTCTCGGGGGTTTCGGGCTTCCAGGGCTTCTCGGGCTTCTAGGGCTTCTCAGGCTACTCGGGCTTCAAGGGCTTCTAGATGCTGTGCGACCAGAGCAATATACCACATCTGCCACTCTAGTATTTTCAACCATTAGAGATTTCGTCTCCTGTCTTACACTGATCCCTCATGTTACCCCATGTTCAATGTACTCGGACGGCGTTCTTTAATACGAAAAGCACAAGATAGGTTCATTACTGCGCTTTTTGAGGCAAGGTCAGAGGAGTACTGCATCATGATTATCAATTCACTATATACATGATCTCACCACATGACTCTGTCATTTCCTGACGTCATAACCTGATCCGTTATCCCTGGGCGTCATTCCCTTGACGTCATATGATAACCTGATGCCATCCGAGCTGTGAAAAACGACACAAACAATCTCAGATGCCAATATGCTCACCCCCTACTGCTCAACAGCAACGACAGACTCGGGTCTCAGCAGATAGACATTCTTGTCATGAGTGAGACCTCCCTCGCCAGTGTTGGACACCCTGCCAATAACTCCGTAGGGTCCCCGATCGCACTCTGCGCACGCCAGCAGTCGCTCAATGGACACAGACGTCTTGCCGTCGCTGGAAACGAGTACTGGCTCAGCGCCTTCTGTGAAGACAGGCTTGGTGACAGAAATGTTGTCGAAATCAAAGGGGTCGTAAAAGGGGAGAAAAGAAATGGCCTCGGGGGAATCGGAAGCACTGAGCGCATCGGCCGCTTCTGCTGCATCCGAAGCCACGTCCCTCTCAGTGATTGCCTTGTTGTCGGTGGCGGAATCGGTGGCAACGTCCTTGGCATTGATGAAGTTGAGGGCCGCTTTCTGCACCCGTTGTGCGTCCTGAGAAGCTGCGGAAGCTCGCACCAGCAGCTCAACGGGCGTCTTGGTCGCTACCACGAGTCGGCTTTTGCATTGCGGGTACGGACAGGTGTATTTCATGGTGGTGTGTAGGTGGGCAAGTGCAGTGCTGCATGTCAAGCGCATGTGGAGATTATCCTGCCACTAAATGTGGAATTTGATGCATCATGAATGGAGACATAGGAGTCAAACCGTTGTACTCAGCGCCTGCTGACGAGTACAATGGTACTGGTTTCGGAAAAAATCCCAGGTTTGACGCTTACTAAGCACATCAACTCAGGTGGCGCTTGAAGTCCACGAGGAGAGGAGATACGAAGTTGAGGGTTTGGTAAGCGTAATGAGTAGACACCCAGGATTATATAGCACCAAGGTAACTGTTGTAGGGTCTACATGGCGCACATGGCAGTCTAGACAGTAGTGTAGTTGAAGATATCGAGATCTATCAAGTAACGGTCAGTAACTGTCAAGTAAAGTTGTACATGAAGATAGTACGCACTCAGCAAATTGGTTCCATTTGATAGGCACTACAAACAAGCTACAGTACAGAATATCCAAAAAGTTCATTCGCTGAATAATTAGATTCCGTGTACAACAGTACTCATAAATTTCCAAAAATGGCCTTTACAACAAACCATACACCCATCCTGCGAGATCGCGGGTAGGCATAATCATCTCACCTTAACTTTACCTCTACTGAGGAGCTCCGAAAGCATTCGACAGGTGCATGTTTCCCTTGATTTGCTTTTAAACAGAACCGACACCAAAATAATTGCTTCCATCCCCTTTTATATGATACTCGACCGTCGCTATACCGTGCCGTTTGGAGTCAAAGGTTGATGTACGCTCAACAGAAACAACCAAAGGAGATGCTGCTCAGTGGTCTCCTCAAAAACCCCAATATGCGTCTTGGAAACAATCCAACAAGTCCATTCTTCTCGGAAAGAGATTCTCAACAAAATGATACCATTTAGACCTCCCGGAAAAGGTCACAAACCCCTACAAACCGCGCCTTTGGGAAACCACACTGTGCTCCGTAACTAGCCCGTGTGCCTTCTCATTAAGCAAGTACTTAATCTAAGATGCCTCATTTCCCAAACCCAAAGTGAGGTATAAATAGCTCCGAAAAAATATAATATTGTCACTCGATAATATCGCCACCCTCCCCACATCAACCCCACATTGTACATTGCTATCGCCACCTAATTTGGGTTATCCCAATATGGCCTAAGACCCTCCCGATCCGGAACCTTGCGTCTTCACATGCAACCTTGAAGTAGATGAGAGTCCGAAATGGGCCACTAAACAGTGCAAAATCAATACCACTTTACTCGCAACAAACTGACACGCCTTTCTATGCTATTTTACTCCAGATCACAGCACCACAGCACCACTCACATTCAGATTAGTAATCAAAACCTTAATAACCAGACACTGAAAGCAACCCCCAAACACCAAAAATCAAACACCAAACAGTACATCGACATGGATACTACGTATAAGTGCAATACACCACCCATTCAGCATGGTATCATTACATTAACCTTCTATATACAGCCAATGGGCATATGCTTTGTTATCATTATCGAGCGGGAACGTAAGGCGGCCGTGAAACCTGTATCAGCTTACTGCTCAAAAGTGTCATCCGCTTTCTCCTACCTGTCAATCAGATCACTGACAGACATGCGAGTGCCTGGAGTATGCGAGCCAGGCGTGTGTGTGCCCGAGGCACCCTCTCTCTCATCTCGCTCATCCCGTGCAGAAGACGTAGAAGCTGCTCCAGGAGGCGCTCCGTGGTTCAGACCGGCCATGGCCAGCATGCTCAGCGAAGAAGCTGGCTGCGAGGGCGGAGGAAGCCCGGAACTGGGAGACGTGCCAAAGGGTGTATGTGAAGCAGAAGCTCCTCCATAAGGCGTATGCGTACCGGTATGGGTGCCTCCGGGACGGGCGCCAATCTCCATGGGAGGAAGCGTAGGAGGCACATGACGTCCAATAGACAGCGACCGGATTGATGGAAGCTGCACACCGTCCAAATCTCGTGGGTGGATTCGTGGCGAGTGTGCTGGGGTCGCAAGAGGCGTGTGGTCGGGCGTGGGGCTCTCAGAGTTGGAGAACGTGGGTGACGAGGGAGCGGTAGAAGAAGGCGAGTTGGGCCGCGACTTCTTAGATCGGTGCCATGGCTCCGAATCGTCCCGTCCAGACATGGGCGTCATCCGCTGCAGACCGGAAAAGATGTGGCCCTGCAGACCATGGTGGTGGTGAGGATGCAGGTGCTGGAAGTGCGACGAGTGCGCATGCGAAGACAGAGTCGTGCCTGAAGAGAAGCCGTAGGGAGGACCACCGGGAGTTCCTGGGTTGGATGAAGGAGCCGGTGGTCTGCTGAAGTAGGACGCCAGGGCTGGGGAGCTCTGGGTAGACTGTAGTGGCGAAGATGACGGCGAGTGGTTGAAGGGCGATGAGGTGCCTGAAGGAGCTCCCGAAGAGGTGCCAGACGGCGCGTTTTCTCGCTCAAGCTGCTGCGAGGCAGCCGTGGCCAACATGTTCATATCAAACGTAGAGCGAGGGTAGGTGGAGTGGGGCACTCGCACAAACATGGGTGAGCCGGGAGTCGAGTTGGGAGCTGAGGGAGCTGCCGAGCCAGGATGACCGCCCAGAGGAGGCATGGATGTGGGGGCGTGTCCGGGGGGCGCACCATGACCGGGGGGACCTCCGTGGCCGGGGGCTCCTGGAGCATGTCCCAGTGGAGGAAGTCCACCCATGTGGCCGGGGGGACCTCCAGGAGCTCCCGGGGGCGCTCCCTGGCCAGGGTATCCTCTGTAGAGAGACGCCTGGCCCATTGTAGGCGAAGAGGGGACCGATGAGTAAGGTGTGGAGTATGCGGACGAGTACTCGGACTTGATGCCCGACTGCTGCCCGGACTGTGGGTCGTGGTCCACGAGGTTGGAGATTGCCACCAGTCGGTCGGATCTGTCGTCTTTGCCGGATGCGCCGCCGGAGGATGGGCCTTGCTTTGCTGCGGCATTGTGGGCGGCGGCTGCGGCCGAGTTCATGTTCTTGGCCCGTCGAGTGTTGGGGTTTAAATGTATGCGCGAGTGGCGGGTGAGCTCGTCGCTACGGCTGAAGCGCTTGGTGCAGCCGGGGAAGGTGCACTCGTGGGGCTTCTCGCCGGTGTGGGTTCTGATGTGGCGAGTCTGGTGCTCCAGTCGATGGAAGGCCTTGTCGCAGATGGGGCACTTGTAGGGTCGGGGCATTTCGGCCTTGCCGGTTTTGGGGTTGGTTTTGGGAACCGTGCGGTGGGTCGTAGACTGTTGCAGGTGCGAGGGGACCGACACCGGGGGCGGATGCATCTCCCTGTCGGAGTTTGTAGCTGTGAATTCCATCGTGTCGTTACCGGGTGGCTGTGGGGCGGGGGTCGGGGCTGGGGGCGCAATCACTGGCGGCTGTGTTCAGGCAGCTGCGGCAATTCGGCTGGCTGCGTGCTGTACGGGGTCTGTGCGCTTTTGCTGGCGTGTCGTTGGACCGAGGTGTTTGTGTTGCAAACCGGTGGAGGTAAAAAAAAAAAAAGACAACCTCTGCGGGGGCGGGGTGTGATGCTGGCGCGGGCGGTGCGGGGGCTTTGCGGAGTATCGCGGGGGCCTGGGATGGGTTGTGCTCAGCTAAAGCGGGTCTGGGGCGAGAGGGTCGTGGTGTGGAGATAAACAGTGGTGTAGGAAAAATGATGTGGGACGAGCGAGAGGGGGAAAAGCTTATTTGCGCAAGGTGGGATTTACTTTTGCTGCACGGCTGGGAGGTGGCAGAGCGAGCGTGAGCGTATAGGGCCGTGGGGGAGGTTCTTTTTTTCTTCTTTTCGGGTGGGATAAAGGGCTTGTGCAACGGGCGTGCGGGGTACCGTGGCTGGCCGTGTCTTCCCAGCGAGATAATTTGTATTTTTCCCAACTACACCGGAGAACGCAACCGTTTGGCTGTCACGGCAAGACAACGACCCTCTGTCTTACTAGCACCGCTCTCCCACTATGGGGACAACGTGCATGGACACATGGAAACCGCCAAAACCGGGCATTGCCCAAATGGGGCACACGTGCAGGGTCTGTGGGCGTCCAAATGGGGCGTGCAAGAGCGTTTTGGGCGCCGCTAGCCGAGCCCAGCGTCTCTCTTGGCCCAGCTGCTCGTTTCTCCAGTCGCGGGTCTCCACATTTCCCGGTCCCCATCCCTCCCAGCTTCTTTCTTCTCCACTTGTCCCAACTGGCCTGATCCCAAACCATGCCTGACCCACCCGATACATGACCCTACCGCAACTCAACTCTAAAGAAGACTCTGGGGAAAGCCGCAAGTCTCGGCACGAGAGACAGAGCTGCGAGTGTGAAACAGTCGAGTTTCGGCGCCGACAGAGCGGACACGGCTCTACCGCTTACTGGAGCCGCACAGGTGTGGGGACGCCGCTGGACACCGTTGAAGAGACCCCTGGAAGCACGAACCGGATAATATGCGTCTACTGCTCACTGGTCGAGTGCACACTTTCGCTTAATTTTCTGCTTTCTTTTTTTTTTTTTTTTTTTACATTTTTGCTCACTTTTTTCTCGTTTTAGAACCTCCCCTTGCTCAGTTGGTTCATTTCTTCCGCTCAAAATATTGCCGGTTTTTCCGACCCACAGAAGACATGCATAACGGCCCAACGGCACCACATGGGGGCGGCAGCAGGGGGCCAGAACCAAAGCTATCGCGGCGCTGGCTACGGCATATTGCCCGTCTCTCCAAAACAAGACCGTCTGTCTCTTCAGAATTCCGTTTGCGTTCCTTTTGGCCGAGCAACAGCCCCCGCCGTTATTATCTCCAAACCAAACCAAACGGCAAATGCCTCGTCCCTATCCGTATACCAGTAGCCAGCCAGTAGCGTAACGTACAAGAAAGATAGCGCGCGGCCAATTAGCGCGGAAAACGCATGAATAATCAACAGTCACCTCACCAGACTGACCAGGAGCGAGCAGACACACCTGGAGAGGGCGTTCAGGGGACTCCATCCCCACTAGGAACCCAATGTCTATTTACTCGTGTATTTTTTTTGCTTCCTTTTTTTTTTGTCTTTTTTGTGCCAAATAATATTTTCTTTCCCTTCTTCTTCTTCCCACCCGTCAGCACTTTTAATTTCATCGGAAATGCACTAGAAAGCCTCCGAGCCAAACACTATACCTCTGCCCTGCATACCGTGGAGCCCTTCGGAAATTAAGGTTTTTACTTCTTTTTTCTCACTGCGCTTTCTTGATGCGGAAAACAGACGTCTTTGGTTGAGTTTTCAGATGAGTTGAAACGTCGCAAGGGATAGGTGTGGCGCAAGATGACCAATCAATCTTCAGCCCCCTACCAAAGAACCCCCCTTTTATTGGTCTTTTCCCGTTCATCACTCGTTTCCAACGTTCCAATAATTACTAGTGTCCCCTTTCTTAGCTCCCAACAAATCTTAATTCTCACCAGTGAGTGGAGAATTTCAAAATGAAATGCCTCTGCAGATTGGCAAGATCTGCATCTTCATTCCATGTACAGCACCACCGTACGTCGTGTTTTGTACGGTTCTTTCAGGCTCAAACAAAAGAAATAGACCGGACACAAAGATATCTCCAGAATTGGTGCAAAATTGTCAACTTATTTTCCCAAAAAACGTCGTTATTCGCCGTTCTACTGCCCATCTCATCCCTTACCCACCAAACCTTGGCTGCAAAAGCACGCCCATTACTTTCCTCAAAAACGGTCCAAATACAAAGCTGATTAAATCGTTCGATACAAAAAGACCCACCCAGTCCAACTCTACTCTTACTTTTGCTCTTGCCGCCATTTTGGCGGTTCAAAACTCCTCCCTCCTTCCCTCCAAATACACTTTGCTAAGCATGTTTCCATACATGTGCCCATCTATCCATCTCTGCATCTGAGAAGTATACAAAATTTTTCCGTTCTGTGAAAGGGCCATTCGTGGGCGCTTCCGGAGCGCATTAGTGTGAAATTGCGAGGCTTTTGGAGCAATTTCTGGCAATTTAGCCGCGCCCCCACGCCCCCATATTATTTTTCTCTCGGATTTATGTCTCCAAACAGTACAGTGAAGATTTTCTAACTTTGATCTCTCATAAAAACACACTTGGGTGCCATCGAAGATCGTAGCTAAATATAACAGACTTTGTATGCGGGAGCGTACAGTGCGCACATCAGAGTGGGTCGATAGTCACGTGTTCACGAGTGGGGCGTGTAGGCAGATTTGAATTTCCGATTTTCTCAACTTTGGTATCAAAATGCTGCCCCTACGGAAGCGGTTTCAATAGCAGACACCGCAGTTGTGTATGGTTGTCGGTGGAGTGACTAGTCGGCGTTTCTGGGTCAAACGAGAAATAAGGTACATGATGTTGGTGGGTCTCATCTTGAGTTTGAAAGAGCAATAAAGCGATGGATATAGTCGGTATCAGAAATCCAAAGGGTGCAATCGTCTTGGAAAGAGGTTTGTAACTTTGTGGTAGTGTTTATTAGGCACCATAGTGATGACATCTGTATCTAGGGTGTCCTACTGGAAGATCAACTTTTGGCTGTATGAGGGAGAAGAACACGACAAGATGTATTGGAGGTTTTGGCCTCACAGGGGTTTTCACATTTTTTCGAAGTTCCACCCATCACTACTTGATTGGGTTGAAGAAACGGTTCTCAACAACTCCAGCATATGAGGGAAGTCATTAGTCATCCAGATACCAATCTTGGTGTCTTTCAATGAGTCAATGGCATTCAAGACATTGGTTTTTTTGGAACATGGAACATGGAACATCAGCAGCCAAAGACCTTTCAAGACTGCCTCATCAGTCTCATTTCTAATGGTAGTAGTGTATTTATCTAGTTTCTGTCATTCACTCCGATTTCTCTGATTGCATTCTAGAATGTACTGTTACTATCACCACTAACCATCAATCAATGTCAAACTTGATTCCTATGACGCTACCTCCCTCTTATGTTCAGTTCTACAACAGATCTGATTACGACAACTGATAGATGAAAACGATCATCAAGAGCTACATTTGCAGTTGCATCAGAGCCATTATCATACCTTCCTCAAGCACCTCCTGCTTCAGAAGATATCAACGTGTATTGTCGTAACTAAGAGAAAATGACCGACAGTTATCCAGACCAGACATAATCTACACTGTCTTCGTGTTATCAGAAGCGCCAATCTGATGTCGCGTTTTCTACACATCCAGGCTGGACTACAGTACTGTACTTTAGACAATCAGCTCAATTCTACACTTGCCGAGTTTCAAAAATAATGCACATAAAACAATAAATAAGCATGGCTCAATGAGCTGACAGAACCCAGTAGCATCTCAATCGTTTCAATTCTCATCAAGAGGTAGAGACGAGTGAATTGGCCGATGCGAGATGCGAAATCGGGTTCTGTTTTTTTTCTTTCGTTGTTCAACTGAAATGAATCTAATCCATCTTTTGGTCGAATCCAACCTCGGTGATGCTGCTGCTTTCCGAACAGACCATTTCGACGCTGTCCTCCTCCTCTTCCTGGATCAGCAGGTTGCAAATGACGCCAACAAAGCCGGTCACGGAGAAGCCGGAGCTCATAACCAGCTGAATGGCGTCCAGAAAGCCCTGCAGCGACTGGTTGTCGCCCTTGTAGGTGAAGACAAACGAGAACCAGTCGTTGACCATGGTGGCGCCAAGACCCAGAACGAGCGAGGCGGTGAGAATGACTCGGTCCCGACGGGTGATGGGCTTTCGGGCAACAATGGCAAAGCCAGACACGGCCACCGAAGTGAAGAGAAAGGTGGTCATGCCGCCAATGACGGGCTTGGGGATGGCCACAAACGCCGCAGCAAACTTGGAGAAGATGCCCATGAGAAAGATGAAGAAACACGCCCAGGCTCCGGCCTGTCGGTTGGCGCACTTGGTGAGCGAAATGACGCCGTTGTTCTGGGCAAATGTCGAGCAGGGAGTCAGGGTCAGCAGGCCGGCAAAGACGCCAATCAGGCCGTCTCCCCGGATTCCTCCCTTGATTCGCGACTCGTACTCGGGGCCCTCCACCGCCACCTGGGACACGTCGCACGTGGCGGTGATGTCGCCAATGGTCTCCATCATGATCGTCAGATACACCGCCAGCAGAGGAAGCACCACGGGGCCGTAGATCTTGAGCGGGAACGTGTGGACCCACAGAAAGGTGGCCACGGGGGCCGCGGAGATGGACGAGCCGTCAAAGTAGCCACAGGCCGCAGCCACCACGCAGCCCACCAGCAGCCCAATGACCACGGAGCACGACTTCATGATGGGCGCACCCCACTTTTCGCAGAAAATGATGGAGATGTACACCAGGAAGCCCAGACCAATGAACTGAGCCGAGCCCCACGGAGCGGCCATGGGAGCGTCGTTGGACGGACACATCATAAAGTTGCCGGTCTCGGGACGGCCGAAACACGGTCCGGCGCCTCCTGCCCAGTCCTTGAAGCCGGACTGGATGAGAGACACACCGATGACCAGGACCACGGGGCCGGTGACGATTGGCGGGAAAAGCTTCATGAGAAACTTTGAGGGCAAGAAGGAGCACAGAAGCTCAATCAGCGCACACAGACAGGCGGTGGCAATAATCATGCCGTAGCCCTCCGGACAGGGGAGCGGGGCTCCGTCCGCCGTCACGGGACACACGCCAGACTTGTACATCATGGGCAGGCCGGTGGTGAAGACGGTGATGGTGCTGAAGGAGGAGCCGACCACGGAAATCAGACCCGTGCCAATGTACATGTTGGTCTTGGGGATGCGGAACCGGATGATGTGGACCAGCGACAGGATGCCCGAGCCAATCATGGACGCCGAAACCAGGTACTGGGTCATGTCGGCGTCGAAATTGGCTGCGGAAGCCATCAGCAGAGGAGGAGTGACGATTCCAGCGATCATGGCCAACGAGTGCTGGAAACCCAGCAGCATGGCCAGCAGAAGCGGCAGCGACGAGTCCACGGCGAAAAACGTTGACGTGTTGCTTCGCTTGGCCTTTCTGAACGGGATTCTGGGAGTGAACAGAAACTTGTAGTCATAGTCTCCAATCAGACCTTCTCTGGTGGTGGTTTTGTGCTTGATGGTTTGCAGGGTGGAAACGGTGGCGGACTTGATTTTGCCACCGACCGAGGCCAGCACCGACTTGGCAGGCTCATCAATGTGGCCCAGAGAGTTTTCTGGGATGGGTTGGGGAGGGGGTGAATCCATTTTTATGTGGAGATGGCTGAAATTTGGGAAATTTTGAATAAATCGGGAAAATCTCAAAATCAAACTAAGAGGTATGTTAAATGCGTCAAAAATGACCGAACTTCGAAACCACTCTTAGTATGATGTATCTCACGGATGGACGTAGGGTTGGGGGGCGGGTAGCTGATGCTGACGAGAAAGAAATCTGGATTTTCGTGTGGGTTTTATTTTGTCGCGAAAACAATTTCTAATTAAGGTTTGGGACCAGTTTGGGTTTGATCCAGCCCGATGGGCCGAGCTTTAACATAGCCGCTTCTCGGGGAAGTGTCTCTAGCGACGCGAAACGAAACGCTACGGCCGATTTGAGACCATTAACAACACCAGAAGGACCACTTTACAAAACAAAAGTGCTTTCAGAATTGCGCTATCGTGTCTGGTTTCCCGACTTCACCTCCCCCAGACCAGCCTCTGATTGGCTCTCTCGTCTGCACACTCTGACTGACTCGGAACGGTAACGGTTAAAAAAAAAAGTCTAAAAAATTAACGCTGCATAAAAAAAAAAAAAAGAAGAAAAAGACGGCTGATCGTGTGGCAACTTCTCGGGACATTTGATGAGTTTTCCCCATTTTTGGTCACGTGATGGACTCGAGGTGCGATTGCTTGACTGAGAGACTTCGTTGTAGATTTGGTCATCGGGGAAGAATAACGGACCTGAGAGGGCCAATACTAGTTTGATTTAAAAACGGACCAAACTAGGGTGTTTATCCGATTCTAATGACCAGGGGCAGGTCTTGAAATGTCCGGTTAGTGCAGCTTTGAGACGAGTTCTAATGGTTCTGGTTGTGATCTTGGCATGGAGCTGTAGGGGGCTATAGAGTGAATAATCCAGGGGAGCCGAGATATGTGGACATGATGATTTAGGTCAACAAGGAGCGCAGATCGTCATGGAGTTGTTTGCTTAATCATAGCTTCAATATTGATCGAGTTGGATAATCCTTTAATACTGACTCGGCGAGTTTGCTTGCTGAAAACGTGGATATGGTACTCAGGGATAGAAAAAGAGAAGATCTGTATCGTTAGTAGCATCTTGAGCGGAATGCCCTCTTCAGAATAGCTATATTGCGTTTCGTTATGTTTATTCAGCGACAGTTATAGACTCTCTCGGTAGTCTTGTGAATGCCCATACTGATGGTCTGGATTCGGAGACTATAGACTGGAAAGGGGTACCATTCCACTCGTAAAGGAATTTGAAACCGATTGCACTTTTCAGAATTTGTATTCTCATCCCCGAGCTGTTTTTACACGGAACATTATCAATATGAGGTAGTACTTTACCAACAACAGTTTAAGACTGTTTAACAGTACATTTCCAATAGCTTCCAAGAAAAGCCAGTATTACCAAAGTAGACACAGTACTTTGTAGTCTAGTTTTTACTGAATCAAATTCTGATCTCTCATTACTCTTAGAAATTCCAAGATCTGCCTTAGCAATTCCTGTTCAAGATCCACAATATCAGGGACACCCTACATCGGCTATCGATACTTTCAGAGATGTGAAACCGATAAGTTGTAATAAAACGATTCAATGGGATCTGGCTGGGGAGGAAATGGCTATGATCTCCTATTATCAAGTCTAGAACTTTATAGATTCAGCTTCAACTACACCTTGACCACTTTAGCACCACCAAAAGACCCGATTCAAGAGATGAAAAGAACTTGATTGAGAAACATCGAATTATACAGAAACAGCACATTGTAAGTAGATCAGCCTTTTAAGCTGCCAACTCAATGAAAGTCAGTTCACCGCTTTCTCTTTCCAGAAGCGAGAAAAACGTCATAGAGCTGGAAACATCTACAATCACAAAAGTGCAAACGATTGAGCATCAAAATCCGTTTCAGATACAGAAAATGGCTACAGATGTAGACCACTCCAACAAAAGAAAACCCCTACATCTGCTTCAACTGTACATGCAATCTGCACTGCAAAGGTATGCAAAATGCACTCTATGGAAGAGAATGTGCATGGCAATAAAAACCAAACGCTGAAACCAATAAAGCGACGTGATTTCGTGATACCGCAGTGATGCGATACGTGTCTGGACGTGGTCTGGAGTGCATGTGCGGAATGTTCGGGGAGCTTAGTAAGCATTTTGTTGACTCCTGTTAGAGAGCTAAGATGAGGGATTGAAACTGTCAGGGGAGGTTGAACAGGTGGACTATATCATACTGACAGGCTCTAGAATGATCTGGAGGGTATTAAAGGACCTGTTGATGAAAAAAGGAGCAAGATGAGACGTATCACGTGACCACACGCCCTAATGAGGCATGTGGATGGAAACAAAATGATACAATGGCAAAACTCGCAAGGAAGAGATAGTTACAATACCGTACAGAGTACAGATGTACCGTAGTATACCGATCTGACTCACTAGTCTAGTTCAATCATTGCAGTTACACTCTCATCTGTTACAGCAATACTACATCCTCCAGTTCAAAAGAAAACTTAAAAGAAGACTGGAACAGCCAAAATTAGTTCAATAACGGTTAGCTGTGGCTCATTAGAACACCAAATCTCCGCTCTACAGATCAAGACCAAATTAGACCAGTTTTCATTTTCGGAAATTCGAATTTTGACCAATTCTAAATGTTTCACAGTTCATCATCTGCACTGCGCCATGAGGTTCCTCAAATGGGAAGTTGAGACATGACGTCAAGTGAAGACAAATTCAGGGTTAGGGCAATTCCGAAATAGGCAATATTATTGCAAGTGCCTGCAGCTGTGCATTTTCTTCCACCAAGGCCCACATTGGGTGTGTGACAGGGACGTTTTGTAAAAACAGCGACAACCACAGCTACGTGAAAACCGAATACACCACCGTGACCAGGGCGCCTGTGCGACCGCGAATATGCCAGTCCGACTCGGTTTGGACCGCAAACAAGCATCTTTTTAGAGACCTCTCTGTTGACATTGGCTCCGCCTGTCTTGTCCCAATCAAGACTAGGTTTAGAAAAATAATATAAATGTAATGCGCGTGTTTTGAAGTTCAACTTGGCGTGAGTCATAGCTCACATGTGTCGCTTGTGAAATAGGGGCTCTGTCACCGAAAACACCTGGGGGCCACATTCGCACAGTAATTTGCGAGATATCCACATATTAGCTGAAAATTCGGTTTCGCTGGCAATGTCATCGCTTTTCTGCTGTGAGGTGTGTGTGTGATCATTCCGCATTCCTGCGGTAACAACTAGACTTTACTGTTATACTCAAATTAGACTATGTGGGAGCGCCTCACGGTTTGTTTTTGGAAGGGAAAGTAAGGGCTTGAAAAGGGCTTCTGAACAAAATCTGGAAATACCAAACTGCTCGGAGTGGTACACCGACCCCGTCACTGCTTTCAGAACCCCGCTCCTGTTAATACTGGCCGATATACACCGTCTATTCTGATCGACTATTATATATACGAAGAAACGCACAAGGTGCATGCATGTGGTCCCCTGATTTTTGCAATAATCTAGGTCTAGACCATTTTCGTTTTTGAGACAAACAACAGCTGCGATAAACAGCGTATGACCAGATAGAACACTGTTTCGGGGCCCCCAGATCCGTCGGAAAGTGTTTTCCTGTTTTTTCCCTCTTCTTTGGCTTCGTTTTTTTAGGGACAAGGTTTTTTTTTTTTTCTCTACTCGAAATCCAAATTTACATTCCAATTAGCAAGTGTGTGCAGGAGCAGTGAGGTCGCGATTTCAGGAGGTTCCGGGGGGCGGACAGGGCTGATTTTAACACATGTCGGTGCGCCGAGTCGTAGCAACCGTTTCCGACTAAAATCAGAGCCGTAGCAGGTCTGTAGCAATTTCAGCGATACGCGTTGGTGCAAACTGCTCTAAATTAAAATACGCAACTGCGCAACCACGAAAAGCCAATCGTGCCCATCGTGAAAGAAAAAGCTCGAGGTTATATCGGGGATTCGGAATTACTTTGGTTGCGGGTGTTTGACGTGATGCTCAGCTGGGGAGAAAAAAACCAGATTATTGAGGACACGTGTCAGCTTGCTATTGGGTCCCCTGAGCCGCACCCCCGTCTCAAACAGCAGCAATTATATACAGTGCAACTTGATAGACCGTGTTATTACTGCCGTGCTGTATGTATCGTACATACGAAAAGAAAAACACCACCTGTCTGGCTGACACCAGAAGGATTACGTTGCATCTCTTCCCAACTAAACCTCGTCCCCAACAGTTGTCATGCACCTCTCTCTGCCTAGGCAAGTGCATGGCCGACGGCAGCTTGGATGCGGCGTACGAAGTCACCCCCCCCAAAGCTGCTGGACCACAAAGTGCCGTACTTCAGAAAAGGACGGTGTGGCCAGACTGAGGCGGCTGGGGGGGACACAGACAGCGCAAGTGCGTGGCGACAACGCAGCCAGCGGAGACCACAAACACACGCGCGCCCGCATGCCGCCCCCCATACAGCCCTGTTGTTGTGTCGCCGCTTTCCAACAACCCGAGATGGCACTAGCGGTCACACGCGGCCTCCACGGCTCCCATTGGCTGGCGGTGAGGGCTGTTTAATGAGAAATTTTCTGAGTGAAACCTTGCCCAAACTCTTTTCCGGCTCCCAACAGGCGTACATATCAGCCTCCCTGCGCGTATAACGTGGTCCTCGAGGGCAAAGCTAAACGGGGCAAGAAAAAGAGAGTGTGGGAGAAGAGAGAAAAAAGCGAAAAGGCAGAAAGCGCAGATTTTAGAGAAAAAAGAGAAAAAAGGGAAAAAAGCGGAAAAAGCCAAATTGGTAAATGCAACTACTGCTGCGTAAAATAATGCTGGACTTCCCTTTTCTTCAAACCACCTAGTTTCCTCACAAAAAACTACCACGGTCCAAGTCTCGTTCTACGGAAGCTGACCACCACACGAACCCCCCCGTCGTACCCCCGTCGTACCCTCTCCCCTCACGACACACACTCTGAAACGGAGCTTTTCGCTAAGTCCTTCGTTTCCCCTAAACCCGCCCAGACTCGAACCCAGGCCCGACACTTCCCCCACAGCCAGGTACATGCCCACGTCCCTCCGTCTGTCTGTGCTCTCCTGATTCCAGCTCTTTGCTCCCCAGCTCTTTGCTCCCCAGCTCTTTGCTTCTCCGTGCCCGGCTCCAAAATGGCCTTCCAGTACCCCTACAGCCACCACCACATGGCCCACGCCGCCCCCATGGACCAGGGCTACTTCCACCAGGCCCCCCAGGCCCCGTCGTCCGGCCACTACGCCCAGCAGTACCGCGACACCACCTACGACACCACCTATGAGGACGTCTACACCCCCCACCGGGCCGCTGCCCCCCGCCAGCAGCAGTACAACTCGTACCAGCGCTACGACTACCCCTACCCCCAGCCGCACACGCTCCCGCCGCCGGTCCAGATGCCCGTGCAGATGCCCGTGCAAATGCCCCAGATGCCCCAGATGCCGCAGATGCCCCAGGCGTGCGCTCCCCCCAAGGAGGTGACAGGCGGCGTGTCAGCCACGCTCGACTACGAAATCAAGGACATGGCCGAGTTCCTAACGTCCATGGCGCTTGGGATCATGAAGCCCAACACTGAGGCGCACGACGCGTTCAAGGCGTTTGCGTCGCAGGTTCTGTCTGCTACCCGGCTGCCCCGGGCCACCGTGGTGCTCTCGCTGGTGTACCTGTCCAAGCGGTGGGCCATGGCCGACCTCGACACCACGGAAAAGTCCAGCGGCTACATCTACCGAATGTCGGTCGTGTCTCTGCTGCTGGCCAACAAGTTCCACGACGACAACACGTTCACCAACCGGTCGTGGTCGCAGGCCACCGGCATTGCTGTTGGCGAGCTCACGGCCCTCGAGGCCGACTGGCTGCAGAAGATCACCTGGTCGCTGCATCTGGACGCACAGGACCTCAAGGGCTGGCACCGCTGGAACGACTGCTGGAACTACTGGGTAGCCAACTCCCCCAAGAGCTCCGCAGCTTCGTCTCCTCTGGTGTCTATGAACACCTCCGAGACCAGCACCACCAACACGTCTCGACAGCACTCGCGCGCCTCTTCCCCCGTGTCCCCCGTGTCTCTTTCCAAGCCTCGCGTCGGTTCCGTCATTATGGCTTCCCCCGGCAGACCTTTTTACACTGTTCCTTCTTGGTACAACCAGAACCACCCCAACATCAACAACCACACAGGCAGCAACAGCAGCAGTAGCAGTAGCTCGAGTAGCAACAGCTCACTGAATGTTGGTTCGCAACAACCAGCTACCTTCACTTCCTACTTTCAGCAGTCTTTTGCTCCAGTAGGACCCCCTGTTCAGCCCCAGCAGCAGCAGGAGCAGCAGCAGTCGATACCCCCTCACATGAGCATGCCCCAGGTCATGCCCATGCCTCTGCCGGCCCCACACAACTACCCTGAGTGCAAGGAAGGACCTATTGCCAGTTACTACAACCCAGTATGTGACTGTGCCCACTGCGTCTTCGACCCCTTTCCCAAGCACGTTGTTGCGTGTTAATCTATGACACTCACTACGGTATCTCTCTCCCGACGGTACCAACTCCCCACTCAACACAACACAACTCACGGTAACCCTTTCTTACTCGTGTTTTCAACAAAAGTCTTTTGACACCACCCTCTTCAGCTTCTTTGCCTGTGACTTACTTTTACACAGCGCTCGTCTTTTTCGGAGTTAATTTTTTACCAGAGGTTTTTAATATGGAAGGATTCATGGATTGTCCCTGGCCGATATTGGTCCAGTGGAATTTTTTTTTTTGTTTTTTAGGATTTTTAATGCAGGTAACATTTGAGCATGGCGCTCACAGCAATTTGACAGCAGTAGACGTGGTAGAGTGAATGTAGTATAGCGAAGGTGGTATTGTTCAGCCTCAATATAAGTCGATAGTAGGGATGAGAAGGATCTGTTTGAAGCCAGACAGGTTATGAGTGCCGTCAATACAGGTTATGAGTGCCGTCTAAACAGGTTATGAGTATATTTTGACAGGTTATGAGTAATTTTGTACAGGTTAAGAGCTGGGCGAGATGGCTAGTGGCGTCTCTCACCATAAGTTTTACCTCAGCGTAGCTTTATCAGTGCACTATGGTGTGTCAAAGACAAGTTTGGCGGCAAAATATACCCGCATTTTTGTTAGCGTCGAGTCAAAAAAAAGGGCAAACCCCGCACAATTGAGGCAGCCATTTCGAGGGATTTTAGGAGTTTCACATGGCTGTGAATTAGATGGGAGAAGGAAATTAGCAGAAATAATACATCAGTCCAGTTTCAGTCAAGAAAGAGTCCATTTGACTGGGTTATCATCTTATTTATTTTCAGCCTCGGCTGAGACCATTTCTTAGGAATAAAGTAAGACATGCGTATATTGGAAATAAAGCAGGGATATTGTTGAAGAGTTAACAAGGGGAAACAAATAAATGAGGCAATATTCCAAAATTCGATATGTATAAAATGCATTTTATTTGAGCCGTATATGGTGTTGTTTCAAACCAAGGGGTGGTAATCAAGCGAAATTCACAGATTACGAAATAGTGGAGATGTGAGAATATGAGAAAGTCCAGTGTGATGAGAAAGATATTCTGGAACCCATACGGTTTTCAACACAGCTTTTGAGGCCAATAATGGGCTCTTTTTAGGAGTTCTATTTGTATAGTTAGAAGAAATAACCATTGTATTGGGTGGTCTCATTATACAGTGTTGATTCACATGTAGTCTACCAGTAACCTATCGGTAAGAGAGTACCAATAGAGACTGGTATCAATATTACAGCGTTAGTGTTGAAAGAAATCTGAAGAGTGCATCATTCGTGAAATTGCGCGCTGAGCTCAACTATATAATTAACTAACCACATACTACCGCCAAATGATGATTTATACTGTGCTGTTGGTTGGTCACATCTCATCACTTCAAATGCGCTTTATAGTCTATTGGCAATATGTACAGTACTTACATTGTATGAAACAGGACACTTTCTCAAATTGTATATTTTTGCCGCCCAATATTTGATTGTGGGTGAAAAATGAGTAACCCCAAATGTCATCGTTGTAATGACGGTTTCCAATGAGTGTAATATCACATTTTACCTATATAGAGTCAGTATTCCAAGCATCTGTTGTGAATACTTTGATGCAGCAGACATCTTTTCGCTCGTCTTCTGGTCTTTTATTTATCAGCTTTAGAGCTACAAAACTAGCACAGTCGTAGACAGAATCACTCCACGAGAATAACGCACTCTTTGGAATTCCCGTAGCATGTCCACAACAGCTTTTATACGGGCCACATCTATGTCAACCTATAGTAAACTGATAAACTTTTATCGGCTATCGACTGAGAATGGGGTTGTCTAAAAGTCCTGAAATATTGATAATCATGAAATTCTGAAGAGACAATAGTGTTTTTAACGACCTTTAATTTCTAGAAAAGACGCTTTTTCATTCATTCTCCAAACGATTAGGAACATTTTTTCGAACAAAACTCCCCTCCAAGTGTGGGGTCGAATAGATAAGGTTCAACATTCAAATTCCATAACAGTAGGTCCAGATGATGACTCCTAAAGTGGCTTCAAGGGAGATATTTGGTTATTTTCAAAGAATAAACGTTTTAAACCAAAAGTATCTTCTTCATCGGTCTTTTTAGAATTCTTGTAGCACCTCTGGAACGTCTTTTAGGGATTCACATTGTTATCAATGAGGAAGCTATCTACATCCATGGATCACAGTATTCAAAGGACTCTCAATCATCTAATATGGACAATTGATCTGAAAAAAGAAGACCATTCGAACCACAAAATATTTTCGCATGTAACGACACTTCAAAATATCTTTCATCTCTAAAATTGCGGTCTCCAGACCCGTAAACGTGTTTTTTTTATCCACTCTACAAAACTGTACCTCGATTGCTCCCAAGAGACATACTGCAATGCATCACTCTAAAAGCGAACTTTGCCTGACGTCATTGGTCCGGGTAACTCGGCCAAAAGCTGTCCAATTGATTCCAAAGCTGGCTAGTGGCTAGATGTACCAGTATCAAGTCTCAGTGCAAATTTTCAGCACCAAATTAGCACTCCATCCGTCCGAAAAACGCACCCTCTCCCGTATCTCCACCTGCATATGCACACTTCCCCACTACACTGTGGCTTATCTACCTGACCACCACATTTACCCACCTCAAAAATGATCAACCTCTTCAAGGGCCATCCAAGCGACGATTTGTTTCCGGAAAAAGAGGTGCTGGCCGCAGCCACATCGTTGCTGTCACGTGACCGACCAGAGGACCAGGACGACGAAAACAGACATCCTCTGACCTACGGACCCGACCAGGGAGCTCTGTATGTGCGGCAATTGGTGGCCGATTGGGTCACAAAACGAGAGCAGCAGTCGGCTCCAATTTCTCCCGAAAGCCTCAATCTCACGTGCGGAGCTTCTTTTGGTTTTGGCAACGTTCTGCAGTCCACCACTCTGCCCCAGACAGGCTACACCCGGCGAGCGTTCATCGTCTCTCCAACCTACTACCTCATCAATTCTGTGTTTATTGACTGCGGATTCAAGGGCAAGCTGACGGCTATCAAGGAGACCCACGGACGGCTCGATTTCGAGAAGCTGGAGGCAGATCTGGAAAAGTACGCAAACGAACCAGGCCACGAGAACGAGAAATCGCCCCTCGAATTCGTGGGAGACAGCTCGCGACCAACCAAAAAGATTTACAAGTTTGTCTTTTACTTTGTGCCCACCTTTTCCAACCCCGGATCCGCCATCATCCCCCTCGAAGATCGGCAGCGATTGCTGCAGTTGGCGCGCAAGTACGACATGCTCATCGTGTCCGATGATGTCTACGACTTCCTGGAGCATTCAATCGACCGATCCGCTCTACCGCCTCGTATGGTGACTCTTGATCGGGCTACTTGTGGTGCAGACTCTCATGGCAACACTGTGTCCAATCTGAGTTGCTCCAAACTGCTGGGTCCAGGACTGCGTGTCGGATGGCAGGAGACAGCCAACGGCCTGCTGGCGTTGCAACTGGCAGATTCAGGTGCTTCTCGATCCGGTGGTACTCCAGCTCATCTTAATACAATGATTGTGGGTGAGATGATCAGGCTGGGCCTGTTTGATAAAGTCATTGCTCATCTGAACAAGGTGTATAATGAACGAGCTACAGCCTATAAGCAAGCCTTGGCCAAACAGCTCCCTTCACACACCACAGTCGAGGGAGGTGACGGTGGATATTTCATTTGGGTAACTTTCGACCCCACAAAGCTCAATGTTCGGGAAATGGTGAAAAAGGCCGGCGAGAAGGGTCTTATTCTGGCATCTGGTGACAAGTTCGAAGTTGACCAAGATGCTCTCAACTGGGGACAGTCTTCAGTCAGAGTCTCCGTCAGTTACACCGATACGGAACAGGCTCTGAAGGGTATTTCCATCTGGGGCGATGTTTGTCGCGACTTGGAAAAGAAATAGGACTATAGATGGATATGAAAATACATCGAAACTTGTTGGATAAGTGTTCCACAAGGTGAAAATAATACAAGTATGGTACAGTCTGTACGTAGTACGGTATGAGTTACACCTGACTACTCTGTAGTGTTTCTGAACAAAAATGTAACTTTACTCTATCATAAAAATCATATGCTCGTTAATATCTATATTACAGTTAAATGCCATCAATATCTATCCACTCTGGACCGTTGAATAGAACCTGGAGTCACTCTAGAGGGAAGACCTAGTCCTGAATTCTCTTTGTTGTTACCATGGAATGAGTTTCCAGTTGCTGCTGCTCCTCTTCCAGGGCTTTGTTGGAGCTCATTGTTGCTAACACAACGACGAAGAGAGCCACGGATTCCAAACTTCTTTTGTTTGGCAGGTGTGGACCGTGAGGTATCCCCAGAAGCGTTGGCACGCGATTCCCCATCGCCTAGTATTGTCACATGGCCAGATGCTCCCCTGGATGCTGCATCCCCAAAGTCAATCTCTTCAAGTGGTTGGAGAGGGCCCAGAGAAGACTGGTAGCTTGGAGAAGCACTTCCAGGGCGGTTGGGCGACATCATGTCAAATGACGTATCCTGGACCTGTGGGGGAGTTCCAGGAGTGCCAAAACCACCCGTTCCTGGGGTGCCTGGGGTGCCTGGAGTTCCTCTCCTGGGTGTTCCTGCAACGCTAGGACCGGGAGAAGGGGCCCATCTGACTCGCTTCAGCGGCTTGTCTTTGGGTGGAAACGGAATCTGAACTGGAGATCTCACAACTACCGTTCTCTTATGAGCATAGCTTTTTGGGAGAGAAAAGTTGGGAGTAGCCGTGGAAGCTGAGTTGGAGGCGGAAGTTGATTGGGCGGTCCGAAAAGTGCCAGAATCGCGGTCCAGAAACCTCTCAGTGCACTGCATCATGCCGTTGTGCAACATTTGCACAAACTCCTCGTCTTGGACCTTTTGAATCATGTGAAGAGAAGCGTTCATAAAAGCATGAATGACAGGTCCAAAGTAATCAGACACAACAATAGACTGTGATACCTGCTCATAGTACTCTCGTTCGTGATGCTCACGTGTCTGTTCAGCCCACACCATGAATAGCTCCTCCTCAGCCTCACTCCACCCTTCCAGCTCCCGCAGACGTCTGAGACACTGGTCGACTGTGCTTTGGGCAGCCATATCTCGTGTGCAAGATCCATCCAGGAGTGTGTTAATGTCCTGCATTTCGCCGTCGATTATGTTGAGACAACGCTCCGCCTCCTGCCGGAAGTATGAGAGGTCAGGGTAAACGGACTGTAGCGCTCCGAAATCAGCCCCGGAAACCAGATCCAGCCACTCTTGGACCTGGGACTGCTGCAGCTGCAACACACGCATTTTGTTGCTTCCCAGAACACGCTGTTCGGTCTCCTGAGCGGTTTTTGAGTATGTGGTGTCCAGAGACGTAATGGCCTCGCGGATGGCCTCTCGGACCCGCGACCGAACGGTTTCCTGCTTTGCGAGCGCTGCAGTAATCGCAGAGGTTTCACGTTTTCGCAAATCTTCGATTTCCGCCCGCTGCTCCGTGATCATCTTGAGGTACGAGCCCACATGTCTGTCCAGGCTGTGCTGGTTGCGGACCACCTTGGTCTTGATCATTTTAGCTCGGTCCGCGTACTTTAGCGTATTCAAGGTCTCGTCGTAGTGCTGGGAGGAGGGCGAGACACAGACAATCATGACGGTCTTGCAGTTGCCGCCGAGCGAGAACTTGAGCAGCCGGGTGAGCTTGGAGTTTCTGTAGGGCACGTGCTGACGGCGTTTGGGGTCGCAGAGAGCGTTGATGCAGTTTCCGAGCGCCAGTAGCGACTTGTTGATGTTGGCTCCCTCCAGAAGCCGTTCTCCTCTGTTTTTAGTGGCCGAAGCCCGCTCGCTTCCTGCCAAATCGATAATGGACAGGGTGGCAAACGTGTGCGCCTCGCTGAGTTCGGCTGTTCGGTTCCGTTGAACCACGTTTATCTGTAGAACGGCGTGGGATCGCGAGGACGTGGCATTGGCCTCTGTGGGGGACATTGTACGGTTCTGGTTGCCGACCAGGATCATGTCCATGACTTCCTGCACCGAGTTGGGGCGGTGCGACGACAGGTTGGAGACGGAAATCTTCTTGTCGGCGTCCTCGCGCAGAGTCAGCACCTTGTTGCTGGGCTCCAGCAGGTCCTTGATGGTTTCGTTGTAGATTTCCAGGTAGCTGAGCGTCACCTCCACGACTTTGGTGTCCTGCAGCTCGTCGATGCGGTCAAACAGCTCTTTCATTGTCAGAAACACCACTCCTGGCGCCTCTGGCCGGCCGCTGATGGTGTGGGTCTTTCCGCATCCTGTGGCTCCGTAAGCAAACACGGTGGCATTGTAGCCGTCGAAAATGTTGTTGAGCAGCGGTCTTGTGGTGGAGTTGTACACCTGTTCCTGGGTGGCGTCCTCGTCGAAGAGCTGGTCAAACACAAATCTGTGTTCTCTGATGCGGTGGGTTTGGCCCGGAAAGGCGGCCTTGTGCATTCCTGCCATGGGCGACGATTCTGGGGGGTCGAAAATCAGCATTTTGTCGTCCACCACGTTGATGATTTTGCGGATGCCTTTTCCGGCAAAACGGGAGGTGAACGGGTTCACTTGGGGCCCCGAGTTCTGGGCTGCTGCCAGCGACCCATCTCCCAAAAACATGGGTTGCTTGGTATTGTGTTGCAGATGGGCCTGTTCGGCGGCGGTGAACGGTCTCACTCGGACGGTGACTGAGATTGAGGATTCCATGATGCAAGGGTAGATGTCGAACGAGTGTGTGTGTGTGTTGTGGTGTTGTGGTTGAGCAGAGGCGGGTCAAATGTGTGTGATGTGACGTAGTGAGTGTAGTGACAACGAGACAAACGTTGGTGGAGAAAGAGACCCTTAGGGTGGGGGAATGTGAATGAAGCTGCCCGAATGGGTTCTGGTTAGTCGAGGTCCTGAGTCCTGTTGTTTTTTTTTTGGCTGCTGTTCCGTATCGTCAAGTTGTTAAAGTAAATATTGATGTTTGCATAAAGATATGTTGAGGCTCGCAATCTCCCAATGACGGAATATTTTTTTGTCCCTGGGGAAACGGAAGCGGGGACTTTACGGAGGCAGGGTAATTGCCACGGGCTTCGGGGGAACGTCAGCTTTATCCAGAGACCGGAAAAGTGGCATTTCTACGATTTTCCGGCGTTTTCACATACGTTTTTTTTTCGTTCTTTTTTTAATCCTCATACTGTTAAGCTACACTATAAATTTACCTAATGAACTACATAGAGGCTATCACAAGGCTGATAAACTCTGTTGTTTTGTATTGTCCTGCATGTTTGTTTACGTTTGGAAAAGTGGTTGTCGGGGTTACGGGGAGAAGGATGGCAGTTGGAATGTGATCCAGGACAGCTAGAAAAACGGGGAGTAGATTATTGAAATGGTGAAGTTCAGAGGAGTATGAGGAGCTGCTCAAATCACGTTTTGACGGTATATTCACGAAAATCAATGGGTCTCGTGAGAAGATGAGGTGAAGTTTATTTGTATCAAAAAGCTGAAACAAAGTGTGACAAGTGCAGCAATATTTGGGAGAGAAATGCGTCTGAGAAAAGCAGTCAGTATTGGACTTTATAGAGGTCGGAGTTTTGAGATATTTACGAATTTAAAAGTACCAGTGGGGTAATTGGATGTGTGGGATTACAGTTATTTTGTCAGATTTTTAATCAGACACTTATTGCAGAAGTTGGGGTGGTAACTCTGTCTTCAGATTGTAGAAAATACATTTGACAGTGGGCCCACCAAATTTGAAGAAAAATAATTATAACGGTAATTTGACGATAATACGACGATAATACGACGATAATGACTACCATGTGATCTTGTATCGGCATTTCTGGGATTTATACAAATAAGAACAGGTACTTTTTTTTTCTCCTTTTTTTCAGATTTTTTTTTCTTCATAATCGTATACATCAGATTGTAGAGTTCACTCAAAAGTATCATCTACATCATGTCATTCAGAGGTTGTAATACTAGAGATAATGAGAGTTGAACCACACATATCGATACAGAATTCGTTTCTGATCATTTTCCACTTTTCACAATTTTGTAATACCGGTTCTGGCAGAATTCACATGCTCACTAATCACTCCACTTGGTGATGCACTACATACGAAACAGTGTTGAGCTGTGTGTTTCTCCGGCAACAAATGACTCTAGAAGACGTAATTTTGAAGATTTGTGAATTTTTAAAAGCGTATCTATCGTCAAAAAGACTGCTGGCTTTGTTGGTGTGGTTTCTACTCTCAGAAATGAGTATTTCTTCAAAATTTAGTACTGGTGAAAGTACCTATATACAATACAATTATCTTCCATAAAGGAGTCTAAACAACATTTCAGTCTGTCCAAAAACATCCCTCTAAAGAAACCAATATTTGGACTACTAAATATCTGAAGAGTGCATCTTGTTTGAAATTTCTTTCTGAGTATAATCATGTTGTTCAAATGTGATCATCTCCAAAAATGCTTGCAGTGACAGCATACACTAGACTCTATCAGGTTTGAATAAATAAATAAATTAAAAGAAAATTATAAATAAAAATGAAAAAGACAAAAAATTCACAACATGGAACATCCCTCTTTGACTGTACCAAACATCTTTGGTTCGTCCAAAACAATGCCCAAAAGTTTGGCGTCTTGAATCATTTTTGGCACAGAAAAAGAAGCAGAAACATTCATCAGAAGAACACTCTTTTCCGCCACAAAAAAAACGCTGTTTGGAAAAGTCATTTCGTTCTGAACAGACAGACAAAACTGAGCAACACACAAAGCAGTAACGGAAGCCACAATATCTGCAAATTGCGATCCGTGGGGGATTCCGCCGTATTTTCTCACCAATTGGCCGTTTGGAAGCACGAGAGGCGTTGAAGTGAAAAAATATTGAATGTTTTTCCAAACGTTTTTCGTCTTTTTGATCTTGCGTTCAGAACCCTCAAAAGAGATCCAGTTTTCAACGGTTTTGAAAGCAAAGTTGACCAGATTTGCATTGATCGAAGAATACAGCGATTTGAGATGTATCTTGAGACCTCCCGAGCCTCTAGAGGAGTTTTGGCTGGTCAATTCTTCCAAAACAGACCCATTTCGACTTTGGTCAAAAACTATCGGACAAGTGGGATACCGCAAAGAGTTTCTGATGCTTTTGGAGAACCGCATTTCAATCATTGTCATGGTGACGGGGTAGTGCCACAGCCCCTCGGAAGACACCTGGCAGGGATCTGGACCCAGTCTGTAGGGCGACTTGAATTTGGCCAAACAGTTTGTTTTCTTGGCAGCCTGAACGATTTCCGAACGAAGCTCACACATGTCCAGTCCCGTCAGCGAAAAGGGAACTCCAGCGCTTTTGGTTTGGTCCAGAGTGTCGAAAGTGTTGGCAAACTCGTTTTTGCCGTTTAACACGCCGCAAGAGCCGTTCAAGTGGCCAAACAAGTCCCGGGTTTTCGTCTGGGCGCTCTTCACGTGCTGGGAATTGGCCAGACTCAGCCGCTTGCTCACAAATCCGTCGTATTCCATCAGTATTCGCGTAGTTGTGGCGACATCAACCACGCGAGTATCAACAGGGTATCCGTTTACGTATCCAGTCACTCTGAGATTTGCACTGGGAAAAACGAACCAGGGAGAGTCTGTGTGGACTGGGAGAGGGTCCTTGGTGTAGAAATCAAAGAGATCCGGAACTTTTACCTGGTTTAGGGCTCTCCAGATCAGTTCTATCGAGTCCTGGATTTCGTCAGTTTCAGAATTGACCGAACTGTCGTCCTGATCGCTGAGATCGCTATTTTCTGCCGAAGACATGACGTAACTGGGTGTGAGTCTGAGGAGGAAGAAACGGCCGCGAGCCGGCAATCGGTTTCTAGTCGAGTCTAGTCCACAGTTTCGAAAAAGAAAAAGTACTGCCCCGTATGGACTGATAAGTAGATAGTGAACGAGAGCAAAAGATACAAGACCCCAACTCGATCAATATTGACGCTAGAGCCGCGGCAAGACGACTGTCGTGACCAGCGCATCTTTCTGCACACGTGGAGCATCTGAAAAACGCCCCAAACAGCGCCAAAACCCGTTTTCTCGACAGCGACCAAAAAATCAGATTTCATGCCCACTTTTTTTTCGGCCCTAATTCGGCTCCATATTGGGTCTTTTTCCGGTCCAAATTGGCCAAAATATTATTTAAACTAACCTAATCCGTCAGGCACGTGCGGGGGAATATGTCGATTCCAGATCCAGCAACAAGTTCTCTAAACGGCGCAATAACGGCTCTGAAAAGATTCTGAAGAGTGCATTGGCGTTGAAATCCGGGGTTTATTCGACTGGAAACTCGAGAACTGCCGTTATTTGTCCTCAATTCCAAATAGGGGCTACTTGTTTCACCCCAAAAAGTAATGGGGTAAATTGAACCTTAAACACTCTAAATTTTGAACTTTTTTGTTTTGTTTTGGGATGGCAACAAAAGATGCCTCTACACAACGTTGTGATGAAGCCATGAGAAATCTGAAAAGAGCAATCGTCAGGAAATGTCAATATTAGTAGACTGACATGCTAAAAAGTGGCATTTTACCCAATCCAGTAGGTTTTGTATGGACATGTACGCAGAGATGAAATGATGGGGTAAGTGAAACCTTATTTGAACATGGTCAAAAAGTGGTCAAGGTCAGAAGGTGGATAAACCGAAGAAACAATTTGAAATAACAAACATTTAAATAAATGAAATTTAGATGAAAATAAAAATAACAAACATTTTCTTCTTTTTAGTTGCATTCAGAAAGCATCAACTGAATAACTAACAAGCCAATGAGTTTGCTGGAGCGAATCTCACCAGCGACTCACACCAGCATTATTTTTCAGATCAGTAAAACATACAGAGTACAGAGTACTGAAGCACTGGATTAAGCACTTTCATCATCTCCAAACAACATACAATAAAAACTCGTGAGGTGTCACTAGAATGATAAAAACAACACAGGTATGTTCACAATCTCATTCCGAACACATTGCGCTTTTCAGAATTTGAACATTACTTCTATGGATCATTTTAGAGGGAGTATATTGGTGCTATTGTAGCCTTGACTTTACGTTATTTCAGGTCCAAGTGAAGTAACAAAGTGAAGCGAAAACAGTCGATTTTCAGAACAATCTGAAGTACACTTGATTTCAGATCAGTGACAACTGAAGTACAGAGTACCCTATGGGTGACTGTTTTCAGATCTAAAGTCAGTCGCAAAACCATCAAACTGAACTATAAGAATTCTGAAAAGTATATTTTGCTCGCAAGATCATTCCGAGTACACTGGAACTTGCAGTGTGTCTTATAAGCCACCATTTCTCCACTTGTACCGTTTGGAATCGAGTGAGTTGAAATAACTCTAGGTTAGGAGAAAGCACATGGAAAGATTACCTTATCTTGAGACAGTCTGGATGAGGTTTTGGTGAGGCGTTTGAGGGAGTTGTTTCACGTGTTTTTGCTAAATTAACAGCAAAAATGAAGTAAATAGAACAGTGCAAGCATTGTAGTGTTTTCAGAATTCGTTTACGACCTATATTGGTCAGATTATGGTGTGGTTGAGTATTTAGTCAATACCTCAAAAAGATATTTGATGATAAAAGACGAGTAATAAATGATTTTAAATAAAATAAAATAAAATGATAAAATAAAAATAAAATAAAATTGATGATAATGTGATTCATCCAAAACTCATGAAATAAATTGTGAAACGTAGTTACAGATTGACAGAATAACACTCCAATAAAAGCTGCTGTGGGCTGAGTGTAAAAAAACTGAAGAGTGCATTCGTTTCAGAATTGATTTAGTATTGTATTTGTGTTTATAAAACGAAAATGGGGTGTTCTCTGGGGACGACAGAGATTGTTTGATGCTTTATGAAAGTAAAAAAAAGAAAAAAAAAAGAAAAAAAAAGAATCTTAAAAAGAAGAACAAACCCCATCTGAATTCTTCACCATCTTTCAGGGCTCTCATCTCTGGAAAATCCACTTTTGATATATTCATTCACAAATGTATTTCCTAACATTTAACATTGTATAACACCAAAAAACAACACCAAATTTACAACCCCAAAAACATTTTGTAAAACCACTCAAAACAAACATTATTCGTGATCACATCAAGAAACAGTCACTCACTCATTCTCTCCTAAATACCATTTCTGATCATTTCTCCTAAATACCATTTCTCGTAAATATACCATTTCTCCTACATCTATATCCCAATCACTTCTTGTACTTGTTGATAACCCGCTCAATGGCGTCCATGCCCTTGACCAGATTCTCCATGGGAGGGCCGTAGGAAAGACGCATAAAGTGGTAGTACGGCGACTGGTGGATCTCCCGGCGAGCCATGGGGTTCAGGTCGAAGAAAATGCCGGGCACCATGATCACCTTCTCCTCCAGACACGCCTCGAAAAAGTGCAGCGAGCTGTTGATCTCCTTGGGCAGCGGCGACAGGTCCAGCCAGATGTAGAAGGTCGTGGTGGGCACCTGGTGGAACTCGAAGCCCATCTTCCGCAGCCGGCCGATGCAGTAGTCGCGCTTGGTCTTGAAGTGCGTCTGCAGCGCGGTCATCTCCTTCTTGACCAGCGACGGCTCCAGGAACGGCACCGCGGCCTTTTGGAACGGCGCGTTGGAGCCGCCGTCCAGGAACGAGCCGGCGCTGGCCAGCGCCTTGATGTACGACTTGGGCCCGATGATCCAGCAGATTCGCCAGCCGGGCAGCCGGAACGCCTTGGTGAGGCCGTCGACAATGAGCACGGGGTCCTCGTTGACGTCGATGACGTTGGCCGCCGACGACACCGACGAGCCGTCGCAGCCGTCCTCGTAGTTGTACCGCGTGTAGAACTCGTCCATGATCAGCAGACACCGCTTGCGGCACATGTCCTGCAGGTCGCGCAGGTCCTGGTCGCGCATGGCCTGGCCGGTGGGGTTGCGGGGGTTGGACGTGAGCAGCGCCGACACGCCGCGGTCCAGCTCGGCGCGGATAATGTCCAGATGCACCTGGTAGTCGTCGTTCATGCTGAGCGGCACGGGGATGGGCGAGAAGTTCTTGAACAGCGCCAGCATCTCGGCGTAGGCCGTGTAGTCCGGGAAGAAGAAGGAGAGGTAGACGTCGGACAGAATGGCGGCGATGCGGATCAGGCCGGCCCGGCCGCCGGGGACGATGCACACGTTCTCGTACGTGTACTGCGACTCCTTGCCCTGGCGGTAGTCGTGGTTGTACAGGTTGGCCACGGCCTCGCGGAGCTCCTGCACTCCGGCGGTGGACGCGTACTCTCTGGACGACTCGGAGGCGTCAATCACGTCGGGACGCTTGAAGCAGCCCGGGATGGGGCCGACCTCGGGCGCGCCCTGGCCCAGGTTGGCCCACTCGGGGTTTTCGTGCGAAAATCCCTTCTCGGACGCCCGGTCGGTGGTCCAGATGACGCCGGTGGCTCCCATTTTCATTTCCAGGCCGGGAAAGCAGTGTTTGGGGCCCTCAAAGTGGTGCGACAGGGGCACCGACGCGCCGGCCGTCTTGCCGTCGTGGGCAGCCTCTTCGGGCCAGTACTTTTCGAGTACAACGTCTTCTTCGTGTTCAGCCATTGGTTTGCAGCGGTGGTAGTAGTAGTAGGAGGAGGTAGTAGGAGGTCAATTGGTGCCAAGAGCCCGTCGAGAGTCGGAAACAAGTCAATTGGTTGGTTCTGAGCCAGCGTCACAAACAGCCAAACCCTCGGTATTTATACAGAGCCCGTTCTAGACCCTCTGCCCCGAACGCTCTCTTCTCCACCCAGCCTTGGGTTATAATACCGCAACCATGCAGCCAAGAACGCATAAGCTTTTTTCGACCGACGTACATCATCGGATATAGCGTCTTGTCGATGTGTGTTTTCAGGGCATCTGGAGAGCCTTTTCGGGGTAAAACAACGAGGTTTCTGCTTAGTAATCGTCACGGGACGACAAACCCGCAGAAATCGGAACCATTGGAGTCTTTTTGAGCGTTTTGGACCCGACAGATGGTGCTCCAATTAACTCCACTCTATCTACTGCTCCCCCTCTCAACAACGTATACAATCAAGGTTGAAGGGCAACGTAGGTCTTTCCCAAGGTAAGGGGTTTACAGGTGGGTTTAAATGGGGATTGGTGGGATCTTTTGGAGAAATTGAACACACCAATGGACTCGAAAAACGACGCTGATTCCGAATCTGTTTTCAAAACCCCGATATCTTTTCTATTGGCTGAGTTACACCGAGCTGGTTTGCACATTCACTTCCCCCCAAACTTAACATCCAAAACGTGTCCATCGTGTGTGGACTAAACTAAATGTAACGGTACAGTTTACGTAGACTAATCTTTTCCGGCTTTATATCTCTGGCAAGAGTGTTTGTTTGTAGATCCACCCTGAAGTGAGGGAAATACCACAGAGTAAAGGGACCTAAATGGCCAATTTTTTTCAATTCCAAGAAGGACAAATATTACTACAGGCCTTGGTATTCACATGAAACATCTTTGGCGTCAAAAAAGTCTCCGTCTTGTGTCTTTTTTTCATTATTTTTTTCATTATTTTTTTCATTATTTTTATTTTATTTTTTTCTTCTGGGAATTAAATTCCGGATATTCGTTCTTCCACATGGTGCGGCTTTTACTATTGTTGACGCCTGTTATCTCCGGAGCTTTTTCCGCAGAAAGCAAAACCGAAAACCGTTCAGATCGTCGCATCTGAAATCATCAAAACTTGGAATTTCGGGATTTTCAAAACGGTTCTGACATCACGAGCACCTTGTGATCAATATGACACTTTCCAGGGCTTCTAAAAACCCCTCATAGCCGAATTGAAGCCACCCTCCAGACACCTTTCTCTGACTTCAAGCTTACTTCCCAACAATGTAACTTTGATTTCAAAAAACGTTGATAGACAGATGTAACACAAGGCATTTGGTTTTTTTCTGATTTCCACGTAAAGCAGATGTGGTTTTTAGAAAAACGACCTCTAAATTGTGACTTTACCGATATGAACAGCCGTATTCAGTCTTGTTTGAACGACACTGATCTCCTGTACACTGCAAACTACTTAGAATTAACACAGCATTACTGTGGAAAAAGTTGACAGTTAGTTACATACCAAGAGCTCATCACGTGCCTCACATTGCGGAAGATACCAAAAGGGCAGCCTCCCAGAGAGGCAAAAAGGTCGTACCCGGAATCGAACCGGGGTTACTGGAAAGCGAAGAGATATTCAGAATCCAAGGTGATAACCGCTACACTATACAACCGAAAGATTTGGTCCCTAGCAGGATCGAACTGCTGATCTTCGCGTTGCAGAGAGGCTAATTTCTTATTAGCACGACGCCTTAACCAACTGGGCCAAGGGACCGGTTCTTGTTTTTTTAAAAAGCTGAACAGATGTAACCTGACGTTTGTCAAAATCTCGCGAAAATTTGAAAAATGGGTGCCCTGGCGGTATTGAATAAGAATAAAGTAGTGCAGTGTGTTTACAGGGGGTTTGAAAAGCATCCGAAACCTTTAAATATCTTGAAATATCCATTTTGATCTTCTTTTTCAAAAAAAACATGGCTCTTTGATGGTTGTTTTTTCAAAATGAAGTCTTTTCGAAAAGAGATGTAGAAGAAGAGTCAGGTGAACAGGTTTAATCGAATTAGGAGCTTAAAAAGAACATGTTGGTAGCTTTTGAATTACCAAAAATCTCAATAATTTCAACTAATGATATACATCAAGGGAGAGAAACTCATTTGAATTCAACTAAAAAGATGACAACACCTGTATTAACGAATTTATCGTCACAATAACAGTTTCGGTGAAATATTAAGACCAATATAATGACTGTAAAATGCTTTAATAACACCGTTCTCGCTTCTAACTCCCATGTTCAAATCTCTCTTTCTTTTTCATATACTTGAAGTTTACATCAAGCTAAACTAATAACATCACTCCACACACAGTCCATCTCAACGCTCCAAATATTCATTTTTTCTCAAATAAAAAACACCAAAACCAACGTTTAACCCATAATAAACACCCTCAAACGTCCAAATCCACCCTCAAAGCCCTTCATTACCCCTTTATCCCGATCTCTCAGATTTCACAATCGTGCATATTAAAAGCCTATCTCGGATTTTGAAAAAAAAAAAAAAACCCTACACTTTTCAACCAACATGATGCGACTGCAAACAACAGTCAGAAGGATACAGCAGCCGTGGTTTCGAGGGAGTCGGCTCAGATCGATCCACACTACGCCTGAGATTTCGAAAAAGCTGGATCGAGCGGCCCAATACGACGTTGTGGTGGTTGGAGGAGGACATGCTGGCTGCGAGGCTAGTGCTGCTGCTGCCCGCTCAGGAGCCCGAACGCTGCTGGTGACGCCCAGGTTCGATGCTATCGGCACGTGTTCGTGCAACCCGAGCATTGGCGGCATTGGAAAGGGCACACTGGTGACTGAGGTGGACGCCATGGACGGGCTGATGGGCCGGGTGGCAGACGAGGCCGGAATCCACTTCAAAGTGCTCAACAGGAGCCGCGGATTCGCCGTGTGGGGCCTCAGAGCCCAGATAGACCGAACCATCTACAAAACCGAGATGCAGCGGCTCATCCGGGAGTACCCCAATCTGTCGGTGCTGGAGGGGACGGTGGAGGACCTTCTGACGGACCCAACGGCCGCTGGGGCCCCGGAAACCGCCAGAAGATACGGCACGGTTGCGGGGCTGACGCTGGAGTCCGGCGAAATGCTCAAAACCGCGAAAATCGTCGTCACCACCGGCACCTTTCTCGGCGGCGAAATCCACATTGGGCTCCGGGCCTTCCCCAGCGGACGCATGGGCGAAGAGGCCACGTTTGGCATTTCCAAGACCCTCCGCGACGCCGGGTTTGCGCTGGGCCGGCTCAAAACCGGCACGCCGCCGCGCATCGACGCCCGCACCATTGACTTTTCGTCCATGCCCCCGCAGCCCCAGGACGACGACCCGTTCCCGTTTTCGTATCTGAACGACAGCGTGCCGGCCTCGCAGAACGCCGGGTCCGTCAACGAGGCGACTCCGGCGGCGCTGCGGGGCTCCAACGGCCGCTCGGTGCTGTGCTACCAGACCAACACCGTGCGGGCCACGCACGACCTCATTCGCGACAACCTGGACCAGTCCATCCACATTCGCGAGGAGGTCAAGGGCCCGCGCTACTGCCCCAGCATCGAGTCGAAAATCGTGCGGTTTGCCGACAAGGACTCGCACGTGGTGTGGGTGGAGCCCGAGGGCCTGGACACCCACGTCATCTACCCCAACGGCATTTCCACGACTCTGCCGGAAGAGACCCAGCTGGCCATGCTGCGCACGATCCCCGGCTTCGAAAACGTGGCCATGACGCAGCCCGGATACGGCGTGGAGTACGACTACGTGGACCCCCGGGAGCTGAAAAACACGCTGGAAACGAAACTCGTCGGCGGGCTGTATCTGGCGGGACAGATCAACGGAACCACGGGCTACGAGGAGGCTGCGGCCCAGGGCATCATTGCGGGCTTCAACGCCGGGCTCGAGGCCCAGAACAGGCCCGTTTTCACCATGAAGCGCTCGGACGGCTACATTGGAGTGCTCATTGACGATCTCATCACCAAGGGAGTCTCCGAGCCCTACCGAATGTTCACTTCGCGCTCGGAGTACCGGTTTTCGGTGCGGGCCGACAACTCGGACGAGAGACTGACGGCCAGGGCGTTTGGCCGCGGTCTGGCCGACGCAGGCCGAATGGCTCGACTCGACGCCCGAAACGAGACTCTGGCCAAACTGCGTGTGATTTTCGAGTCGAAAAAACTGAGCCCCAAGGAGTGGAACGAGGCTCTGGGATACCGGATTTTCTCGCGCACCGACTCGGAGAAGAAAACCGCCGCCCACATGCTGGTGGTCAAGGGAATCAAGGACACGGCTCTGTTTGCCACAATGCCCGAACTGCTCTCGTTTTCGCCGCGCCACATTCTCCGAGTCACCACAGAGTACCGGTACAAGCAGTATCTGGATAAAGAGCTGCAGCACATTGCGTCTGTTGAGCGGGACGAAGAGCTGAAACTGCCCGAAAACCTGGACTACAAAAGCATGGAGGGACTGAACACCGAAGCGCGAAACATTTTGGATCTGGTTCGTCCTGCGACTCTGGGACAGGCCAAACGGATCCAGGGCATTTCCAACGCTGCCTGTTTCTATTTGCTGAAGTACGTCCACAACGAAAAGAGGCAGTAGTTGTGTTTTGGAAAAGTGTGTGTCGGGTTGTAAATATGTATATAGTAAGGATTGGGTTGGTTGGAGAATGAAAATTAGAGAAAATAAAAACAAAACAAAACAAAACAAAATAATATATTAGTAAATTCCAATGAAACAGTGGACAAAAGAAACAGTGAAAGATAGAGCTCCAATAGCGCTCTTGGAAACGTCTATATCATTTTCAGAAGGCGCTCTTGAAAACGTCTCATTCTCATAAGAGATAGTCATGGTACTGCGTTGACCTGAAACTGTCTATCTGATGCTGCAATATGCAAAAAAAGAATAAAAAAAGAGGAAAAAAAGAAAAAAAAAAGAAGGAATGCAACAGATTCAGAATCAACCTGAACTGCTACTACAGTACTCTACGCTACAGCACGTACAGCTTTACCTCTCTCTACCAGGTTCTGTGGCAAAAAAGTACACCATCTACACCAGTTTATACCAGTATATCACTCTCTAAAAGACGCCAAAAAGGAGATATAATCAATATGAAAAGTGTATCGTGTTGAGCGTCTCATTCTGAACACAACAGTACTAGTTATAATGCTATCAATTTTCTTAATCATGAACAAGACCCATTGATATGCCACCAACTGGAGCCAAAGATAATTCTAACAACAGCACTCTTTTATGAACCAAATACTCATACCAGAAACTCACAACTGGTACCATTAGATTCACAAGCAAATTTACTCCCAAATGCACTCTTCAGATTTTTTACTGCTCCGTTATTTGTCCCGAGTCACGTGACTTATTTGGCCCCATGAGATGTCATTTATTTTTAAAAATGTCAGTTGCGGCCATATCCTGGTGAAAATACGGCTTCCCGTCCGATCAGCCATAGTCAAGCACCAGAGAGCCTAGTTAGTATTGTAGTGGGAGACCATACGAGAATCCTGGGTGCTGCAATTCTTTTACCTTTTTTTTGAAGTTTTTTTTTTTGATTCTCAAATTGAGATTGTACAACCATCACTATTGAGACATTGAGTCAATAAACAGACATTTGAATACTACCATTAGAATGAGAATTGAACACTGAAACGAATGCACTCTTCAGATTTCTCGTCACTCTTCTAACCATGACTTTGAAGAAACTCATGGATGTAACATTAGAAGCCAGTCATGTTCCCTAGACACAGGTTCGAAAAAATGACACAAAAATTCTACCAACATAAAAGTGGTACCGTTGGAACGAGAATTGTATTTCAAACCGAATGCACTTTTTGGATTCACTCCAACTTGTCTGTCGAATGTTCCAGAGACTGAAGACTGACCAACGAAAATGTAGTCACACTGTTGACTATCAACAGGAGAATGGACATTTGAATAGCACCGTTGGATTGATATTTGAATTTCAAACCAACTCCACTCTTTGAAATTTTTATAGAATCACTACATCTGTAGTGAAGTTTTCAAGTTGACTGTATCGACCAAAAGTTGGCTAAATCCAGAAATTCAAAACAAAACCCCAGAAATCGAAAAAAAAAAAAACCCAGAAATTCCAAAAAAATCCCCGTTCACTAGCCTTCCAGTTACCATGTCCAAGCGATATCTTTTTTCTACAATTATCAGCATCTGTCTTCAGTAAAGTAATCAGTCAATAGACATGTTTTGATATGTGAATTTGGGATATTTTTTTAGGTATTAATTGATCAATTTCTTTTAGTATTTTTATTTGGTTCAATCTAGTGAACACACAGTCTAGTAAATCATGAATGCATTATTAAATAATCAAGGGAGGCTAAAAATCACTCTTGAGGAAACCCGAACAAGATCGCAACATGACGGTGCCATCGTTGAAGTTGTTGGATGCCAGCACCAGCCGATGAGGGTGGAACGAAAGAGAATTGACAGAGGTCACGCGGTTGGGCAAAGTCATGTAGCCAGGATGGTTCTTGTTGACAGAAGTCATGTGTCCATCAAAGTCCCACGTCCGGACCAGCTGGGAGCCAGTGACTAGCACCGGAGCATGCTCGTGCACATCCATGGCCTTCATTCCGTTGGTGTGCGCAATCCACGACCGCAGAGAGTAGTCAGACCGAATATCCCACGTGCTGATAACTCCGTCAGCCGAGCCGGAAACAAGCTCCCGGTGACCTCCTCGCTGCATGCACACATTGAGGACCTGGCCGTTGTGGTGGACGCCCCGGGACAGCTTCCAGATCTTGACCATGGCGTCTCGAGAGTCCACTCGACGGTCAAACAGCCGCAGAGCTCCATCGGCAAAGCCTGCCACAAACACGTGGCCAGCGACCTGATCAGAGGTCAGAGCAGTGACTGGAGCCGAAGACCGCGCTGGAATCGAAGCCATGCACATTTCTCGTGGAGCGTCCCACACTTTGACCACCCGAGTGGCTCCTCCAACCAGCAGGGTGCCTCGGGACTGCTGCCAATCGACAGCCACAGGGGCCGAGGGCTGGAGACCCACTCCCGACAGCGCTCTCCAAGCAGACACCAATTGGACGTCCTGACGAGACTCGTAGTGTCTGTAGATGCGCACGCTGCCCTCGGACGAGGCCGTCAGCAGCATGGGAACGTCGTCTTCATTGAGATACTTGACGTCGGTGATTCGCGTGCCTGCTGGGTTGGAGTTGCAGAACCGCGAAAGCCGTTTGTTTTCCACCCAGTTCCAGATTGACACTCCGTCGCGGTCGTCGGCAACGGCGAGATGGGGCTCAAACTGGGCAAAAACGAGCTTTTGCGGCTGGGTCTTGTTGCTGAGAACTCCCAGCGAGTGGTCCCACTTGCCCTTTACAGCCTCATCACGCTGGTGCACCGACTCGGAAATGATTCGCTCATTGCGAGTCTTCCTCCAAAGTCGCTCCGTGTACCGCTGAGAGCCTGTGCAGTCGGCCTCGGTGGGCACCATCTGGGGCTCCTGGAAGAATTCGGTGGACCAGGCGAAAAAGCCAGACTTGAGAGGCAGCTGGGCACGCGATCCAGCGGCCCGAGAAGTGTACCGCGGGGTAACCGGAATGGTACCTGTGCCGTAGGGAACGGTGGTGACCGACGAGTCCGTCTTCTGGGGAGTCATGGCACCCCGAGGCTCCAGCTCGCCAAACAGGTACTTGGAAACCGATCGTTTGAGGCTGTGCAGGGGCGAAGAAGCCGCTCGGTCGTTGGCGATGGCGTTCTGGATGGTGGAAGAAGCCGTGGGGCTCTGGGCAGCCAAAAGCGGCGAATGGGGGATGGAATTCGAGTGCTTGTGGCCGTGATGATGATGCTGGTGAACCGCGGGGGCGATGGACGACTCGGACGAGGGAATGAGATTGTGGGGGAGCTTCTTGGCGGCTTCGGCACTCTGTGTGAGGCTCTGCTTAAGCTGCTCCATGCGAGGTCCGAGCGCCGACTGACCCATCTCAAACAGCACGTGATCAATGACGTCTCTGGCGAAATCGCGGACCTCGGTGAACGGGTCCTCGGCCAGGGTCAGCACGGCCTCCCACACGGCCGCAAAGACGGTGCCCAGGGCGGGGTTGGGCTTGGCACTTCGCGTCCCTGCCTCCTGCTCGAGAGTGGCAAACGCGGCCACGAGAATCTGGCCCTGGTACTGGACGACAAAGCGCGAGAAGAAGACCACGGCCTCGCGGCGAACAATGCCCGAGGCGTCGTCTGTCAGCTTGAGAACCGCGTTGGCCAGCTCGCACTCCACGTCCTTGTAGTCCTGGGAAATGTGGTCCGCGTCTCCGTTGCCCAAAAAGGCTGTGAGAGCTACGGTGCACGCGGTCCGCACCTCGGGGACCGGATCCTCCAGCAGCGCCGTGAGACTCTGGGGCACGCGCTCCTTCATGCCCAGCCACTTGCCCTCCAGGTAGTCAAACCACAGCTGGGAGATGCACAGACAGGACCACTGGCGCAGCAGCGGCGAGTCTGGCTCGGCGGCGTAGACTACCAGCACCCGCAGCAGGTCTGCGCCCATGCTGACCCGCTGGCCCTGCTTGAAGCCGTGGCAAAACAGGGCGATAATGAACGAGCACATGGCTCGGTGGTCGTGGACGTTGACATTGTTGACTGCAAAGCCCTCGAAAGGAAGCAGAATCTGGATAAAGTAGGCGTACCCATTGTCCTTGAGCAGCTCGTGCTGGATGCTCTGGTGGTCCACGCTCATGATTCGCGCCCAGATGAACACCAAAACGGGCTTGAGCTCCTTGGCAGGCGACTGCAGCAGCTTGAGCACGTATGGGAAAATGCCGATGGAAAGAGCCGAGTAGACGGCCCAGGGACCGAGATCCAGAAACTTGGACAGCAGGATGAGCGCCCGCAGCCGGTGGACCTGCGACAGCAGCACCTGCAGCACCACGGGCAGCTGCACCGGCGGGTTATCGGCCCGCGCATTGTATCGCAGCCAAACCTCGAACGCAGTCAGCTGCTCCTCAAAAAACTGCGAATGGCGGTACTCCAGGCCAGCAGCCAGACCGGGTAACTGCGTGAGGCACTGGTCCACGGCCAGATCCCAGGCGTCCCACATGGGGTGGGAGTGGGTGGGGGGTAGTGGGGGGTCTGACACGGGGTGGCACGAGTTGACCCGCATGATTCGGTCGGCCAGCAGAAAGTTTCGAAACAGCGCCGCGACCATGAGGTCCTGGCGAAAGAGCTTTTTGAACAGGTTTCGCGGCAGCAGCGTCCACGCTATGGTGTCGGTGATGGCCGTGAAGATCCAGTTGAGCTCTCCCAGCGGCGTGCGCCGGTCCGTGATGCGGCCCGGAATCTGCAGATCCTTGATTTTCTTTTCGTAGGCCAGCGGAGACTTCATGACAAACCACCGCACCGCAATCTCAATGGGCGACGTGAGACACGACGTGAACAGGTCCGCCGGGAGGTCCGGATGCATGGGCAGCGTTTCGTCGGCGCGGCACGCCGCCAGCTGGATGCAGTCCAGGTACGAGTTCCCGTTGCCTGCTGCCGCGCTGGTCACGCCGTTGGGCGCCTGGGCGTCGGCGTCCTCCTTGATGCGCTGCTGCACAAACCGCTTGAAGTTGCTCACAATGTTCCCGGCCGAGTGGCAGTCCCACACGTAGATGCACGGCGAGCCCAGCCACGACTGCAGGTCGTAGAGCGACACGGGGATGTACTGGGTGTAGCCGCGGTTGAAGACCCAGATTTCGCCGGAGGCGGTGGGCCGGGGCACGCCGTGGCCGTTGTAGTGGAACAGAATGCGCTCCTCCTTGGCGCCGCGCCGCAGCCCGATGCAGAACCGCTTGATATCCTCCACGTTGGGGTCCAGCGACTGCTTGTAGCGCGTGCGCATGGACAGCACCTCGTACTGCATCTGCAGCTGCTTGCCGATCTGCTCCGTGGCCTTTTTGGAGTCGCTGATGGTCTGCGGGTCCACCCACGCCTCCAGCCGCGAGCACGGGTCCGTTTTGATCACGTCGGGCGGGTCCACTCCGAGGTTGAGACACACCACAATGGCGGCCGACACCGTGCGCTGGCGGTCCTTCATGCGCCACTCGGGCGGGCCGTCGGACGCGCTCCGCTTGGGGTTGCCGGCCGTGTCGTGTCTCTTGTCGTCCAGATAGATGTAAAAGATTTCCGCCAGCATGGACATGTAGGCGTCGCTGGCGTAGTCGTCGTCAAAGCCATGGCGAATGTACGACTTGGACGCCGTGGACTTGACCGTGTCGTCGTCGTCGCGGCGGTGGGGGCTGAGTGCGGATTGAACCGATTGCACCGAAGTCACGGAGCCGTTCATGTGTTTGGGTGATGGAGAGGTAGAGTCAGGGAGAGGTGGTGATAAGTGCAGCAGGTTGGATATGCAAGGCTTAATTTGGGGTGGGGAGGGGTGGGCTGGAAAGCGGCCAAAAGTGGAGTTGTGGAGCTGATTTTCCCACCAGTGGATTGAGCGCGACAAGCACAGTAGAATAGCTTTTTCAGTTTCTTTATACAGTGCGTGCAGGCGGAGATGTACTGTAGTGGTTTTTCATTTACTGTTAGTTATAAGCAGGGATGTTAGCTCTCTCTCTTTAATGCATATATGGGGTGAATGGTGAATGAATAATGTCAGTTGCTCACTTTTGAAAAGAGCTGAAAAAAGCGATTTTCTGACGAATCCAAGAGAAGTCCAAGAGAAACAGCTCTGACTGTCGTCTGGAGACTGTTTTCTCTTTGGTTTCAAAATTCTGATTTTTTTTCACCCCAACTAGCATTGAGGCCATTTTGAAAATCTGGGGTCACGAGACTAGATTGCGGATTTGCAAGCGGCGGGGTAAAATGGCCAATAGTGGGGTTATTTGGATTTTGAAAAAGGAAATGGAATCAGCGTCAAAAATTGACTTTAATGGTGGTATTCAAAAGACCATAGGTTGCCCATAAAGTGCATTGAAAGTACCCACTAGGTGGTTGCTGAAACTGATGATATTTGACTCGGTGCCGCATGAGTTTATTCGAGTGGGGTAGAAACAGTGAGATCCCTAGAAAACTGTTTACTGAGCGGATTTCAGATTTTAGAACGGATTATGGATTATACCGGCCGCAAAAGCAGACTGTATCAGTTTTGAATCTTCAAAATAACTTTTGGGCCAGTTACAGTAGTTTCTGAGGATTCGGCCAACTGATAACGATCATCCCAACCAATGTTGAGTAGGCAAACAGCTGATGAATTCAGAGAACGATGTGGATGAGTTATGACATTTTTGAAAACGGATTCGAGTTCCTCAGATCAAGATCTTTCGAACAGTACCTCTCAAACCTCCATTCAGTCCACTTTAGAAAAAATAGATGTACCATAGTCAGTTCGAAGAGAGAGGGATGATAACATCCAATACACCAGTGATTCACTGAAAACTTGTAAAAGTTGGATTTTGCAAATGCACATTCATGAAAAGTCATCCAAAAGATTCTCAAAATCCACTCGAAAACCTCGAAAACCTCGATCGAATTGGTTGAAAACGTCTGCTGAGTCAGCACTCACAGACTCGCATATCGGCACTTTCGAAAAAGTAAATTGGGAGCGAGCATGTACCCCAGAAAAGCTCTTGAGGCAACACACAGCGATACAGGTGGGTCGGTGGAATATTTTGGTTAGTGCTATTTGCAAGCTTTTGTTGGTACCACTAGATAGGAAATCGTGCCACAAATCCAACGCTTCTTTCGGAATTGAAATATATTTATTATTCACGTTGCTACAATTCGACATAGCATTATCACGAGAAAAAAAGTTATTGCTCGGTCATTCTCAGTTTCAGCGGCAAGAGTTAAGATTAGCTTCCGGCAACTTTTCCCGCTTCAGACAGACCCATCTAAAGAGATGATCCAAAGGGATATTTGCAATTCTGAAAAAGCAAAAGCGTGCGAAATTTCTGGCTGAGCAAGGATCGTCTTTCGAATTCCTCACAGCTGCCATATTGGTAGAGTTGACCCCTCTCACCAAGTCCAATAACCAACAACCTTGATACCTGCACATCCCAACGGTTGGGAGAGGTTAGTTGACCCGAAACTAGAAACAGGTGCGGTTGGAAGGAAACAGAAAAGGGGCGAAAAACGGCGATACTTGTGTGGTCACGTGACTTTTTTATTGTCCAAATCGCTCTAAAACTGGCTGTTTAGCGGTTATTTTCTGTTAAATCTGCTTTTGGACAACTCCACATGACAATTTCTAGGGCTTGTACTTGTACCTGTACTCGGATAGAGAGAGTAAACTGTAGTCCAAGGAGAGAGAGAGAGAGAGTGATAGAGGCTAGAGACAAGAGTCCAACTTCCGCAGTATTCATCCAATTTGAAATCTGAAAGTGGCATGTTCTTTCGCCAACCCAGACGAGCCCAATGGCACCTTTTTATCCCTCCCAGAGCCCCCGTTCGTCAAATACACCCCCCACTCCAACTCTCAGCCCGGACCAATTTAAGTTCGCGGGAACACTACAGAGGCAAGAGTCAGCGAGCATCAGATCTGCTGGCAAAGAAATCCACTACCTTCTACAAACCACATACAGGTGACTATTGGGGTGGAAAACTAGCGCGCGACAAGCTGACGACAAGCAAACCAGAGACACTAGCAGCTGGAGCATCACAAACGACGTGTAACGACATCCAACGGCCTCACTACCCTTGGTTACCTGGCATCTCTTCTACTCACACAGAACCAGCTACTTTTTCTTTCAGCCGCCAAAAAAATCCAGCTACAAACGAGCCACAAACTGCAACTTCAAAATGCCTCCTCTGGTACACAAAATCCACCAACACAGCTCTTCGCAAGAGTCTAATGCGGCCCCAACAAGTCCCCAGACCCCCAAGGCCCCTTCTGTGACTGTGGGCCAGAAAATTCTGTCTGCGTGCACCGGATCCATCATCACGTCTCTGACAGTCACTCCGTTTGATGTCGTGAGAGTCCGGCTGCAGCAGCAGAGTGCCCTGAGTGCTGCCGAGTCTGCTGCCGCTGCCCCCAATATGCTGCCTCCCCACTCTTCGGTGGAAAAGGCCAGGGAGCTGAAAACGTCGCTCAAGGCCCACAAACTGCATCCAATCAACGTGGCAACACTGCCCAAGGGCCTGGGAGTCACAGCGTGCTGCAAAGAGGTGTTTTGGTTCCCCACCTCGGTGGACTACTGTGTGGCGTCAGAGGTGGACAGATGTGCCGTTGAACACGCCAAACAGATGCGATTCACGGGCACCTGGCAGGGAATGCGCACAATCTACAAGTACGAGGGAATCCAGGCTCTCTGGAGAGGTCTCTCGCTAACCCTACTCATGGCGGCCCCATCCACAGTGCTCTACTTTATCGGATACGAGTACCTCCGAGACTGGTCTCCCATCAAATCCGAGGTCATTAACCCTCTGGTATGCGGCGCTCTTGCCCGAACGCTGTCTGCCACCGTCATTTCTCCCCTGGAGCTCTTCAGAACACGTCTGCAGTCATATCCCTTTGAAAGCTCGTCTTCAGTGGCCTTCCAAAAGACCCTGGCGGGAATGAAAACCATGCTGCTCCAGGACGGACCCCAGTCACTCTGGAGAGGCCTGGTTCTCACACTCTGGAGAGACGTGCCGTTTTCAGGCATATACTGGAGCGCATACGAGACATTCAAGTCCAAGCTTCTCAGAACCGAGTACTTCCATGGATCAGTGGACGCATTCACACCCTCATTCATTGCAGGATCGGCAGCTGGAGCGTTGGCATCTATCCTCACACAGCCCTTTGATGTGGGAAAAACTCGGCGCCAAATTGCATCCTGTGAATCTGCCGGCCAAATGTCAATGATCCCGTTGCTGAGTAAAATGGTGCGAGAAGAAGGTCTGGGATCTCTCTACGTTGGAGCCGTTCCACGTATCCTCAAGGTTGCCCCTTCTTGTGCAATTATGATTTCATCCTATGAGGTGGGCAAACAGCTTTTTGATCGCATGAACGACCAGAAAATGATGGCCTAACCTCTCAGTAAATCATCTTTGCAACCAACAAAAACAACACGTTAATCACGTTTAGATTTAGACTGCCCCATGGTGGCTTATTTATTACTGTACATAATAATAATATACATGTGAATATACATACACTTCTATATTGCACACTTATGAGCTATATCAACGGGGTACCATGGTGGTCATGTCTATGCCTGTGGTCATCTTCATGCCATCCTTCCGCAACCTCACTCCACTGCAGCGCCTCGTTGGTCATCCGGTCAACAGGATGCATGGCCGGGGCATATATGAACGGAGACGTCTGGTTTGACACTGGTGTCCGACTAGACTGTGGAGTGCTCATCACAGAAGCCTGAACTGTGGATCGTGCATGACTGTTGTAAGAAGCGCTTCCTCCTCTACCTACAACCCGAGGGTATCCATCATCGTACCGACCAATCCCCTTGGCTAGAGGAGCCGAGAAAGCACTAGGCTCAATCACTCCTCCACTCCCTCTCCGCCGCGCAATACTTCCTGTCGAGGCTGGGACCGGTCGACGATGGGCCGAGTTGGTGTCTCGTTTCATGATATTGAAGTCCTGCACCGATTTTGACCTGCCAATGTTCATGGTGCGAATTGTATCACGAGGCTCATCATCATCGGGACACGGGATGCTGTTTCCAATAGTCCATCCATGTACCACCACGTCCTGCTGGGAACAGCCAACTTCTCTGAACTTGGCAAAGAGCTCTGTAAACGCTCGTCGAAGAACCCGTTGGGCAGCAGCGTTGAATCGGATAAACGTCGTTTTGGTGGCTGCTCTGACTTGCGAGTGTAGGATGGACGACTTTGCAATCATATCGTGGTCATGAACCACTTTACTGGGATCCTTATGCCGAGCCTTGAGCTTGACCGCTTCCACTTGCTTTTCTGCTGAATCAAGTTTAGCCTTGGACCGAATCAGTGCGTCCTCCTCACAGCCCAGGGTCCGAAACGTGTCGGAAAACTGCTTGAGAGCTCCCTTGAGCTTTTCTTCCTCCACCCAGTAATTTCTCAGTGCCTTGGCCAGTTTGTCTGCGTCTTGAGAAATTTCCTTGTCGTCCAGAGTCGACGCCCAAAACTCGATGCGGTTTGTGATTGCCTTTTGCATTGCAATGTGCTTCTCAAACTCTTTGATGGATGCCTCCACGTCTTTGCACAGTCGCGACACGGAGTTTTCGCGTGATCTGAACAGCGTGAATCGCTTAGGAGAGGCCATGGCGACAGCGTGGGCAGGGCAGCAGCGTGTGGTATCCTGTTTATGGTCGTGTGGGTATCTGACACTCCCTCTGTAACGGGGTATCACACCAATGGTAAGGCGGTTTGGCGGGTATTGTGGTATCTGTGCGCTGTTGATGAGCCAGCAGAGGTATTGCAGCGTGTATGTGTCGCCTACACGTCGTTTTCAGTGAATGGTAGGGTGTCTCGTTATCTGCAAAAGGTGCGATGAAGCAAAAAGGATAGTTTCGGATGGACACAAATAAGGTGACGATAATCTTGTGTGGGGGGTAAGGAGGACAGAGGGAGGCAGTTAAAAACAGGCAGTTTTGGTGCTGGAGCAGTGGCTGGAATTCCATTGGACTCAACTGACTCGTGTGATTGTTTCTGTGCGATTTTCTAAGAAATCGGGTTTGTTTTGGAGAAATTTACGTCTCCATGTTTTATCATTAAAAAATTCATACTCAGACCTGTTATTCGTAAGACGAGTAATAAATGATTTTAAATGAAGTAATAAAAAAAAATAAAAAATAAAAAAAAATACACTACTCTGTACTCTGTACATCTGTATTCTAAAGTAATATAAACATACATTGTCATAAAACTGACCCTGGAAGACACTACAGTCTGTAGATATGTTTAGTCAAAATATTGTAGCTAGAGAGAAGAGACTGCCACTATTGTACTCAGAATCGGCTCCTGATCAAAACGCATTCCTTGGATTTCGATTTTGCTCTCCAATACCAATCCTACTAGATTATGTCCAGAACGGTGCTCTGCCTGTAAATACACACAACACCCACCAAATACCAACTCAAACCAATCATCTAATCAATATACTATCTACTTTCGCTTCTTATCGTCGGTATCAGGGAGCTGAAGACCAGTGTTGTCTGCAATAAACTGCCGGGTGCTGTGAACTCCGCTCTCAAGCGACGTCTTACCGTCGTCAAGGGCCTGTCGCACGTTCTTGGCGAAAGAGTCCACTGTCTCCTTGGTCTGGACGTGGGCCTTGGCCACCTCGGGCACCTTCTGCTCGTACTTCCACAGCAGAGAGCCCGTGTTCTGGGCGGTCTGGGGCAGGAAGTACGAGAAGGCGGCGACGCCAAAGGCCAGAGGCAGCGCGGACCGCAGCAGAATGTTTCGGTTGCGGGTCAGGATGGAGCCGGACAGCGCTGCCACGGTGATGTAGATGCCGGCGGGCAGAATGTCCTCCTGGGGCGACTTGAGGTCTGCCACCGTCTTGGTCACAGAGTTCTCCACCGCCAGGTACTTGTTGAACGCCTCGTCAATGTACTCGTTGCCCTGGCCGACCTTGGCGGCAAACCACTCTCGCGCCACCTTGATGTTGCTCTCCAGCGCCTTGGGGCTCTTGATGGTCACGCCTCCAACCTGCTCAATGTCCACGCCGTGGTCCTTGGCAATCTTGTCCAGCTCGCCTTCTCGGGCGGTGCCGGTCTCAACGGTGCCGGGAACGGGGGCAATAGCGGCCTCCTGGGCGTCGTTGTCGTAGATGGAACGTCGAGGAGACTCGGCCAGAGCCACGGGGGCGCAAAACACGGCAATTGCTGCTGCTGCGGTGGGGGCAGCGGTCTGGGTTAGTAGTGCGCGGGTTGCGGACGGTGTGTCGTACCCTCAGGGTCCGTTTTGCTCACCTTGAAGAAAATTCGACTGGCCATTTTATGGACTGTTCTGTGAGATCGATATCCAAAATATGCGTCAGTTGTTGGTTTGCCCAATCCTAATCAAGCTTGCTTTTTTGGGATACCCTAGCCCTACAGAGGTTATGATGTGGTGGGAAAAACGAAGGAAAAAAAGTGAAAGGACTAGGTGTTGGCAATCAGGAAGTTATGGGTGAGTTTGGTCTTTATTTCTTGTGCTAGGGGGTTTCTGGCTTGTCATTCGCGTTGATATTAACCGGTTCAGTTTCATTACTCTATAGGTAACTTTGACTTCTGTACAGTATGGTTTTCAGGTATTAGGAGGAAAAGGAGAAAAATGGTAGCACACATTTTTGCCAGTTTATGAGCTATGCGAAAAAAAACCAAGCCACTGTCATTGGCTGCTCATTTTAAGTCGATTTCATTTCTTTAAACCTGAATTAGCTGGAAAATTGAGCTGTTGAGTGGTCTCAGATTCAACCTGGTGAATACTGCAATTCAGCATGAAATATTGAGACTGACTGGGCACACTTTGACACTGTAAAATGCACCCCAATCCAGCTATCAAAAATCTGAAAAGTGCATTCGCTTTCGAATGCGAATACGACTCGGGTTATACTGGTTTTGGCTTTTAAATCCTTCTAGACACAGAAATTAACGGTATGTTACGATACACTCAAAGACAGCCAAACTGCTTCAAAAGCCAGAAGGTCATGTGATGGATATGGCATTATTTAATCTAATGATAGACATCACGTGATCAGACTCCCCAGCCAGCCGTGCACAAGTTTTCACTTCTGTTGACCTTTCAATATCAGCTTTTGTAGAGCAACAATAACAATTGTCATTTGTATATGTGAGTTCCAATTCCAAACAATCAAGCCTTTTACACTCAAAATGTTATACCCCGGATTTCGTATTTCGGATTTATTTTTTTACCTTTTCGAAATTGACAGTAAATGTGTACCTCGGCTGAAATCAGACACTTTGAAAAGGAGGAGTGATCATTTCGGTCAATAATTGGCCAAAAAGAATCCAAAGTCGGCAAAATAAGAGCAAAAGACGCTCTGAATACACCTAGCTACTCAAAATCCCCAAAATCCCACTCTGTCAACCCTTTGACGCCACCTCTGAAACCCCTCGCCACTTTTTTTTTAAACGACCGTTGGCCAAACCTTGTTTACAAGTCCCATCTCTCAACTAAGATTTTTAAGCTCAGTGCAGCGAACCCGTTAATCAGGAATCAGGCCAGACTGGACAGAGAAGGGAGTCCCAAGAACGTGATAATGCTGGCAACAAGAGCGCACAAAACAAGGCCTAGTTCAAAACACGGGGACTTTGCCCGCTACTTATAGTTTCCAGAACTCGTTTTGCGGCTCTCGAAATCGTTCCACAGCCTTCCACAAAAAAAAACTGCACCCCTCCCGTTTCTCCACATTCACGGACTCTAAGTTTACCGAACCCCACAGCTGCATGACCTGTCTCACGGTTCATAATTCAGACCTCTAACTACTCTCACTTCTCGCACTCACGACATAGAAGGTGTCAGCAAGAGCCGAAACAGCAGCAAACAAGCAACCGCCACAAAAACACAGCGCCTCCAGACCCACCACCAGAGACACAAATCCACAAATGGCTTCGTGCGGACCCTCCAACGCGTTACAAAACCTCTCGAAACATGCCTCGGCTGATCGATCGCTCCAGCAGGACAGAATGGCCCCCGGCCACCCTGGAGCGCAGCGAAACCAGTTCAGATCACAGACACAGAGCGGCGGCCAGCTCAACAGCGAGTTCCAGCAGTTTGCGCAGGCCACACCGGCCCAGTCGTCGTTTGAACAGCAGCACTTTTCGCAGCAGTTTGGCCAGCCCCAAATGCACCAGCCACAGATGCACGGCCAGCCACAGAGCCAGCACGGCCAGGCGGACTGGGCCCAGTCGTTCAGCCAGCTCAATATCGGTCCCCAGGCCCAACAGGGGGGCCCCCAGACGCAAAACTGGGGCCAGGACTTTGCGCGAGGAGGAGGCCCCCAGCAGCAGCATCATGTCCAGCCACAGATGGCCAGCGGCGGCATGATGGGAATGGGCGCTAGCATGGGCTCGTTCGGTCCCATGTACTCCAACAGCCAGCTCATGAACTCCACTTATGGTCTTCAGGCCGAGCACCAGCAGACTCACAAGACCGAGACCAAGAGCGCGCAGGATGCGGCGTTTGAGGCGGCGTTTGGCGCCGTGGAGCAGTCCATGGCTCCCCAGACGCAGGACAAGGGCAAAGAGACCGCCAAAGACCCCCTGGAGCAGACGTACAAGTACAACCAGGCCGAAGCTCTCAACAGACAGGCGGAGCACATTTCCGACAACATCACCGAGGAAAAGATGGATCTCCAGGCTGATGAAAACGGCGAGTTTGCGTCCATTGCGCGCCAGATCGCGTCGTCGCTGGAGGAGGCCGACAAGTCCAAGTTTGAAAAGTCGTCGTTCATGAATCTCATGCGACGAATCGGCAACCACGAGGTGACTATTGACGGAGACAAGCTGGTCAATAAGGACGGAGAGGACATTCGAGAGGAGATCAAACAGGAGCTTCAGCGCGAGGGAGCTACCCAGGAGAATGGATTCCAGTCCGAGGCTCAGAACATTCCCCTTACCCACACTCATCAGAATCACGACATGCCTCCTCAGCCCGAGCATGTCATGCCCCAGGACCAGCCCCAGGGCAAGGAACTGGAGGACCCAATGGTGTTTATTGAACAGGAATCGGCTCGTCGAGCTGCTGAGTCTGGCCGAACCGTTGAGGAAGAGAAACTCAACTTTTACTCGCCTTTTGACTACGCCCAGCGTCTGGGACCCCAGGGAGTGGCCAAGCAGAGCAACTGGGAGGAGGACTACGACTTTTGAGAAAACGTGAGGGTTTCAGCAAGATTCTGTGTTCATGCTTCCAGGACATATAAACATGTTTAATAATTTATTTGTATTGTTTTTCTCTGTAGAGGGTATAGTTTCAGTATAGTATATTCATTCAGTATTCGTTAGTCTAAAGTTAGGTTGGGCAGAAGAGGCCTCCCGAGGCTCTGGTGTCCAGAGGGTCTAGAATCTAGCGGCGGGCCGTTCAGAAACCTCGTAAACGTTGGCAGTAGGAGCCATCTTCTTCAGCTCCATACTGTCCACGTCACCGCGATACGACCGGTAGTCCGAAACGTAGTCACTGTTGTGTCCTGGCTCCTGGTACAAGTGGTGGTTCTCTTGGTTGGAGTAGGACGGTTCCGGCTGGTAGTTGTATCCTCGATAGGGCTGGTTCTGAGGATACATGTTTGCGTTGTTGGCAGCCGAGTAATTGCCCTGTGACAGTGTTCGCTGGGTGTTGTCATTGCAGCAGCACGCACAGCACGAGCAGATGGCACAGCAGGCTGCAAAGGTGGTTACTCCGCAGCAGCAGCATCTGACCAGAGCCACCAGGACCCACAGAACCAAAAGGCCACCTAGACAGATGCCAACAATGGCCACGATTTTGCAAAAGGTGTTGCCCATACACGAGTCCCAGTTTTTGAACGCATCTGCGGTGGATTTTGCCTTTTCTGCCAAATCTCGTTTGTCCAGAGATGTGAAGGACTGCGATAGCGACTGGGTGAGCGACCGGGTCAGCGACTGTGGACACAGAGGAAGGATGGGAGCCATGTTTGTGTTTTAGCGGTTTTGTGGTAGATCTTCAAGTTGGGGAAGCTGAAGTGTGGTCAAGCTGTAGTCCTAATAAGTGCGGTTGTTGTTTGTTAAGGAAATTAGTATGCCTTGGCTCTTATGAGGTGTGATTTAGTTTGGGTTGTTGATAAACGATAGCCGTCTTTTTGTCGGATAGCGCGATAGTTAGTTGCAACGGTGGTGAAACAGGTCGTCCTTATCTGAGGTGACGATATCTGGGTGAAAACGTGGGTGTGTTGTGTGAAGATGAGACGTGAGGGTGGAAAAATATTTCCGACGCATCTTTGTACAGCACTCCCTGTCATGATATATACGTCAACGTGCGTGGGAGTGCCTAAAATAACTTATGCGGCTGTGCAAGGTCCTTAGCGTGGTGCATACGGGGCTATGTGCGTACGGTTGTTTTTGGGTGTGGATGAGGGGCGGACATGACGGGCTATTTATAGGCGCCAGATAGGGTTGCACAAACTCAGACAACACACGGGTTGTGTGACTAGTTCTGGAGTGGGACATAACTGGTCGAACCTCTACTTATATATACCCCGACATGCAGCCCCTTAATCTTTTTAACAGAAAACCAAAATCAAATACCCCCCACATGCACATGAAACAAAAAAACAAAACTCAGACCTTGTCAAACTCTGTCGTGTTTCAGAAAATCAGCGTGGAGAATTGCATACCCGTTTCTAGCTGTTGTAGATCTTTGCTAATGCACCAATGGGCAGCTGGGAGCTCGGTGGTGGTAGTTACGAGCCAAGAGTCATCGTTTTATTATTTTCCAGAAATTGCAGTTGCGAAATGAAAAGCGTAGTTTGTAAAAATTAGTGTCTTAGCATGACACATGGTGGACTATAGTAAAGTTAGGGGTGGTAGATTGCAACATGAATTTTATGACAAAATCTGATTGGACTGGAGTACGTACGTACGTACCGTGATGAAATGTGAGATTGCGCGAGTCATGTGGTTGTCTGTATTTGAGAAATTCCGAGAAATTAGGAGTTGTCAGTTTTCCTGAAAACAAAAGAAGCGAGTAAAAAGATTTATTTGTATTTATTTGTCAAGAGTCTGAGCTTAGTTAACTCATGGTGAGAGTGGTGAGAGTGTATGGAATCTAAAACTGTTCCTAAAGACATACTTTAGAGAGATACTCCGATCAAAGTAGTTCTACAGTACCATACCACTACCACTCACTGATGCCACTCACTGATGCCACTCACTGATGCCACTCACTGATGCCACTCACTGATGCCACTCACTGATACCACTTGACTTCTTATATTTCACTATCTTACACTATCTTAAACATCTCAAACATCACATCTATTTTCTAACTCCACCTACTCCTTGACGGCAACGTTCTCAACAACAACCTCCTCGACAATCTCGGCAGGCTCGTTGGCAGTGGCAGCCTCCTCAACGGCAGCAGCAGCCTCGGCCTGGCCCTGGGCTCGCTCAGCAGACTCCGAAGAAACCCGGACCGGCTTGGGGTCTCGGGGGGTCTGGTTGGGAGCAGGACCCTTGGTCTTGACGCCCTCGATCTTGAAAACCCGGTGCAGGAACTCCTCCTTGTCCTGCTTGTTGATCATCAGGTTGGCGCTGGTCTTGCCTCTCCACATGGGCACGCAGATCTCCCGGCCGTTGTACTCGGAAGCCAGCAGCAGACAGCCCTCGGTGTGGGCAGACACGTCCTTGGCAAAGTCGGGGAAAGTCTCGGCCAGCAGCTCAAACTTGGGGAACTCGGTGGTGGCCAGGAACTTGATAATCTCCAGAGAGCCCTTGACCACGCGCGCGTGCACGTAGGGGTAGGCTCTGTTGACAGACTCGCTCTGGATTCGCCACTTGCACGTGTCCTCGTTCTTCTGCAGAGTGAAGAACCGGATTCCGGCGTGCACAAACTTGAGCCGGTTGGCGTTGAGCTCCAGAATGGGCTTGATGGACGGAGACGTGTAGTAGATGGTTCGCGTGGGCTCGCCGGTGTGGTTTCGCACCATCATGGAGTCTCGGGGGAAGTCGTCCTGGATCTTGTAAAAGTCCCAGCACTTTTGCAGCTCGGCGTGGTTGGGGTCCAGGAAGACAAAGGGCTCCTCGTTGGCGTCGTACGGCATCTTCTTGGGCTTGACGGGCTCCTCAGCCTCCTCGGCGGTCTCAGTCTTGGCGGGAGCAACAGCGTTCTCAAACGCCTCCTTGACGTCAGAAACGGCGCCTTCAACAGCCTCCTTGGCGTCGGCGGCGGTCTCCTTGGCGCCCTCAATCACGTCCTCGGCGATCTCCTCAACCTTGGCCCGCTTGGAGTCTCTGGTTTCGTCCTCGGCGGTTCGCTTCTTGTCGGACTCCTCCTCGACCTCCTTGTCCTTCTCAAAGGCGACAATGAAGAAGCCGCCAGTGTCCTGGGTGTGGGGGTACACCCGGATGCACTTGGTGAGCTGCTCCTTGATGCTGTCCTCCGCGGGGGGGAACCACGAGTCGGCGCACTCGGAGTCGCCCTTGCTGTTCCAGGTCTCGCTCTTCTTGGCCTGGACCTTCCAGTCGGTCATTCCGGGCGAGTTGATGAGGTTGGGGATGTCGCCGCGCGACTCGATCAGGTGCACGGAGCCCTTGGCAAGCCGCAGCGCCTCGGCAACCACAGCCTCGTTCTCAATGGGGTTGAGCGAGCAGGTGGAGTAGACGAGCCGTCCGCCGGGCTTGAGCAGCTGGATGCCGCGCATGAGAATGTTGAGCTGCAGCTGGTGCAGCCCCAGAGCGTTGCCGGGAGTCCAGTCGTTCCACACGTTGACGTTCTTTCGCATGGTAGCGTCGCCGGAGCAGGGCACGTCGCACAGAATTCGGTCAAACTTGAGGTACTCGTTGGACTTGGAGCCGTCCACGCCCTTGACGGCGCACGCAATCTTGGGGTACATTTGCGCGTCGTGGTTGGTCACCACGAGGTTGGGCGAGTTGAGCCGCTGCACCTGGTGGATCAGCATGTGCGACCGCTTGTAGTCCGAGTCGTTGGCCACCACAAAGCCCGTGGGGTTGAGGTCGCCGCCGGCGTGGATCGACTCGATCAGCTGCGCGGTTTTGGAGCCAGGAGCGGCACACATGTCCAGAACCGCGTCCGTGGGCTGGCAGTCCAGAATGATCGGGGGGATCATGGACACGGCCTCCTGCCGCGAGATGTTTCCGGCGGTGGTTTCGAGCACGAGGAAGCGGTGGAAGCGCGAAAACAGCTTTTGCTTTCGCACCACCGTCTTGCGCACGTTGAACTGCCAGCCGTGGTTGTTGGGGTAGAACTTGATGTTCTGGGGAGGAACCACCTCTTCGCCCTCAAACACGAGACCCGAGAGATGGGGCACGTAGTCGTCGACAATGGCCTTCTGGATCTCGTCGGTGAGGTCGGTGGAGCCTGTGACTCGGAAAGAAACGGGCAGAGGAGCCTGGCAAGAGGTCTTGAAGGCGTCCCACTCGGCCTCGGGAACAATACCCTGGGCCTTGTAGTACTTTTCCCACTTTTCGTTCTCCTTGACAACGTCTTCCCAGCCGGACTTTCGTCGGCCGTCGTCGTTCTTGTCGCGGTTGTTGTTGTTGTTCTTCTTTCGCGGATATTTGCCCATGTTGACTGTTGAAGATCGGATTTTTTTTCAAAATTTTAAAAAATATCAAAAAAGGTTTTGATTGAGTTTGGCAAGAGCAAGTGGGTTTTTGGGGAATTGAACCTGGGATATTTGGGGGGTGAGGTGGGTGGGATTGGGTGGGTTAGGGGTGTTTTGCATGAGAAGATTTCTTGAAGAAAAAGAAAAAGAAAAAGAAAAAAAAAAAGAAAAAGAAAAAGAAAAAGAAAAAAAAAGATCCAGAATTCCTGACTAAATCAGTTTTTGATTCGTTTTTTTATTTCTTTCGCATAAATGATCGATTGTTCAATCCCTTGAAAATGCACTGAGTTGAGGTACTGTACTGATAATACCACGAAATCTGGATATCTCTCACAGTTGGTAATGTTCAAACTCCTCATGAGGTTGACATTTCAAAACGACCAACTGTCTGAATGTCTGAATGGTAAAACGTGTACCTTTTTTTCCTGGAAATAATATTATTAGGATTTTTTTTTTACACTGAAAAAGACCTAAAAGACCTAAAAGACCTGAAAAAGACCTCGAAACTTTTGATGTCCAGTCAATATTTTTAGTATTTTATATTCTTTTCTCGTGCACATATTTCTGCACCAAAATGCAGGCCAAGATGATCCCTCGGTCAAGTTTCAAGAGCCGAAAAGTGATGAAAACCACAGAAAAAGAGAACCACTAGTTTATAGATCCAGTGTACTCTCAATCAAAATGTCTCATTACCATTTACGCGTCTTTTGAGACCCCAGAAACGGACTCTATCACTTGGTCTAGACTTTGCCGAGGTTCATACATGTAAGTTTGACGAAAGTGACAAAGTCTAGAAGGACATAATTACTCGGCCATTCAAGCTAGCTAGCGAATATTTAGACACATCAATGTCTTTGAAATGCTTCAAATAACACATTGCACTCAAAAAAAGCTGCGATTTCTCACTTTTCAGACACATCTCACTCACCTCCTTTTCCTCAGGTCATACGATGATGCATAATAATATGCAATAACGCGTCAAGCCAAGTCTGTCCCTGAGATTGTGAAAGTGAAAGAAAACAGTACACTGAAAACAGGGCAAAATAACGAATATTCAGATGCAAAGAGTCTTTCAAGTACGGCAACAATCTCACGACACACACACTGTAATCCTATCATGTCAATCAACCCTAGATCCATCTCTACATCCCCTTTTTTTACCCCTGAGCCGCACAGCAATATCAGCATATTTAAGCCAGAACTTTGTAAAAACGGAAGAATGAACTTAATGAAAAAAGTGGGAAAAAATTGAAAAAATTGGAAAAATTGAAAAAAATGAAAAGAAAGAAAAACAATCATGTCCGGATAACCAACACACGATCAATGAACCCATCTTGACCAGCTTGCACTTTCTCCTGCTCGTTTTCAGCTGTTATCTGTAGCAATTTTCATATGCATGGGCCCCATTGCCCCTATGTCTTAACTCCACTACAACTCGACCAATAACTTCTCAAAACGGATTTTGAAAAGCTCCAGCTGCCACTCAACCCTGTCTCATTCTATAATAACTTGTTTTCTCACGCAAAACCCCTCCATTCGCGCCAAATCTCTGCCCCTCCTACTTTTCTGACGTGCATGTCGTATGCACGATGCAGAACCCACATTTTTAAAATATCCCACTCTTTCGTGAGCTTACCAGCTTTTCACAACTCTGTGAGAGTCTGATAAAAGCCGTTAAACTGTGCGAAACTGCCTCTAACAGCCACGTGAGCGCCCTAAACACGTCCCAAACCAAAGTCCACGCCTAACACGCCACTCTAACTCCGAAAAAAACCGACACAAAAACCCCAAGACACCATCCATGAAATGTCTAGCCAAGATTTCTCGCAAATATACGACATGACGCCGACGCCGCTGTCAAAAGCAGGGCTGTTGGCGCTTTGTGTCGGTCTAATCTTGGCTGTTTTCCTCTTTGGACGGACCTTGCAACGCATCTTTTTCGGATCGTTGCACCCTCGAGAAGTTCTGCATCTTCAGGAAAGAGCGGTTTACACGATTTCCGAATTCGCAATGCAGCTGTTTGTGTTTCGCGCGCAGCTGAACCGTCGTTTTGTCGGCATGTTTGCCACCCTGCTCTTCATCAAGGGACTGCACTGGATGTGCACGGTGCGAACGAGATATGTGTATCTCGAGTACCCCCACAGTTCGACCATTGTGCTGCGATACCCGCGTCTGATTCTGGCGCTCGTCATCTTGCACGTCACAGACATTCTGTGGATCAGATACTCGCTGCGGAAACTGCGAAGCCACCAGTCCATGGTCATTTCTGTGTTTCTTTTCGAGGTGACCATTCTCTTTTGTTCGCTGCTGGGATCCACCGGAATCATGCTCTTTGACCTTGGCGAAAAGGCACTGCTGCACTTTTGTCTCACCAAGGGCCAGCTGGTCAAAAGCAGACGCTACTGGCTTTTTCTGCTCGGCTTTGCCGTCACCACAGCCAAACTTATGGCCTACCTGGTCTTCTCAGCCACACTCATGGGAGACTACTGCATTCCTCTTCACATTTTCCGCGAGTTTTACAAGACGTTGCGAATCACAATCTCAGGAACACGCGAACTCATCAAGAGCAGACAGGAGCCCAACTTTCGAGGTCTCTACTGGAATCTACAGGACGCCACCGAGACGCAGATCAACGAGTCCAACGACATTTGCGTGGTATGTAGGGAGAGTATGAAGGCTGGAGGCTTGTCTGGAGTTCAAGCCCCTGACAAGAACATCCCCAAGGTTCTCAATTGTGGACACATTGTGCATTTTGGCTGTATAGCTTGCTGGAGTGAATACTCCGACCGATGTCCTACTTGTAGGCGATTGGTTGAGTGACCTATCACCATTATCACACCACTACTTCTTGCATTCACACTTTGTGACACACCCTCTCATTCATTGCATCGCTTTATTTATTGTATTATTATTATAGATCAGTTTTTAATGTATAATTTTTGTATTCATTTTCTATAAAAATGGCTCATCTTTTCGTTCACACATATCGTCACTCTATATCTGCATGCCACGCTTAATCGCTTTGCATGATCGAAAAAGTTGCAATAACAGACTTTTGAAAGCGGAAAGATACAGCCATCTCATACACACCAACTACACCCCCCCCCCCCCCCCCCCACCAACTCTGCAATGATTAGCTCTATTTACTCTGAATCCTCGGATTCCTGCTCCTTGTCATCCTTGTCCTTCTCGTCCTCGCCCTCCCTGGACTCCTTGGGCTCCTTGACGTCCTTTTTTCGCAGCAGATGCACCAGCTGAAGCAGCGCCTGACGCTCCTCCACAGCAATGGCAGCTGCTAGGGCCAGCGCAAGACCAATGTTGATGCCCACATCGCGAATGCTAGTGACTCGGCCAACCCCAAACAGAGACGCCAGAATCGTCAAAAGCCCCGTGATGATGACCAGCTTTCCAGGAAGAAGGTGCACGGGATTGAGATTGGGCGCCTTGAGCGCCACGTAGTATCTGTAGATGAAAATCACGCACCAGCCGATACGCAGCGACATGTTGATAATGTTGGCAAAAACGAGACCCCGAGATCCCAGATCCAGCGTCTTCATAAGCAGGCCGCCCATGGTGGCAAACACCACCGAAAAGACTCCCAGGGCTGCAGCCTGGCGTCGCAAATCGGCGGGAGTGGCCACACTCTGAACAAACGACTCCAGAGCACCGTTGAGAGCCATAAAGGGAATGTACAATGCAAAAGCACCCATGACAGCGGGGGCAGACCGCGAGGCGTCTCCCTGGCTCCATTGGCCTCCTCTGGCCCCGAGAAGAGTCTCAAAGATGAAAGGAAGCGTGGTAGGGCCAAATCCAGCGGCAAAAAGTGCCAAGTAGACGTAGATACGCACAACCGAGCAGAGAACCTGTCTGGACAGCTTGAGTGAGGTGTCCGAGGGGGTTTCGCCGAGTAGGTTGGAGAAAAACGTTCGCAGACCCTCTTCTATGGGGAAGAAGACAATTCGGGCCACTAGAGAGCCATAGTTGAGCACAATGGCGTAGACTCCTTGGTCGTAGAGAGGCAGAAAGTAGGAGACGAGGATTCGGTCACCTTCGGTCAAACAGTGCTTGAATACTGTCTGGATCCAGATTGAGCCTGCCAGCTTGAGAGTGGGCTTGTCCAGATAGTAAGGTGACGCGTTGTGGGTGATGACGTCTCTGTTGTTGTCGGCCATTTCCATCTGGCTTTCAAACGGCTGGATCTTTTGCGGCCGGAAAGAAAACTGCCGATCCCGGTTGTCCTGTCTCACTGTGTAAATGTACAGACCTGAGGAGATGAGCGAGTAGGCCAGCTGGCCAAAGGCAAAGGCCAGCACGCCGCCGTTGATGCCTCCGTCGGATTCCTTGGCCAGAAGAGTGAACGAGAAAGTGACCACGCATCTAACCAAGATAGCCAGGGCTTCGGCAGTAGCACGAGATTTGAATCGCAGCTGCTGCATGGCCAGGACGTAGTAGGGCTCGGAGACGAGCTCAATGAGAGCTGCTAGACAGATGAGCTGTACTGCCCAGGCTGCGTAGCTGGCTGTGAAAAAGGAGTGTGTGAAAGCAGCAATGGCGGAAAACAAGACTCCGAGAATAACACTGATGTGTCCCATGTTGATGACTGCCTGGCATGTACCTGACACGGTGTCCTGAACGACGCCTCCGCCAAACACATACACGTCGGGCTTTTTACCGGCCAACGTGAGTCTTTGCAGGGCTAGTCTGATGGCCTCTCTGGAGAAGAAAAGCACGGTATTGAGCACAAACTCCAGCTGGGCGTTTGCGCCAAACAGCGCAGGAGTGGCCACAAGAAGCAGCATCTGGTTGAGTCCAAATGAGGCCAGTTTGGACAGCACCTGGATACCTATAAGGAGAGTGGTGCCTGCAGCAGATGTGTGGAGCAGCGGTTTGGCGGGCTGGTTGGTGGGGCTCTGTGTCACATGGTCCGAATTGGTATCGTTTGCCACCGTGTCCTTGTTGTCGTTTATCTGTAGTGGCGGAATGAACACCTGAGACGGCTGCTGTCTTCTATGTTTCCGGATCGACGCGCTTCTCTGTCTGACGCCTCCCATAGCTATGGCCATGGCCGAGGCATCTTTGGGCTCGTGTCGCGGCGACGGAGGCGCGTAGCGGGCGTCTGCTGGCGACCCTACGCTTGTGGATCGGCTGTATCGGTTTTTCGGCTCATGGGACGGAAGTGAGTCCATTGTTGTGTGGTGGGCGTTTCGAGGCTGTTGTCGGGCGGAAATCGTCTGTTGTCGTCGCTGGGGTCGTCGAAATCAGCCAAGTGTCGCCGTTTCAGATCGTCTGCTCTTCAGGCTGTCGCGTTGCAATGATCTGTGTCGTTTGCTGATCTCGTTCTGCTACGCGAGGTTCTGACGTGTGGCCGATCACGAGTAGAGTTTGGAGGCTGAGAGGGCGGAAAGTGGGGAATACGAGCTGTGGAGAGCCGCAAGAGATACCAGTAGAGAGTGGGCGACGCGACAGAACTGGCAGTGTCGTCTGATTTGACACAGCTACAGTATTGCGTGTGCTAGTGGCTCTGGTCTGTTTAGTTGGAAGACTAGGCTTTTAGTTGGGAGTAACTGTGCCTCGATATTTAAGGGTGCGTAAACAGAGTACTGTCAAGGGGGGTGGCTTCTTAGTGGTTGATAAAAGCCCCTGAAAGAGTGGCAATGGGTCTGAAAGCTGGCCAGGGCGTAGGTGACGGCGAGGCGGATGTTGTGGTGCAAAAATCTCGTCGCTGGCTGGTATGTGGCGACGGTTACAGCACTTTAGCGTTTGGACTGCCCTACTTTTCCGGTCGAGATGAGAGAGCCTCGTTTGAAGTAAAAAAATTAAATGCGAATACCAGACACGTGAGCGCAGTAAGCGGCTAATTTCGACGTCTGAGGTTACGCCACTCTGGTATGATTATTATTCAGAGTTTCGGTGGCCGTTTTATTATGTTCGGGGGGAGGTCTGAATACGAATGGACGGGGCTTCAAGTCGGCCGGAAAGTGCGATATTCTGGATCTGAAACCAGTTCTGGAACCGTCTCATTGCACTAGCTACAATTCCGTTTCGAAAAGTTGAATCATCGCAAAACTGAGCCTTCTGTTGATACTGTTGTTTTTCTTTCTCAGTTTTACTCTTCTTTTTTTTCTTCTTTCGAAAAACTGGTTTTTCCGCATCGCTAGTTGACTTCGAAACCCCCAGTAAAGTAAGTGCTCCCAACGAGGCGCAGTAGCAAGCAGAAGTGAAAGCTACACGGAAATCGAGGATGCTCATTACTGACCCTGGAAAGAATTGTCACGTGACGCAAATGCGACGCTGAGAAGTGCGAATTGAGGTCACGTGATACTAGATTGACACGTTGACTGTGACACCAAAAAAAAAAAACATCTCAAAGAGAGCCCCAAAACCCTGTAGTTCAATGGCAATAACATGTGCACCTGCAGCTACTCTTTTTTTTGTCATGTTCAGTTTTTCTTGTTTTTAAAAGTCTGGCAAATATGCGAGTTTGGCATGGGACTTGCTGCTTGCATGCAGCGAACATGTAATTGGAAATGAGATGACTCCAGGAGGATGTGTTGGGGTTATTTGCAGTTATTTGGGGCTTTCTGCGGTAGTTTTGGCCTAGAGACGCAATTTAGATTGTTTTCGACTTTTCACGGTTGCTTTTGGAGAGAAAATAAGCTGTTTTAGGACTGACACTATCTTCTCATTATCCAAATGTAACGGTGAATTTCAATTTTCGTCAAAAAATAAATAAATATATAAAATAAAAAATCGTCATGCAGACCTGTGTGATGTGTTGATGAAACACAGGATTCTCTTGAGACAGCGCACTTTGGGTGATATCAGAGACGAGTTGTGGGCATAGAAATGGTACCATTGTGCAGCGAATTTCATTTCGAGAAGAATGCACTCTTCAGATTCGCGATATCTCTCATGGACTGATATTTAGAGACTCCAATTTGGGGCTGTTATCAGATAGTGGTTGTGAATGTTTATCATTGCAGACACCAGATTTCAGGTCATAAATTCTGCAATTTCCAAGTTTCACAGTATCAGATTTTTTCTTGCTGTTACTGTACCTAAAAGGATGTCCTGATTTCTTTCATGATGAGGGTTTCTATGGTCAGATATGACATTTGAAAAGACTGAACCTATCAGGATTCTCTCAGACTTATTTGGGGAGAGTTCTCTTAGTAGAGACATTCATATTGGCAAAGAGGACTCTTTAAACCGCTTGAAATTCTTCAATCTTTCGAATGCAAGACTCTACCTGTGATTATCATGAGATTGTATTCTTATGGCCCATATGGGTCTTACAATACTGTATAAAACAAACAGTGAACAATTGTTCATACTCTGGTCCTTCCCATCTCTTACACCTGTTCCCCAAATCAATTTCTGATGACTAAGCAAGATGGTGGATGACTAAGCAGAAATAACAGTTCATACCCAGACCACAACTTCCACTTCATCTCAGTGCATAATTCTTTCCCTGGAAATCCTCCCATATAACCCTACAATCCTCTTTTCACTCTTGTAAATTGGTGAAATTAAGGTTTGGCAAGAAAAGTGTGGGGTAAGAGAACACCAACAGGACTAGAGGGTGAGAAAGCAGGTGAAAGTTGTAGCGTGACAGTTTCTCCATGGAACCAATCTGCACGTGATTGTGCTTTTGAATGTAGCAGTAGTCATGGCAACCATCTTATCGCTTCTAGCCACATCACAGTATCATCTTTTAGTTACTTTTTTTCGTCTCTCATCACACTCCAAATAACCATAACTCATCACGACAATCTGCCGAGGCGATAATGCATATTATTTACTGGGACATGCAAAAGCTTGAAAGGTAACATAATTTTTTTTACAAACACGGAACACGGATAAATGATGATGCCGATATTTGGGGACCTGAATTGGGCGAAATCGGGGGCAATTCGAAATCTGAAGAGACAGTTGAATATGTAATCACTTCAGGATTGCAAATATGTAGCTAGATTTCTTCTGGTTCAAATACAACGCGAAATGTAGTGTTCTTGTGTGGATGTCAGATCACTCTGCATCTACATGTATATATAATGATGCGTAAACATGCACCCCTCCCCACATTTGAAGAGCAGAACAAAAACCGATTTTGAAGTGTAATCAGGCAGCTTTTTGCAAATGAAAAGCCGTCGTTGGGTAGTGGGACTGCCGACACAGGGTTTGTATCCCTCATCAATCACGTTACAGCTGCCAGTAACCTGACATTTTGGCTGGCCTGTGATTTAGCACGACGCGAACCTTGCCCGAGTGATTAATAATACACGAGGAAAACAGGCTCAATAATGGAGCGATTTCACATTTGAAAGCAGTACTGTGATCATTGAGAATTCAGGATCACATTGTCAGCTTCAAATTTGAAATCCAAGCAAACCCCACTTCTCTACACTCACATTCAGTCAACCGTTGAACCTTCCCCAGATGATTATTGATACATGAACGTGAAGGGCCCATAAGAGAGTTTAGTGGGGAACAATGTGGGGTGGGTGTAGAAGGAGTGGTAAAAGGGGTGTTTGAGGCAGGTTTTTGGAGAAAAAAGCAGATTTTCCAACCATATCCTTCACTCCGACTGCGAATCCGCTGCTATAATCCCCAAAAGTCACCCGCAGCACCCCGTTACACTCCCCCAAACTTCTTCCCCGCAAAACCCAAACACATGTGCCTTTGGAAAGTGCATGTTTCAGGCAGTCCAAATAAAGCCAAATTCCACCTCAGCCCTGGCAAGCCTATATAAGAACCAGAGCCCCCCCTTCAACGGCTTCCACACGACCTTGAAGCGAGCAAACGACGCCGCAAACCCCCCGCAATGCAGCTATCCCGCACAGAACTAAACACCTTCACAGAGCCGCCCGTGGAAATGGCGCGCGAGCGAAACCAGACGTCCTTCAACCCCCGGCTGCTGACCTACTTTCTGGACGGAGGCCAGGCCAACACCGAGCTCATGGACGAGCTCATGCTGGAGTACGAGCGAGACCCCGTGTTCCGCAACGAGGGCGACTACGACATCACCGATGTCAAGGAGGCGCGCGAGCTGGCGTTCAAGCGAATTGCCAAGCTCATCGAGTACGTGCACTACGACGACGAAACCAAGTTTCTGTACCGAACGCTGCTGCTGGGCCAGATTGACATGGGCGCGTTTGCGCGGTTCGGCATCCACCACGCCGTGTGGGGCGGAGCCATCAAGGGCGCGGGAACCCCCGAGCAGTACGAGTACTGGGTCAAAAAGGGCTCGCTGACGGTGGAGAAGTTCTACGGCTCCTTTTCCATGACCGAGCTGGGCCACGGCTCCAACCTCGTCGGCCTCGAAACCACCGCCACGCTGGACAAGGACTCGGACGAGTTTGTGATCAACACGCCCAACGTTGCCGCCACAAAGTGGTGGATTGGAGGCGCGGCCGACACAGCCACACACACGGCGGTTTTCGCGCGGCTGGTCGTGGACGGCGAGGACCACGGCGTCAAGACGTTTGTGGTGCAGCTGCGAGACATTGACACCCACAACCTGCTGCCCGGTATCGCTATTGGCGACTGTGGTAAGAAGATGGGCCGACAGGGCACCGACAACGGCTGGATCCAGTTCACACAGGTGCGGATCCCCCGCCAGAACATGCTCATGCGGTACTGCCACGTCGACAGCGACGGCAACGTGACCGAGCCCATGATGGCCCAAATGGCCTACGGCGCCCTGCTGGCTGGACGGGTGGGCATGGCCATGGACTCGTACATGACCTCTCGAAAGTTCCTCACCGTTGCTCTTCGGTACGCCACCATCCGACGCCAGTTTGCCGCCGGAGGAGGCCAGGAAACCAAGCTCATCGACTACCCTTACCACCAGCGCCGTCTGCTGCCTCTGCTGGCGCAGTCGTACGCCATCAAGTGCACTGCCGACAAGGTCAAGGAGCAGTTTGACAGCGTGACCAACATGCTGCTCAACCTGGACGTGTCCGACCAGAACGCCGTGCCCAAGGCCATTGCCGAGGCCAAGGAGCTCTTTTCCGTGTCTGCAGGCGTCAAGGCCATCACCACCTGGGCCTGTGCCCACACCATTGACCAGTGCCGCCAGGCCTGCGGAGGCCACGGCTACTCGGCCTACAACGGCTTTGGCCGGGCCTACTCCGACTGGGTCATCCAGTGCACCTGGGAGGGAGACAACAACATTCTCTGTCTTTCTGCCGGGCGAGCTCTGGTGCAGTCCAACCGCTCCGTTCGAGCTGGAAAGCCCGTTGGCGCCCCCACTGCCTACCTGGCAGCCGCCCCCGGCCCCAAGACGCTTGGTGGACGGTCTCTCTACGACCCTGCTGTCATGGTGTCGGCCTGGGAGACTGTTTCTCGCGCTCTGATCAACCGAACCACCGACGAGTTTGAGGCCCTGCAGAAGACCGGTCTGTCCACCGCGCAGGCGTTCGAGGAGCTTTCCCAGCAGCGATTCCTGTGCACCAAGATCCACACCCGGCTGCACATGGTCAAGAACTTTTACGACCGCATTGCCTCCGAGGGCACCGAGTTCACCCGAGGTCCGCTCACCAAGCTGGCCAACCTCTACGCTTTCTGGTCAGTCGAGGAGGAGGCCGGAATCTTCCTGCGAGAGGGATACCTCACTGCCGCCGAGTTCAAGCAGATTACTGCGGAGATTAAGAAGCAGCTGCTGGATGTTCGACAGGACGTTATCGGCTACACTGATGCCTTCAACGTGCCTGACTTTTTCCTCAACTCGGCCATTGGACGATACGACGGAGATGTGTACAAGAACTACTTCCATGTGGTCAACACCCAGAACCCTCCCCAGAGCGCCAAGCCTCCGTACTACGAGAAGGTCATGCGACCTTTTCTTTTCCGAAAGGACGAGGATGAGGATATCTGTTCTCTTGAGGAGGACTAGTTTATTACTAATGGATTGTGATGTTAGATTACTGTAGTTATGGTGCCAGTGTAGGGGGTTGGATTTGGGTGGGTGTTGGTGACAGTGATTGCTCTCTAGGAATATGTTTATATATGTAACTTAACGAATATATATGTTTTAACGAATATATATTACGAATATATACATATATATATATATGTTTGAACGAATATATATAACGAATATTTTAACGAATATATACAACAAATATATACAACAAATACATAGATATTCTAACGCTCTTATATGTTCACCACTAGATTGTACCATAGCTACTACAACTGTCTGGATAGACCATAGCTACTACAGTATTACAACTTGAGACATGCAATTTTTGATAAATACTGAGAAAACCGTAGCTCGATTTCGGTCCAACCTGACAAGATTAACTGTATCCTCGCAGCAATAGAGCTCCAACGGCCGCAGTTTCCACCTGAACGGGATCTTCCAAAGATACAGTGGCTGGCAGCTTGTACACCTTTTTGACGAGCTTGAAGTCTGTGTTTTTCGCAATCTGGGCGTCCGAAAACGGCTCTTCGGTACCCTCCACAAGCTTTTTGTATTCACCTCCGCCAATCTTGACAGCCACGATGTTTTCAGTGTCTTCCTGGATGCCAAATCGTCGCAATGAGTCCATAATGTTGTTGTTTCCTCCTAGACAGAACAGGACTTCCGAATGGACGTTTTTGGTTCGCATGGTGCCGTTTTCTCGGTCGGAAACAGCTCTGTACACCGCTGCCAGCAAATGTTTGCTGGAAACAAGTGTGTTGGCGTTGATGAAGGCGACCTCGTAGTCGGGGTTTCCACTGAGCAGCTGGGTGCGGATATCAGCTGCGTTTTTGACGTCGGAAAAGTACGAAATGTCGATCTCGTGAGAAAACTGGGGGAATTTCATGTTGTTTGCGTGATCTGGCGTGACAGGTGGGTGTTTGAGGGTGTCCAAAGTGGAGGAGAGGCCTGGTATTCGATTGATTTTCTGCTTGATAATCAGTGAATTCGGAAATGCAAGAAAACCTTGTTTGTTCTCGGCAGTTTAGTTTAGTCTGGACTTTGGTTGCTTTAGTTGGGAGACTCTTCTGGAACTGTCTTTAGAGTACTCGTTGTATTTGTAGGCTGACAGCACAGTGTAAAGAGGCGGTATGGAGAGTAATAAGCGAGATTATAATACCTTTGTGTTTGCAATGTGTTGGCGATCAAAATGCACTTTTCAGAATTTGTTTATCTCTTCAATTGGGTCTTTCAAGGTGGCAACCAACTACACCACTCTGTTCAACTCCATTTACACCTCACTTTTCAAGTTTCCAAAGTCTCTCTCCCAACTATGAAACGCAAGCACCTCTTACAGTGCATACTGTAGCTCTGTACTGTAGTTATAGTACAGCAAGAGAGAAATAACAGGTCAATACAAAAGCAGCTGTGTTATGTCTACAGAAAATCCAAAGAGTGCATTTTTCTCGTCTCACTCGTCTGGTTCCAACGGTACCTTTCAACCCACCACAACACCCCTACAGAAACACAAAACTCCGCCCCATGTCTCCCAAGCTTCTCGCCCGATACCACCTCTATTTCCAAAGACACCTATATATAACTCTATTGGCACACCTTACATCTCACCTACACATACAGGTAAACACCTCAACACAAACACCAATTGACCATGATTAGCCCAGTCAAAACGTCCGTAGCCGCCCCGGCAACCACCAAGGGCGTGGCCGTGCACCTTTCCTACAACCCCAAGACCAACGAGATCCTCTATGCCAACACAAAGGCCGTGTTGTTGGTCAATCTCGACAAGCCACACGAGGCTCGCCAGTTCAACGGCCACATTGCCCCCACCACGGTGGCCAAGTTTGCGCCCTCCGGCTTCTACGTGTGTTCCGGAGACTCCGCCGGAAACGTCAAGGTGTGGGACCCCGTCTCCTTCAACGTCAAGTACGAGGCCAAGGTGTGCAACGGGCGAATCAACGATCTCAGCTGGGACGCAGACTCGCAGCGAATCATTGCCGTGGGCGAGGGCTCCGAGCGGTACGGCCACTGCTTCACCTTTGACACCGGCAACACGGTGGGTGAGATCTCGGGCCATGGAGCCCAGGTCAACGCCGTGGCCATCAAGCCCACCCGACCCTACAGAGCCGCCACCGTCGGCGACGACGCCACCCTGGTCTTCTACAAGGGCCCGCCGTTCAAGTTCGACCACACCGTCAAGCAGCAGCACTCCAACTACATCCACGACGTGGCCTTTTCTCCAGACGGCAAGTGGCTGGTGTCTGTCGGAGCCGACCGAAAGGTGGTGCTGTACAACCACGACGCTGAGCCCGTCAAGACCATTGACGCCCATACCGGCTCAATCTACTCCGTGTCTTGGGCACAGGACTCTACCCACTTTGCTACTGCTGCCGCCGACTCCACAGTCAAGGTCTTTGACACCGAAGGCAAGGAGGTGGAGGAATTCAAATTTGACCAGTTCCAAGTCGGTGTTGTCTGGGCTGGCGACTTTCTCGTATCTGTCGGCCTCGACGGCACTCTGTCTTTCTCCTCTGTCAGCATAGAGGGGGCTCTCTCCAAGCTGTCTCTTTCCGAGTCCAAGATCACCTCCCATCAGCAAGCCATTTCGGCCGTGGAGGCCATCAAGGGCAAGATCTACTCTGGCTCCGTAGACGGCTCCATTCTCGAGTGGACCGGCGACAAGGCTGCCATCTCCGACGCCTCTCACTCCACTTACATTGTCTCCCTGACTGACTGTGACGGAAGCCTGGCGTCTGTTGCCTGGGACGACACTTACAAGCTCAATGGCACTGTCTACTCCATCGGTACACAGCCCAAGGCCGCTGACTCTCGGGGAGCTCTTTCCGCCGTTGTCACCGAAAACACTCTGCACATTCTTGACAGTGGAAAGCTCGTCAAGAAGGTGTCCATTGACCGGGGTTCGGCTGTGGCCATTGCCGACCAGGTTGTGGTCGGCTCCAAGTCTGGAGAGCTCGCCGTGTACTCCACAGCTGGCGAGAAGCAGTTTGATCTGCCTCCTCTTCGAGCTGCTGTCACCAAACTTGCCCTCAGTGAAAACGGCAACCTGCTGGCTGCTGGCGACTCCACCGGTAAGATCATTCTGTACGATCTGTCCACTAAGTCCGTGGTCACCTCGCGATGGACCTTCCACACCGCCCAGATCAACGACATTCACTGGCTGGGCAATGACTACATTGCCTCTGTGTCTCTTGATACCAACATTTACATTTACTCCGTTAAGACGCCTATGAAGAACCTGAAGTCTCTGAACGCCCACAAGGAGGGTGCCAACGCTGTGCGGTGGTTGTCTGACAACCAGCTTGTTACCGGAGGAGCTGACTCCGTTCTCAAGTGGTGGACTGTTGAGCATTAGACATTTTATTTTATGATTATGACTTTGAATGATATTACTCTAGAAAAAGACGAGGTTTTGCCTGACTCCAAAACAGAAGCTGCAAAGGGTGCAACAACTGGTCAGGTGTATCTCTATAAGAAGGGAAGTATGTGCTGACCAAATTGGTTAGTTCGATGATCATGAAATATGGGTGGATTTATCATAAGTAATGGGTTTTATAGAATCATCGATGAGGTACATGAGTCCTCCATACCATGTTGTTAGATTACCTCTCTTCACAATAGCCATGATTTTTTACAAAAGCAAATTATTTGGCAATTTTGAATAATGAAATTGCCGCCAGAGTTTGATTTTGGAGATGTATCAGTACGTACCACCATGTTGTTCCCAATTCATCTCAAAATAATTTGACTGTCAAATTTGGTTAAAAACAACTTACAATATTACACTGTTATCAAAGGCAAGTGTGTATATGCCCTTCGAGGGCTGATCCACAATGTAGATGTTTTGAAGTGGGCGCTTCTTTGGTCAAAGTGACATACCACGTCTCCTTGAAACATCTTTTGTTTTGAAAGTTCTGTTCTTTGTACTGTAGGTGGCCCTGTCACTCCAAGTGCTAAAGTGGTGTTATGCTAAAAATGTGGACTAGTGATGCGCCAAGAAATGTGCCATGACGCACAGTAGTGTAACCGATGTAAAATCATCGATCACCCATGTACTTGAGATACTGGGGCAGACAGTTCTCCGGTGCCAGCTGCTTCAAATCGTCATTGGTGAATCGGCCAGGCTTGCAACCATGGCACTTCTTGGAGTTGGGGCAGTTGTAGTACGGAAAGTGGTAGTATCCGATATCCTTGAACCAGTGGATCTGAGACTGGTTAGCAAAGATTCCTGCGCCAACAGAGTGGACGGGGGCATCGCCCCATCGCTCGTAAAAAAATCCACCCTGCTTATCGAGAAACTCAAACCACTGAGCATATGCTTCATCTCTGAAAAACTTGACAGAACCAATCTCGAAATTGGACCAGAAATGGCAAGTGGAGTAGCCTCCGGCGGCTTTATTGTGGCCCGGTCTGCTGGGGTTGAGCAGAAACTGCAGCGCGTTATCTTTGTGCAGCATCTTTTTGTTCTTCATGAGAAACGCCTTGGTTTCGGGCCAAAGGGTGGCCACCGTTTTGGGATTGTCAAACAGCGCGATGGTGAATCCGTAGACCTTGTCGTTATCCTCCATGTATGCAAACACGTCGTAGTCAATGTCGCAGTAGTATTGTGTGTCGGGCTCCACCCGCCAGTACCAGTCGAAGTCATCCATGACCTTGTGTTGGTAGAACATGCCCGAGTTCCATCGGCACATTTTGTGGTATGAGGCCATGTCTCCGTATCTGACTCCCTCCTCTTTCAGCTTTTTGCCTGCCTTTTTAGCCTTCTTCTTGTCAATCCACTTTGGCTCGTCCCACTCTGTTTTCGCAATGTGTTCAAACTTGACCTCCGAGTCTGTGTGCTGCAGAACCTTCTCCTTGAACTCGTCTGTGAACTCCTCGTCGTTGAAGAAGATCCACGGATAGCCAAACTTGTGGTTGAATGTGTCTTCCACTTGTGTCATTGCCTCGACAATGCCGTCCAGCTCCGAATTTCGAACCAGAGAAATGAGGGCAGCCTTGGTCCTTCTCTTGTCGGACGCCCGAACCAGCGGCTTGGCTGTTTGTGGCTCACCCACCTCCTGGAGCAACGGGTTTGTGGCTGGCGTGAGATCCTCTTTGGGCTCGGAGTAGCGCAAAAAGGCGTCTTGGGGCTGCTTGAACTGGCTCTCCTCTCTGAGAAAGTCGCCGTGGGTCCTGGTGCGCTCATCCTGGAGCGAAAAGACGAGAACCGTCAGAACCACCAGCGATGCAGCCACCAGAAACAGGAACAGTCGGCGGAGTATCGGGAAAACGCGCCTATTCTACACCCTAGCCGCTACCGTTTCGTAAGTTAGCGTGTAGAATGACGTTGCAGTAGCGTGGAGTTACGAATCTTAATTTTTGCGATTTGGGGTCCCCATGCACGTGACATGTAGATAATGCCTGACCCACATAAATGGGATGCTATTGGCTGGAACGTCCCAACGTGCTTGTTTAAGACGGGTTTCTTGTTGGTTTTTTTGCGGTTTTTTGACACTGGATCACATTTCTTGTCGTTGCTCGACTGGATCTCGCTTGTTGCTGGTTGATATATTGCTTTGGTCGTGGGTTTTGCTCCCTGTAGACGCACCACTAGACTGCCTCACTAGCTTCAACTGGAAGCAACAAGAAGTGAACAAAGTGCAGGTGTCAGATGTCGTAAACCTTAATTTCTCAAAGCAGCACTTGGAAGAAAAGAAAAACCAAAAAGAGAATCTAAACTCGTTTTATCCGGAATCGAACTGGGGAAATGAAAAAAAAAACTCGTTCTCGAAACAACCTAAAAGAGCATCCAAATCATCACCATCCAAAAGGCAGTTGTTTTCACTCTTTGGCCCCTCACACACCACACAACAGACATGTTTGGACCCTTTCGACAGTCCATGGTCACCCTGGGTGGCTACGTTCAGTGAGTATCACGCCCGGCGCGCGCTCTGGCAGTCCAGATCGCCGCCCAGATCCACCATCCACACACCCACCACACGGAAACTAACATCAGCAAGCAGCGATACAGATGGAGATTGTCTCCCACACAAAAGGCCGGCCAGCGAAAGCGAATGAAGGCCGTCGACTCGGTGATGGAGGTGCTGCGAACCAGCATGCAGCGACTGGGCGTGACTCCCAAGTTCCTGCTCAAGGCCGAGACCGAGTGTCCTCCTTCCAGCGAGATGCGACCCAAGGACAAGTACACCGTTTTCAGCAAGAACCACAAGGGCTACCGAAAGTCCGTGCATCGGGTGCCCAACTTTACCAAGACCACCAACCGAAAGAATCCTCTTGGTTTCTAATCGACAAGAGCAAGTATTGGACTTGCGCATGTACATATTAAATTATCTGGTATGAGATGAGTAAGGGATGTGGTGTTTTCAGGATAGTAGTAGTGGTGTAGATCTGTAAGTGGTATTACGGTACGATACGGCTCTAGGAGTATCTGTTGTACTCTATCAAATAATGTTACGTTGGTCTCAAGTGAAGTTTATGGAGAGATTGAAGGAAGATCTGAACGGTTCTTACTGAGACCATTGAAAAGGCCCAGTTTCTGTGCTGGTTGAAAATAGAGAGCAGCATCGTGTTCAGCGCAACTGTCTGAATACTGGAGAGCTCTTGGACTTGGAAATTCTCAAATACTGACGGATTTGAACAGTGCAGTTCTAGAGAGGTCTTTCAAGCTCTTCCAACGCTCTACAATTCTGATTATTCAACGGTGACCATTCAACAGGCAATAAAACACACAGAATTGAAAATCCAAAGAGTGCATTTTTCTTGAAATACGATTGTGAGCAAGATGAAGCCACTTTGGTGTCTCCTACTCTTACAATGGTTCTGCTAGATACTGTTCAAATTCTCTGAAACAGATTTGGCGTTTTGGCTCATGTTCTTAAAGACACTCTAAAACCATTCTAAATAACGATCAAATAAGACGAGCAATAAATGATCAAATAAGACGAGTAATAAATGATCAAATAAGACGAGTAATAAATGATTTTAAATAGAACAAAAAATAGTAAACAAAATATACGTCTAAATGATGACCAACAACCTCCTCTTCAAGAGCACATCAAGAGCACACTAAAAGCACACTAAAAGCGCCAAAAGACTGACCGTGACTCCAAAACGCATCCCCTCCCATCCCCCTCCTAAACACATCTCATATATATAAATTAACCGTCTATTTAATGCTCTTGTTGTACCCCATCGTACAGTACAGTACCGTACACTGCAGTACCGAAACACTCTACTTCTTTCGCTCAGCCTTCCACTTGTAGCTGACCTGACCGTTCTTGACCACCTTTTCCTTCTCGCCACCCTTGGCCAGCTCGCGGTCCAGATCCAGACGCTGCTCCACAATCGCCAGCTCTCGCTCTCGCTCAATGTGGGCAGCCAGCTTCTTGAGCCGCGTGACTCGCTCCTTGTTGACGCCGTCGTCCAGCGCCTGCACGTGTGTCTGCTTCTGGCTCAGCTGCTGGACCCGCAGTCGGTTTTCCCGCTTGTTGACCAGCGACTTGTCCGTCTGGAAGTACTCCGCGGCGTCAAAGTCCTGCTGCTCCTGCTCCGAGCCCACAAACACCGTGTGCTTGCCCGTGGACTTGGGCATGAGCTCGGCCTGCATCCGCTCGATGGACCGCAGCTCCTTGAGACGCATGGTTCGCACGTAGGCCGAGTCCTGGGTCTGCAGCAGCTTTTTGGCGTCTGCGCTGAGCTCCTGCTCGGCAATGTCCAGCGGATTCTCCTTGTAGCCGATGCCCTTGTCGTCGGTCTTGGTGCTGTGCATGCCAAAGTAAAACTCGTCGGGATTTCGCTCCTTGGCCCGCTTTCGCAGCAGCTTCAGCTTGGCCTGTTTGGCGTGGAAGTTTTCCGCTCGCAGCTTGTAGTCCTGCTTCTTTTCGAGCAGCCCGAGGTGCCGCCGCTCCGTCACCTGGCTTCGCTCTCTGTGCTGCTTCTTTTGGATGTTGTGGACCAGTTTAGCCATGCTGAAGGTGTTGTGGGATAGTTGCAGAGATTATTTTGACGATATGCAGCTGGTGGGATTTATTTTTTTAGAGTTGGGTCACATGACCTGGGAGAGAGGTCTGGTCTGGGGGCGTCGTAGGGTGTGGTGTCTCTCTCTAATGGAGCGATTTTGGCCGAAAACACTGATATTTTTTTGATAAATCTCCTCTTTGTGCGCTCATTATATCGTTGTCAACGTTTGAGCGCCCTGACACAGATTTCCATCAACAAACAATGCCCACTCTGACTATCTCTCCTCTGCAACTAAGCTTTACTTGAGAACTAACTCTTTCTTTTTCTGCTTTTTTTTGTCTTCCGATGAACCATCTCACATGCATAAATGCAACACGCCTAATTAACATCGCTCACCCCAACCTCACATGTCTTTCCAGGAAAAATGCTCGCAGCTCAAGCAGATCCTGAATTTCGACGTCGACATCTTCACGGCCATCGTCATCGGACTGGCGGCTGGACGGCCCATTCGAATCCACACGCACCATCCAGATGTTGTGGAAAAGTGCGCTCTCGTGGTAGCCGCCAACATTCTTGGATACGACCAACGATTACTGTACCGTTGTGATGGTGACGTGGACATTGACCACTTTCTCAACGGTCTCAGCGACTGGAGCGAGCCGTCTCAGACCAACAAGCCGCTGGTGCCGTTTCTCATTCTGCGAAATGTCTCATCTCTGTCCAACGAGTGCCAGGCGCTGCTTTTGCAGCTGCTGCAGTCCGGGAAAACCACATACAGAGGCGTGACGTACACAAAGCCCCCTGGTTTTGTGTTGCTCTCAGTGTCCAAAAATGACGTGTACATGTTTGAGTACCTGCGAGACGAGTTCTTTGTGTACCATGAGTGCCACGTGGACAGCGAGGTGGACATTAGCCGGCTGATGCAGAGCATCTCCGAGGAGCGCACAGCCACGACACCGTTGATGACAGTGGGCGACATCAAAAAGCTGCACGAAAAGGCGTTGCAGGTGACGATAGTGGCTGAGCTCCTTCGGTACATGCAGGACATTATTGTGCACATTCGCTGTCATCGTGTGGTTGCTCGAGCCATCAAACCTCGAGCTGTGCGCGACTTTTCGCTGTTTGTGCGTCTCATGTGCGTTTTGAACGGATCTGAATATGCCACGCCCTCGGTTATTGCTGTGGCGGCCAGAAAGCTGCTCCCCAGTGCTGTGCACATTGCATCTCCTGATTTTGAGCCTTCTCTAGCCTATGGCAGTGACTACAAGCTTATTGAGGAGTACGTCACGTCGTGGGATGGAGCTTTAGTGGTTGAAGATGTTCTCAATCGGGTCAAGGCTCCGGTATAGCTTTTTGGACGCATGTTCATACCAACTTTTACTAACTTTTTATATATTGATGCATTGGAGTATTTCACAAAAACCAGGGTTGTGGCTATTGTCATTTTGATAAATTAAAAACAACCCCCGATTATCTAGCAGCCTCAGGGATTCATTACTGATGTATAAATAGTCAGTACAGGTGTACTGGTGCCAAGTCGGTGGATTACAGCTTGTCCCAAATGTAATTGGTGATGAAGAACCCACTGTAATCCTTGACGTTGAGATCCAAAGTGGATACATTGGAACTCGTGTTGGACCGAATCATACACTTTGTGTAGTTTTCCGGCTTGTCAGCATCAAACGATACCCCCAAACTTCGATACAACTTGAGTCGCAGTACCGCCGAAGACTCGTTTTCTGCGGCAGATTCCATGGGCCGTTGGCTCTCCAGCTCCACAGCTTCCAGCTCGGCGTTCAGCTTGGCATTTGCGGCCTGGGTGGCATTGAGCGTCTCTTCCAGATCGTTGATTGCTCGAGCCAGTCGCATTTTTTCGCGTTCCAACTCGTGCACGTCCTGCGCTTTTGTGTTTGTACTCGAGTCTTCGGCCGCAGACTCCTGACACAGGTCTCTCTGGCGAATTTGCTCCTGAAGTCGGTCTCGTGCTTCCGCCAGTTTTGCTTCTCGAAACTGTCTGAGACGCGTGATTTCCTCCGACACTCGGGTGGTTGACGCGATTTCCTCGTTGGTGCTGAAGGAGCGCGCCACGTCGCGTAGCAGCTCGATGGGGTCCATGGTGGCGTCGTGGAGTTGGGGAGTGTTTTGTTTTGTTTTGTTTTGGTAAAGTGTGTGTGATGAAGGTACATTGTGCGTCTTGTTTAGATAGTGTATATCGTGCATCAGCTAAACTCTGGAGTGTCTGCAGTTTGGAAAGTTGGGAGGTGAGCGGAAAATGAGAGTGTCTCCAACAGCACACTGTATGAAGCCGTGCGACGGTCCTAGAGAGAAATAAACTGCACCAGTGAGTCCAGAATTTCAACACGAGTGCAATGAGCTGCTCAGAACTTTGATGGCTTTTACGCAGCGTTTTCTGAATACACCAACCGTAGCTCCCTTGGTTGTAAAGTCACTACTTCATTCATAGAGTTTACAACCTCCAATCACTGCAGATGGGAATTGATAGTGGTGAAACTGGATGTTCTGAGATTGTTTTGTTTTTCGAGTAATTGCGAGAATAAAACTACCATATTGATTATCTCAAGAAAATGAGAAGAATGCACTTTTCAGAATTTCTCTTGCATACATTTGACGTTCTGCACTTGATCTCCCTAAACACTTCCATAACAAGGCATCTCCAAACTACCAAATTAATTTAAAGATTGCTGCGTCTGGAAAGCTATAGAAGAGAAAACAATGGAACAATTAATGAACATCTCCCGAGTTAATCTGTCGGCAAATGAAGCATTGCAATGACGTTATCTTACAGTCCGTCTTTGCATCGTTTGACGTCACAAAAGCGGTCTTTTGGCAGCTTTTTGTTCACGACAAATGCAACCACAATGGTTAGATTGCTACCTGTGCCATTCGAGCCATTTCCAGAGTGGTTTGGCGGTCCTACCATGTGATCCAAGGTCTTTTGATTGCTGTTGGGAACAACGACTGAATCAATTTTAAACGTCGAAATACAGCACGCTGTCCTGTACGTACTCTGCACTTCAACTGACAATACGTTTGTGCAGCCCACAACAGCAGCCATGTCGCAACAATGACCCCAAAATACGACGATAATGCGACCAGTTGAGGTTTGAAACACGTGCGCACAGAGGCGCGGGAAGGCAGGGGTCGTCTGAGAAAAGATCAGCTGTATCAGCTGTGTGTCAGGTCTCGCTTTTCGTTTTTGCCAAACGCTTCGTTTTTTCTGTTGTCTTTTCTTTTTCGCACATCCAGGAACAGGTTGTGGGGCTGAGAGACCATGTAGGTCCCGCACTCTTTGCTTGATTGCTGTCGACAACGCACTCAAGCTTTAATACAGGCTGCGAATACCAAAGAGGCAACCGGGCAATGCTGGGGGCACAAAGAGACGGCTTCCATTTCGATTTTCCCTCGCCATTTTCCAAAGTCAATCGGTGGCTTCTTGGGCGTCAATCACTTCCAGAATGCTGCATCGAGATGCACTGTGGCGAATACTACAAGCACAGCACTTGAGGGATGTGGACTTTCGGAACGTTTAAAAGTTAGCAGAGTGGTTCGTGTTTCATACATCTGGGGAGACAACACACCCATTTAGCCATACTGGTTTTACGAGAGTCCAACAACAGTACTCAACACTTCCTCAGGGGTTCATCACGCTACCGTATGATGCAATACCCATGAGACTCTCACCAGCCCAATTGGCCACAGACTGCGGCATTTTCCTTTACAATTAACCGCTGGCCACTCTGTATCAACACCTCCCACCCAATTAATGGCGTTTCAAGCGAGCAATCGACAGAACCCCCCCGAAAAAAACGGCTCGCACACCACGGGGCCAGCAATGATGGAAGCAAACCATATTTGATTTACGCCTGCGATATGTTGGACCAGCCGCTTAGAGTTTGCAAACCCAGAGTTTTCGAAATATCTTGCAGCACTTGGGATCCACCAACGCGACACTCAATCTCACAGGTCCAGGTAAGCCACACCACGCCGCCAAGACCCACCACCGTCCCCGTATCTCCCTCGTATCCACCCCCCGCCAATCTACAATGCTCCCCGAAAACGGTCTCGAGCACGAGCAGCCCACCAACCCGCTGCACTCCAACGACGTGTACCCCCAGCGGTCTGGGGCTGTGCCTCTGTGGTTTCTGTCTCCCAAGGAGGAGAACGAGGTGCGTGAGGAGACGCGCCGCCTGGCCCGCGGGGCTTGCGCCGACGTGCTCCAGGTCTTCAGCGACTGCACCAAGGGCCGAACCGTGTCCATGCTGTGGGCGTGCAAGGCGGAAAAGGCCAAGATGATGGACTGTATGGCGTCGCACTCGACCATGGAGGACTTTGACAAGGCGCGAGACGAGTTTGTGGCCAAGAAGGCCGTGGCCATGGCCGAGAACAAGGAGCGACTTGCTCGTGAAGCCAGAGCCAATTCCGACTGAGCTCGAGAGACCTTGAAGTCTGTCTCCCAAGTCGGACGCACAGGCCACGCCGCAAAGAGCGACGACATGTGATGTGACACGCCATTGTTTTTTCTAAGACACTGTCTGGGCCCCAGTTGTCGTCCCCGTTCAGCCGCTCCACAGCCCTTCTTTTCTCCACTTTCTTCTCCCTCACCGACTCACACACACACACATCCTCCCCCCACACATTTTTCTGTACATAGCAATAAATTAACCGAGCATAAAGGGGAAAATGGCTGCGTCTAAAGACTCGTGAAATTTAGACATTGTCGCAGTAGTTTGTAGTTTATTTCAGTTGAAGAAGATGGTGTACCACCCCCCCCCCCCGTCCTCCAGGTGTTGTAAATCCATCCAAAAGGCAGTCCAAAACCTGCCATTGACCTTCCATGGGTCCATCTAGGAGCCTGCTGACGTCTGTCTGCTTTCCAGGAGCTCGTTTGCCCGTCTCAAACCGACATCTGGAACAGCCGCAAGACCTACTCTCACGGGCAATTGCTGTCTTTCGCACACCTTGTTGTCTCGAACAAGAACAAGCCGCGACGACAGCTCATCCAATGTTGCTATTGCGTCCTAAACTCTCCAAACTCTCCGCCATTGTTACGTCATCGGATCTGCATATCTTGCCTTGTGGGCGTGGTTCCCCCAGAATTCTCGCCAGCTGCCAAACAGCCGCAATTGGCCCGAATATCGTCCAGCGAGACGTCCAGAGCCACCACAAGCCGCTCAGGGCACGCAAACAGCAAAAACTGCGGCGCTGCTGTCCCAATTGCAGTTCCCAGCCCCCACACACCGCTCCCCAAGCAACATAGCTTGCTATGCATCCTAGCGCACCCGCCAACTCAAATTTCGCTTGCTACCACCCCGGGCCCAGAGGGACGGGTCTATATAACGGGGTGGCGGCGCCGTCTGGGCTCGGCACACAAACTACTACTACTACTCACAATGCCCAACATTATCGATAAAGCAAAGGAGGTCTTTTCCTCGTCAAAGGGTGACGCCTCTTCGGAGGTGGACAAGGCCCAGAAGCTGCCCTCCACCGCCGAGCAGCAGGCCAAGTCCCAGGGCCAGACACAGCTGAAGAACGCCGAGAACAAGGTCTACGACTCTGCCGGCACCAAGGGCAAGGTTGCCCAGGCCGCTGGACCCGGAGGCGCCAAGAACCTCGGCCAGAGCGAGCTGCACCAGCTCGAGAGCCAGGTTCCCGGAGGCCACGGAGGCCAGGCCGCTGGTGTTGCCGCTGGTCTTGGCGGTGCTGGAGCCGCCGGAGGTGCTGCTGGTTCCCACCGAATCCACGGTGCTGCTGGACAGACTGGCCAGGCTGGTTCTACTGGCTCTACTGGCCAGGCTGGTTACGCTGGTCAGACTGGCTCCACTGGTCAGACCGGCTACGCTGGCCAGACTGGTTCTACCGGTTCTACCGGCCAGACTGGCTACACTGGCTCCACCGGCTCCACCGGCCAGGCTGGCTACACCGGTTCTTCTGGCTCCACCGGCCAGACCGGCTACTCCTCCACCGGCCAGACCGAGCAGCCCTACGGCTCCACTGGCTCTCACACCGGCTCCCACGTGCACGGCGCCACCCAGCCCGGCCAGTCCCAGACTCTCGGCCAGGAGGTCAAGTCCCACGTTCCCGGCACCGCTGAGCACTCTGCCCAGCAGGGCTACCCCCAGGGCACCCAGGGCACCCAGCAGGGCTACTCTGGCGCTCAGGGCACCCACGGAACCCACGGAACCCATGGCACTCACGGAACTCACAACACTGGCACCGCTGCCGGCACCGCTGCTGGCGTTGGAGCTGGCGCTGCTGGAGCTGGCTACGCTGGCTCTGGCGCCCACTCTGGCTCGGCCACCTCTGGCACTCACACTGCCGGAGGTGCCCAGTACCAGAACGCTGGCTCTGTTCTTCAGGGAGGTCAGTCTCACGGTACTCACGGTACTCACGGAACCACTGGTACTCACGGTTCCTCTACTGGTACTCATGGTTCTTCCACCGGTACTCATGGTTCTTCCACCGGTACTCATGGTTCTTCCACCGGTACTCATGGTACTCATGGCACCCACGGAACCACTGGCACCACTGGCCAGCAGGGATACTCTGGAACCACTGGCACCTCAGGCCAGCAGGGATACTCTGGAGCTCAGGGCACCCACGGAACCCACACCTCCGGCCAGGGCTCCTACCCCACCGGCGAGCCCACCACCGGCGAGAAGATCAAGTCTTACATTCCCGGCACTAACGAGTACGAGGCCGCCAAGGAGGGCTACGCTCCCGGCCAGACCGGCACCGGCCAGCAGGGCTACTCTTCTCAGGGTACTCAGGGTGCTCAGGGTACTCACTCTACTCACTCCACTACCGGCACCCACGGTACTCACTCCACTACCGGCCAGCAGGGCTACTCCACCGGAACTGGCGCCGCTGCTGGCGCTGGTGCTGGCTACGCCGCTGGCCAGTCTGGCACTCACGGCTCTACCGGAACTCATGGTGCTTCTACTGGAACCCACGGTACCCACTCTACTCACGGTACTCATGGATCCACCGGCACTCAGGGAACCCACGGAACCCACTCTGCTTCCACCGGAACCCACGGAACCCACTCCAGCCACGGAACCCACGGAACCCACGGTACTCACTCCACTACCGGCCAGACCCACATTCCCGGCACCCCCGCCTCTGCCCAGACCGGCGTCAAGGGCTCCGGCATCTCCGGAACCGAGGGTGCCGCCGGCTCTTTCGCCCCCACCCACACCACCCACAACGTCACCTCCGGCCCCGAGGGCGTTGAGCACCACATCCACCACCACCACCACCATCTCGAGGGCGGTGCTGCTGGCGCTGCTACCGGTGCCGGTGTCGGATCTGCCGCTGGCTCCAAGTCTGCCTCTTCCGGCACCCACTCTGGCTCCACTGGCACCCACTCTGGCTCCACTGGCACCCACTCTGGCTCCACTGGCACCCACTCTGGCTCCACTGGCACCCACTCTGGCTCCACTGGCTCCACTGGCACCCACGGCGTAGGCTCGCAGACCGGCTACTCTGGCGTCGCTCCCGCCGGCGCCCAGACCACCCAGCACGGCGCCCACCAGCACGGCTCGCACTCCAACTCTGGCTACGACAACTCCGCGCAGAACCAGTACCCCGGCCAGGGCAAGGACCACTCGTACTCCACCCACGACACCACCCGTGGCGACAAGTACGGCTCTGACAGCAAGTCCGGCTCCGACAGCAAGTACGGCTCCGACAACGTCAAGGGCACCGGCTACGTCGAGCGAACCTCCGGCGACGCTGTGGGCGGCGGCAAGTACTCCGAGCAGCCCTCCATCCACTCGGTGGGCGGCGACTTTGCCAACGCCGGCAACCCTAGCGCCAACAACGCCACCACCGGCCAGAAGCTGCGGGGCGAGACCGAGGACATCACCCGAGGCGTTTCTGGCGTCAACCTGACTGGCCAGCCCGCCGCTTCCGGCGCAGGTCTCTCGGGCGCCACTGGCTACGCCGACAAGGCTGGCTCTCAGGACGGCCAGTTCAACCGCCAGACTGGCAGCTCCACGGACCCCAACGCCAACAACGAGACCCTCACCGAGCGACTGTCCAACGCCGCCTCTGCCGTCTCCGCCGCCGTCTTTGGAACTGGCGAGGACCAGTCTTCTCAGACCCACTCCACCTCTGGCGCTCCTGGCTCCTACCGAGGCGCTGAGACCGGTACCACCGGCTCTTCTGGCCAGTACGGTTCCAACACTGGAGCCACTGGTACCCACGGCTCTTCTGGCCAGTACGGTTCCAACACCGGCCACTCCACTGGCACCACCGGCACCACTGGCACCTCCGGAACCCACGGCTCTTCCGGCCAGTACGGCTCTGCTACCGGCGCTGCTGGCGCTGCCACCGGAGCTGCTTCCGGCGGTTCTCTGGGCGACAAGGCCTACGCCGCCACCGCTGCCGCCAAGTCCTACATTCCCGGCACCACCGAGCACGCCGTCACCCACCCCACCGACGGTCTTTCTGGCGCTACTGGCGCTGCTGGCGCTGGTGCTGGCTACGCCGCTGGCCAGGGCCACACTGGTCACTCCCAGCACGGCCAGACCGGCCACTCCCAGCACGGCCAGACCGGCCAGACCGGCTACTCCCAGCAGGGCCAGCAGACCGGCCAGACCGGCCAGTACGAGCCCACCTTTGTCGAGACCGCCAAGTCGTACATTCCCGGCACCGAGGAGAACGCCGCCTCCAAGCAGGGCTACACTCCCGGCACCACCTCCAACGCCAAGGAGCAGCTCCAGCAGCAGCAGCAGTCGCAGCACGGCTCTCAGCAGTCGCAGCACGGCTCTCAGCACGGCTCTCAGCAGCACGGCTCTTCCGGTGCCTCTTCCGGCGTTCTCGCTACCGGCGACGACAAGGACTCCCAGGCTCTGCGAAAGGCGCAGCAGGAGGCCATCAAGCAGCCCCTGCCCACGCTTTCCGGCCCCGACCCCGCTCTGGACGCCCAGAAGGCCCAGGCCAACCAGCACATCAACCGAAACCTGGCTTCCGGCGACCCTGCTGACTCCAAGTCCACGCTGATCATTCGGGACGGTCTTGCTCCTTCCGAGGACGTCAAGGGCCCCATTGGCGGACCTCTTGCTTCTTCTTCTTCCGAGAAGAAGGAGTCCTCCACTTCCGGCGAGCCTTCTCTCGAGACTGCCGCCGACAGAATCTGAGCAACCTTTCTTTATTAATAGTAGTTTTTGAATGATAAAAGTTTTGATATTTGTTGTACAGTAGGAATTGTAGTGTGTAGTGATTGTAGTGATGATTTGCCTTGAAATGAACAAACAGTGATTGTAAAATAGTGAGTATGTCTTCAGAGTTGTCATTTCTGAAGGCTGATCTACTGAGTAATTATCTTCAGAGTAGTCATTATCTTCAGAGTAGTCATTATCTTCAATGTAGTAAATATCTTCAATGTAGTCACTGTCTTCATGTAGTCACTGTCTTCAGAGTAGTCATTGTCTAGAGAGTAGTCACTAGTTTGATTCTTTCTGTCGTATTATCACTTGTTTATAAGTCGAGTAATAATAATAATGAGTCTCTCATGTTGGATCAGATGATATCTATGATCTGTTTCTATGAGCCTCGTATTGTAAGTTGGGGTCATGAGTTAAGTAATAAATGATATTTAATAAATAAAAAAAAATGATTTTAAATAAAAAGAATTACTCATAATTGTTATATTACTTACATAGAAAGTAAAGCAGTAATTCTTTTCTCTCACGTCTCTAATTCCATATTTCAAAGATTACAATATAATGCAGTTAGTATTTATTCATTTTACGTACGAATCCAGACTCAGGCTCCACAGTCGGCAATGCTATGTTCCATACATTCACAGCCACATCCAGCAGGACACTGAGAAAGTCCATTCTGCCACCACTCGGCCGCACATGCTGCGTGAGTGATATGCTCACACACCACACAGAAAAAAAACCGGCCCTGGACAGTCACAGCACAGTAAGCACATTCCTTGTTGTTGGGCAGAGGCTTGAACTGAACCGATCGCTGGGACCGCGTGGCCTGGGGCTTGGAGTACAGGCCAATCTGGGCGCTTTTGATTTCGCCAAACAACGAGTTGTAAGTTCGGTTGTTGAACTTCAGCACCTCCAAGCTTTCCACCGTCAGACCCCAAGAGGCCAAAATAGAAGCATATTGCATTCTATACGACTGAAACTTGTCTTCTCGCGCAGGATCCAGCAATGGCAGTGGCGAAGTGTCCTGAAGGCCGCTGAAGAACTCGATTTGCATCTTGGGGAACTCGGAAGTCTCATGTTCACTGAGAGAGAGAACCACAGACGCCTGACGATGCAGCAGAGGCGTGAAAAGACCAGACAGATCAATGTCCTCAGAGGATGGGGTGTCGGCACTTCTGACAAACACCTGACTTCCTAGAGACAGAGTTTGAGCTGAGGGTGGCCGAGTGAGACCTGGGGTTTGAGCTCCATTGTGAAGTGCTCTTTTCCACCATTCGGGCGATCCAAACACACTGGAAGTCTGCGATGAAAAGGGCGACACCTCCAGACCCCGAGCATAGGATGGCTGTCTTTGCTTGGGGATATCCCAGGCTCCTGCCGGCGACTTCATAAAGTAGTTTGACGAGTTTTCGCCAGGAGGAACGCCTGGACTTCGGACAAAGGAGGCCATGTTGCCGGGAGTTTGCGGTACGTTGAGGTCAGATTGTTGCTGCTGGTGCACTGAAGACATGACGCAGGACATGTTGGCAAGCATCTGGGTGTTGTGTTGCTTCTCAAAGTAGTCAAACAGTCGCTCGACCAGCGCACGTCGGCCAAAAGGATGGTTACCCCAGTCGCCTAAAAGTCCATCCTGGGCACTTGCCTGCACAATGTGTGCAATAGCGTTAGTAGGTATCGCGCCAGGAGTGCACGTCTCCAGAGTCCTTGTGGTCTCTGTAGGATCCACAATGAGCTCCAGAATGCGCCAGCAATCAGCTGCTTCCTCATACTCCTGTTCTTCCGCTACCTGAGCATTGTGGCGACACAGCAGGTGTGGAGGCAGACCCAAGATTTCGTATCCCTGGGCCAGCACTTTTCGTGACGGAATGAGGTTTCGGAAATCAAGCACCTTGATGGCGTTGGTCGACAGCCTTGGACTGGTGCCAAAAGACCGCTGGGTGTCTGACTCAGCAGCCGACGATCTCACACGTCTGTTGAGAGCCCGAGGAACAAGAGAAGTTCGGAATTTCGCATCTCGGGGCCAAACTGCATTCTGCAGAGAGTCCTGGGAGTCGTCTGAATCCGAGTCAGACCCATCCATGTGTGAAATTTTCATGTTGGTTTCAATCTTTCGCTGGGTGTGGTTCAAGTCATCCTTTCTATGGGTGAAAAAGCACACCAGCATACCTCCTCGCGACCAGACGGCTCCACAGCCCTTGGGGATGGGAGTGGAGTTGAAACTCGTGTTCTTGCCGAGAGAATTGTTCAATCGATTGAGAGGAGCCAGTCCGTCGTCAGAAGAAGAGCCAAAGTCGTCAGATTCCTCGCGAGAGTCCTCAAACACAATGTTGTCGTGTGCCTCGTAGTCGTAGTCGCTCATTCCGTCGCTAGACCCTTCCTCAGACGTTGTGTGCTCCTCAAACAAGGCTTCATCGACAGAAACATACTCGCCCATGAGAAACCGCAGACAGGGCTCCAGACAGAACCGACCGTGGTCCGTGTAGCTGCTGCTAATTCTGTTGAGATTCGCCTTGATTGTCTTGATGTCCGTTTTGCTGAGATCCTCGTTCTCCTCAATAAAGTAGGACGGAGCCTCGTAAGGGTAGTCGGCTGGAAACTTGATAATCACTCGCAAAAAAGTAATCTTTTCGAGATCGCTATCATCCAGCTGGCCATTCAGAGACACCACAACCTGGCCTGTGGAAACGCTAATCTTCTCAAAGCGCACTTTCGGGAAAGTTTTGCCCACACAAGACACCTCTTCTCCCAGAGAAGTGGGAATCAATCCTCCTCCAATTGCATCGTCAAACGAACCGTAATGACTGGCAAACGCTGCAGCACCCACTCTAACACCCGAGAGCCAAGACAGATGCATGTTGCGCTTACCCTGTGCCGAACGAACCTTTGTTTTCATTGTAGTGCCTCCAACGGGTGCTCCAAGAGGACCAGGAGCTCCAAAACTGCCGCCAAAAGCCACATTGGTGTGGGAAGGAGACACAGATAGTCCAGACCTTCTGCCGCCAATGGGCACACCACCAGCTGGGAAAGACTCGCTGCCAACAGGCTCGTGTGTATACGTGACGTATGGTGCCCCTCGTCGTGTCAGCTTGTAAGGAACCGACTTTTCTCCTCGAACAAAGTTGACTCGTTTTTCGAGACCCGGCGTAGAAGGCCACAGACGTAGATCGCGGTCCTTGGACCAAGTCACCAGTTGGAATTCTCGATCGTCAACGTTTTGCTCAAGTCCTCCTCTTGCCCTCCACAAGAACTCTCGCACCACGTCTCCGTGGCCTCGGTAGGTGTAGACCGGGTCCATGTCCACCTCGCCCTCCTTGTTTTTCCAGTCCATGATGTGCACAGAGTTTTCGCCTCCTCTGAGAGGCATTATTGCACAGCCGGTGCCAAAGGGCGTGTGTCTTGCCTTGGCCACTGGGAAGCCGCAATTGACTGTGATTTCGGGCTCCAGGTAGTAGGAGTAGTTGGTTTTCCAGCCGTCTGACGGGCCCTGGTAGCCTCCCTCGGTGTTTTGCGAAAAGTTCCAAAACTTGACAGTTCCGTCGGTGGAGCAGGTCACCAGCTTGTACGGCTCACTTCGGTGAAAGTCGATGCAGTTGACCTTGCCCTTGTGGGCCTGGATGCGGAACATGGGCTGCGACCCCATTCGCTTGTCCCATATGTTGAGTCGTCGGCCGTGCGAGCTTGCCAAGACGTTGGGGTTGGTGCGGCTCCACTTGACCTGGGAGGCGCCTGCAAACCAGTCTGCAAACGAACCCACGGGTTTTTGTGGCGTTCGCAAATCCCACGTGTGCACAAAGGTGTCCACTGAACACGTAGCGAGCGATTCTGGCTCAAACGGGTGGAAATTAATGTCGGTGATGGCTCTGTTGTGGCCGTGCAAAAAGTGCTGCAGGGCTTTTTTGCTGTCTCTGGCCAAATTCCACACCATGGCTTTTTGGTTGGACGTGGAAATCACCCACTCGGCCTTGGAGGCGTGTGGTGACCACTGAACGTCCGCCACTTCCCACGAAGTGAGGTGCTGGATCCATCTGGGTGGAGTGAAGGGGTCATCCAGGTCAATGACGTAGAGTCCGGTTCGACTGAGTTAGTTAAAGCAGAAAAAAGTGACAGACAAAAGGTGATGGGACACGTATACCCAACTGAGAGTCCAGAAGTGCAAACCTTCTGTGTCTTCTCCCACTTGCAAACCCCATAAAAGCCCCAAATGGCTCTTATCATTGCTCGTCTCTCTGGACTCACCTAGCAAGAACCACATCTCGCCCCGAGGGACTTATGGACATGGAGCCCACGCTCTCATCGACTCGCAACGAGAGCGGATTGCCAAATGTCGGTGAATTGAACACAGATCGAGGCTGGCCCTCTTTCGACATCATGTTGTTGGACATGATATGGTGATGTTCATGCATGGTCATGTCACGTGGATCGGACATGGTGTGGGGAAAGCTGGTCGCCAAAAAGGGATTATAGAAGGGCATCACGAGGTTTGCAAGTATGGAGGTGTGTTGGATTAGATAAATTTGTGATACTCAAATAATAAAATATCAGGGTCATAATAAAATATTGACTCATAACCTGTGGCATCTGGCTTATGTAAGCATTTTTTGTACACTGAAAAATGGTAGCCTACACAGCACGAAGAGCCATCCTTTGATGGCACACTCACTGCCATCCTTTGATGGCACACTCACACATATCAAGTACGGTTCTCTGTACAGAAATTTATACGTATGTAATGGGTTAGCTTCTAAAACACGAGAAACACACAAAAGTTCGGGTGGCACATTCTCCAACCAGCTTTTGCACCTTCTCCCAGGGACCATGGCGTCCGGTCCATGCAGACTGGTCTCCAGAGCTCTGCTGAATCGCCTGATAAATGAGCTGAACCACGTTCTGGACATTGGTGGTGTTGTACGATGCCATGATGGTCCGGAAGAACTCAATGTCGGCCACTGCCTGGTACATGCCTCCGGGGCCATACAGCTCCACATCTCTGATCACCTCCAGGAAAGCCTCCAGGGCATGGTGCTGCAGCGCGTGAATCACAGGAGAAACGAGCTGCGGAGAGATGCTCATGAGCTGAGCATGCACAACCACCAGCAGCAACAGAGACTCGTAGACGTAGCTAGAGATATCTGTGGGGTTAGCACTGCTCGGCCATCTCTCCTTGTTGCCCAAAATGCCCTGTTTGATGACCGCCGTCATTGCAGCCTTCTTGGGAGCAGTGTATGTAGCAAACAGCTTCTGCTCGCTTTGAGTGAGAGCCTCGTAGTCAAACTTGACGGCGGCACTAAACTGTTTCTGAAACTGCTTGACCAGCGGTGGAAACACGTTTGTTTTCAGCTCTCCGAGGTTGCTGACCACCCACAGAATCTTGGAATCCGGAGAAACGGCTGTACTGCTGACATGGGCAGCCACTGGCTTGGAAAGCTCGGTGGATTCGACTTCACCACGCAGTCGTGTAGCTAGCTGCTGTAGCTGGGCATCGGGCTGAGCATCGAGCTCCTGGCCCTCTCGTGATACAAGTCGTGTTGCAGCATCCACAATGAGCAGGTTGGTAGACAAAAAGTGGGTCTGGAGAGCCTGCAGAAGCTTTGGTGGAGGGGGAAGTACGACCTGAACGTCTCGTTGCGCATGGTCGTTGGAGTTCAGGAACAGCAGCTTTTTGAGACCGGTCAGTACACTCTTCTGGTACTCAAAGACAGTTTGAGGCACATGGGTAACATGGCCCTTACCCTGTCGCCGACTGGGCTTCCAGTTCTCGAGTAGATGGAACTTGAGGGTATCCTCCTTCCAGCAGGCACATACGGCCTCAATAGACCTGGTTCTAGCCAGATCCAGCACGTGACGAAGAGTGTCAACGTTCTGGCCTGGAATTCGCGTGTTAACAATGTTTCCACACGAAACAGACAGGTCCAGAACGAGTTGTGGTAGATACTTGGTGGTGGTGAGAGCATTGGAGTGCGGAGGAAGGAATCCAAACCGCTTCCACGAGTCCTTGAAGGATTCTGACTCCCGAGACACTGTATCGAGTCTGTCTGCAGTCATGACCTTTGGCGGCTGGGTGAAGAACTCTCCAATCTGATTGGCTGTGAGGTCGATCAATCCGCCAATGGAAGCGTACAGCGTCCGGGCCTCGGCTTCTGTGAACTTGGTATGGTCGCTGGGAGGCAGACTTTGCTGGGCGATTCCGTCAATAAAGTCACGGGTGCCCTTCCAGAGAGCCTCCACTCGGGCGCACAGCGCGTTGATGTCCACCACAAACTTCTTGACTGTGATCCACATTTTCGTTGACGGCGGGGTGCATGGCTGCGAGCAGACCTCCTCGATAATGTTCTCCACCCACACTGTGTTGTTCTCAGGCAGGGCCAGAATCTCAGTACGAGCAATGGCAATGCTGACCATCAGCTTTTCGCACGTGGAAACCATGTCTTCGCGAATAACATTGGCGCGATGTTGCACCCAGTAGACCACAGGGTTGTTGTCCACTCCGAGCTCCAGCAGTTTACTGATGCTGGGAAGATGAGAACCGGCTGGTGCGGCCTCAAGTTTGCTCCAGCACGACTTTTTGTACTCGTCGATAATGTCTTCCACGTCGTCCCACATGCGCTCCGTCATGTGCAGCGTGGTCATGTCGCCCAGGTCCCGCGCCTGGGCCAGTCGCTCGTTTTTCGTCTCCTTGCCCCGTCTGTAGTCTCTCATCAGCGAGTCGTGGTCGTTGGTTTTGAGATGGGCTCGGATTTTCGACGGCATTTCAAACAGATAGCGGTTGGCAGTGACCATTTCCAGCGCCGCCTGCAGCCGTTCCTCCTTGAGCCGGGTGTTGAAGACCGGGTTCATGAGAATGGCGGCCTTGGAGTTGCCCTCGTCCAGGGCCGAGGACAGCGAGCCCATGCCCCACTCGTTGTCGAGAGTGAAGCCCGACGACTTGAACTGCTTGAACACCGAGTCCAGGTAGCTTTTGCTTTTGACAAACTTGTCAAAGTTGCGGTCCACCAGAACCTGCAGGGCCTCGCTCTGTTCGGTAATTGAGCTCTCCAGGTGGTCCAGCGACCGCGCCAGGGTGTCAAAGGACGCGTCGGCATGCACGTCGCGCAAAAAGACCCGTGGATTGAAGTCTCGGGACGACACAAAGTACTGGTTGGCGATGGCCGGCGACTGGCTGACATCGATGCCCTTTTTGCGGATTTCGCCCATAACCGACGCGGAAAAGCCCAGCGGATCGGCCTCGTCGTCGGTGATGACGTGGCGACTGTGTTTGTTGCTCACCAGCTGGTTCAGCAACACATATCGAGAGGTGTTGACCGAGGCAGACGCTGCTCCGGACTTTGTTTCCTGGCCCGGGTCCGACTCGGGAAGCACCGACAAATCAAAGTTGGCGTCCGACTCGCTGAACGTCTCCGGATAGTCCTCGTCAATGTGGTATTTGGCGTAAATCGCCGCTTTATTCATGGCGAAATGTGTTTGCTGGACTGAAGGGGAGTGCGTAAATAAGGTGTGATGTGGGAGGTATTTACGTGGTGTGCATGTGCGGAGATATGAAGGAGGCGGGAGGAGCGAGGAAAAGGGGGGGTTTCAGGGGTGCCAGGGAGCTGAAAATTGCACAGCGGATTGGTGAAGCCAGTGGTGTCGTAGCCGGACTTTTATCGGGTCGATTGCGGGTCTTTTGAGACGTTTCAATAGGACACTCGGAGATGACAATCAGAACCCTATTTTCTCGTTGTAATTTTAACAAGTACAATTTCAACAATTTCAAAAACAAGGTCAACTACGTGGCTGGGAGTTTGTTGGCGAGAGTGAACGTCTGACAACACCACTCTACAGACTGTTATTGAGGTGAGATGCGGGGCTATGAGTGGCACCATTGAACTCAGTGAAAGATTCTGCAGACATTGCACTTTTCAGATTATCTATATCTCACCTTTGTCGCCATTTAGATGGACCATAGTTGTCCCATATATTGAACCCTTTACTCATGCTGTGACTGATGCTGCTTGCAGATGACTACTCTTGTTTCGTTTTCTTTTTCTTTTTCTTTTCTGGGAACTCTTGCTTTAATATCTATGCTGTTATATCAAACATATAAACAAAAGCTCCTTTTTCGTTCAAATGAAATACTTCTTTCTCTACAGTATGAGCGTATCGAATCTGAAAGAACAGAATCATACACTTCATTCTCTCCACGATCTCGTTCGCCACCAAAAACATGAAAACCAACCATTAATTAATATACAATAATCATCTTCCGCGTCCCCGGCCTCGGCCTCTACTGCTTCGAACTGTAGCAAGAGTCTGGGGTCGGAACATGGGTGCATTTTTAAGCATCTCGGGAATGGCGAAAAAACGCACGTGAGATCCTCGAATGTAAACCTGCTCCAAATGTGACACTCGTCCGCCTCGAGCAGTCACAGTCACGTCTCTGATCTGGACGTTCATGTTATCCTCCGCTGAGTTAGTATGTTGTAGTGGGGGGGGGATATGAGACAAGTCTGGTCGGAGCAGAACCGCCGTGGTTGAGACACAATAGGTACAGAACACACACGTGGCGCATGTGAAAAGTGAGCCAGCTAATTCTTTAGCATTTGCTGACTTTATGAACCAGTCACACGACCACACGCACTCTCTGCTATCCTGCAACATCGCAGTTCCACTAGAACTCCCAGACAGCCAACTATCCATCATAACACGTCACAAAACAGCCCCCATTCATTTGTGTCCCATCTGTCCCGCAATACTTACCCTCAATCAATTTTCCTCGATAAGTGTGTCCTGAGGTGAGCTCAACGGTGACAACATGTCCCTGAGTTAGTAAGTTGTTGTGGCCAATAAAAGGATGCCACGTATGCTTCAAGTCACGTGAAGTAATCCCGCCGTTGCATCCCTGCTGTCATGCTCACCTGTGCTTCGCTCAGCAGCTTTAGAGGAATTCCAACTGCTCCCATAGTGATGATGCTGCAGAAATGTTCACGGAGATTAAGTTGAGGTGTGGTGCATGTCGATGAAAGAGATGACGAGGGAGAGTTGTTGTCAGGTGCCGAAAATGGCAGTTGAAGAGATATGAGTAGTCGAATGGTGGCTCTGACGATCGTGTATTGACAAGACAACTGTCACATTTCAATATCTAGCAGACAATGGTGATTACGTAATCAGACTTGAACCTCAATTTTTGTTTTTTGTCTTGTCCCAACTTTGAACATTCAACTGTGAGAGTGCCATACATAACTCCCAACATGACCAGAAATAAAGTCCATTCTAACATTGATTATTGTTGGTCAAACAAGAGAAGAGAACGATATAAATTTCGTTCCAGAGAAGTGGATGAATTTCTGAAGAGAGCATCTGGTTTGAAATAGTCACATTGTAGACGTGACTTTGTGATTTTCTCCATAACGTCCCTATTGAACCTCTTATAAGGTACCTTTTTTCCCACCATGATTATGTGGATAATGTTAAAATGGCCCATCGTAAAATAAAGAAATATAATAGAATAACAAGTCGTAAAATAATTAAGCAGAAAATAGAATAACAAGAGCCCTTACTGTCGACTTTATTTTTTCCAATCATCTCCCTACTTTTCTAAAAGTTCTTACAAACATTGCTGTAAAGCTCACTCCGAAAAACATGATCAGTTCCTAAAAGAAGAAAAAAAACAGTTGAAAGAAGCTTGAAGTAGACACGAGAGGGGTACCAGCGGTATTCCAAGTGGTTTGAAGTGGTACATAAGCCACAAAATCAGTTCCAACAACTTCCACAACAACTACAATTGTATCCATACATGTTCAACGTTCAACATGCTTTCTCTAAAGAAACCCTAATACACGACTACACTCAATTGAGCCATTTCAACATTCACATTTCGACAACTTCACCAGCGTCTTGGAGGCGAAAACTCGGCGAATTCCGTCTCAAACAACCAACAACTACCTCTCTGTCGCTTTCATTTTCTTTTTCGGTCGAAACTGCAGCAATCAAACACCGCCAAAAAAACCGCCTCCTTTATCGTCTGTCATGCATGTCCCCCACGCAGCTTACTTAGTATAAACGTATCACCACTATTCACCACTAACTCGAAAACAAAAAAAAATTCCAGCATCTACGCATCTAGCACACAATGGACTTTCCGCCAGAACCGCAAAACCGCTCGGTGGTCAGCGAGAAATTCGCAGTGGAGCCCGTGCAGTTCCAGTTTGCCATTTCCGCCATTGTGGCTCTAGCTGTGGCCAACAACACTCTCTGTCTTGGTCTCAAATCTGGTCGCATTATTCGCATCGATTTGGACAATCCCGAAAGCGTCGATGACGTGGACGTCAAGGAGGGCGGCTGCGAGATTGAGAACCTGTTTCTGGATCCCACGGGCTCGTATCTGCTGATCACGACTTCGTCCAGAGACAATTACGTGCTCAACTACCAAACGACCAAAGTCAAGAATCTGGGCCGCCTGAGAGACCTGGCCGTGACAAGCGTGGCGTGGTCACCTATCGAGAGCTCGCTGAGCTCCGGAGAGGTGCTTTTGGGCACGGCAGACGGCTGCATCTATGAGACCTGTCTGGAGTTCTCCGACGAGTACTTCAAGAGAGAAGACAGATATGTGCGCAAAGTGGCGGAGTTTAAGGTGGAAGACAGCCACGTGGTCACTCCCATTACCGGCATCACGGTCCAACTGGGTGCATCCCCCAGCTACCGTAAGATTGTGGTGGTCAACGCCAACGGCCATGCCTGGTACTACTCTGGCAAAATCTCAGCGCATCTCCAGGACGGAATTCCGGTATACACCAAGTTCTTTGAGCGCGAGGAACACGTGAGCCAGGAATTTGGGGCCGATGACGGCCGTGCGGCCCTTCTTGCTGTGACACCTCCCGAACCCAAGTCTTCGTCCTGGGCCTTTGCCCTGCTTACAGGCGTCGGAATTGTGCACAGAACGATCAGAAAGGACCACAGTGACACCCTGGAGTCGCGCAAGACCTTTTTCCAAGGCTCCAACATTTACATCCTCAACCAGATTCAGTCCACCTCGCCGATTGTGGGCATGTGTTTGACGTCGTTCCACATTGCTATTGCCACCGAATCCAAGCTGTTTGTGATCAATCGGTTCAGTTACGAGCTGGTTTTCGAACAGAATGTTACTCAGCCTCGCGAAAAGCTGCTGGGACTGGTTGTCGATCCCAAGCAGCACACATTTTGGCTGTTTTCGGCAGAAAACATTTACGAAATCACAGTTGACGACGAGTCACGGGGCATGTGGAAGCTTGTTCTCGAGCAGGGAGATCTGGATGAGGCCATGCGGTTATCGGAGTCAGATCCAGATCCCACTTCTCAAGATGAGCTGTTGGGTATCCTGGGTGATCGACAGCTCAAGGAAAAGGACTACCTGGGGGCCGCAAACACATATGGAAACTCACGACGACGACCTCTGGAACAGACTGCTTTACTGTTTCTGGACGCAAACCAGCCTGAGGCTCTGTTGAAGTATCTCCAGACTAAGCTGGGCTCTTTTCCTAAAGCCAACGTTACGCAACGGCTATTGGTGGCTTCATGGATCATTGAGCTGTTAATGGAGCAGTTCAACAAGCTGGATGATCAGGAAGCCACATCCGAGTCTCCTCTTGAAGAACAGCGTCGGGTGCTTTCTACAAAGTTTCATGACTTCATCACCAAGTACAAGAGTGATTTACACAAGGGCACCGTGTTTGAGATTATGAGTGTCAACGGACGACAAGAGGAGCTGCTCTACTACGCTGCTGCCATTCAGGACTACAACTTTGTTCTTCATTATTGGGTTGGGCTCGAAAACTGGCAAAAGGCCCTACAAGTGCTACGGCAAGTCAAGGAGGATGATCGTGATCTAGTGTACAAGTACTCGACTGTACTGCTTGTGCATGCTGCAAAGGAGACTGTTGACACGTGGGTAGTGATTGGAAAGGAGATGGAAGCCACTAAACTCATTCCTGCGTTGCTCAACTACTCTCAGACAGTCAGGCCTGGCAAGGTTGCAAACGACCAGGCTGTGCGATATTTGAAGAATGTTGTCACCAAGCAAGGCAGCAAGGAACCCATTGTTCACAACACCCTCATTTCTTTGTTGTCCATGTCTCCGCAAGAGGAGGAAACAGAGCTGCTTGCATACCTTCAGGAGTGCAGCTCCATGGCCCAGCTGCCTTACGACGTTGATTTTGCACTCAGAACATGCATTAGATGTCACAGATTCGAGTCATGTGTTCACATTTACTGCAACATACACATGTACCACGAGGCAGTGAAGTTGGCTCTTTCCCATGGTCGGCTAGAGCTGGCCATCAAGGTGGTGGAAATGACTCGAGATTTGGACGAGGCAGACGCTGCATACACTCCTGATTTGTGCAAAAATTTGTGGTTTGCCATCGTCAAGCACGTCATTGACAACTCCAACGAGATCCCTCTGTCTCAGGTGGTATCTTTGCTGAAACAGAGTCACGTGTTGAAGATTGAGGATGTTTTGTCGCTGTTCCCCGACTTTGTCGTGGTTGACGATTTCAAGCAGGCCATTTGCGATTCTCTGGAGTCGTACAATACGAATCTCGTCAATATTCAGCGAGAGATGAAGGACTCCATTACCACCGCAGACAAGATCCGAGACGAAATCATGCACACCCAGGAGAAACGTTATGTCATCGTTGAGCCTGGAGAATCTTGCGCTCTGTCTGGCTATCCTCTTTTGTCCAAAAAGTTTTACGTCTTCCCTTGTCAGCATGCTATTCGTGCCGATGCTCTTACTGAGGCTGTGGTCAAGAATGCGTCATACAAGCTCAAGAAGCGCATTTCGGAACTGCAGTCGCGTGGAGTGGCTAGCAAAAAGGAACTGGAGGAGGTTCTTGACGATGTCATCTCTGAAAAGTGTTTTATTTGCTCGGATATCAAGGTTGATCTTATTGAGAACTCTCTTTTGCCCATCGGAAAGAGCCAGTGGGATTTATAGCCCTGTAATTTATATTAATGATTGATGAATGGGATGTGAAAACAAACGATTATGAAGATACTCAACTATTCGAGTCTACGAAATTGAAAAATTTGGAAACAACAAAGTTTTGTCTATTATAGATGCTGTTACCCTCCATCAGAATACCATCAAATGCAAGTTGCACTTTTAAAAAATCGATGACAAAAAAACCGATATGAAAAAGAAAAAAATCCACGAAAAGTAACAGCCTTGAGCTCCACTCATCAAGATACCGATCACGTGATACTCGGCTACAGTTCCCTTTTGACACCAATGAGACTACTCTAAAGTGTGTTCAAGTAATAACGCAGTTTTCAGATATCTACCAATGAGAGTTGGAGTGGACGCAATTCACTTTATTCGCATTATCGGATTTTTCAGCAATCGTTATCCACTTGTGAATACATTCTGAGCGTGTCAATGATCGTGTCATTCATTTTTTAGCTACTCTCATGTGAGATTGTGTCTGGTACTGATACTGATAGTACCCCATCTCTTCTTACTGATAGAGCTACAACAACGTAAGAACTGATGTACTCTATCTCGAAACAAGTCGTACTGTTCTCTCAACTGAACGTTCAGAGAGAACGTCAAGATGTGGAGTTTTTGAGAAAAGCCCAGGAGTTTTCTGAGGGGTTTCCTGAGGATTTCGGAAAAGCTGCTCTTGGCGATATTTATCATCTTTTCTTTGAAAAAGGACAACAGAGGTTTGAAGAAGGCAAGAGACATCAACAGCAGCCTCAATTAACGATTTCTAGAGTTCTCTCTACTGTTTCAACTGATGTGAATGAATCACCATTGACTAACAGTATGGCCAACAAAAGTCCCGGAACTCATCTTGCCATTCAGTCAACTTCTGAGTCCTTGTCTTCTGTTCTACCCACTGCTTTATCTCATAGTTCAGCTTCAGTCCTACCTCTCCCTTTATCTTCAGAAGCAGCTATTTTGGAATTCAAGGGAGTCAAGTTGGAGCGACAGATCAAGAAAGAACAAAAGCGTTTTGTTTGGACAGAATCAAGCAAAGTGCGGTTTGCAGCGCTCTGTGAGTTTTTGCCGCGTCTACTGACTACTATTTTTTGAAAAGTACACCGCCAAACTTGCGTCTGGAAGAACCATCATGATAATGGCCAGTTCGAGGCGACATACCAAACCCATTTGGCTTTCTGAAGACCGTAAAAGTCTCCGTTGGTGGCCCAAATACCGACTTCTCTTCATGCGGTCCGATTCCATGTTTACTCGGCTTCGACTACTTTATGGAAAACTGCCGCCTTTTCTGCGCCGTAGAATCGGCAGATTCCACAGTCCAAAGTTCCTGCCATACCTGCACAAGGCGCTTCATCGAAACAGATCCCTTCTCACTTCTCTTCAGGCCCAAACGTGTCATGGTCCAGTGACAAAGATTGCAGAACTAGCCATGACGCTATATCTCAGAGACCTTCCTGAAGCTGAGGGGGTTTCTGACTTGAATACTTGCTGTCTAGCGAGTTCAGTGATGTTGAAATGGACGACGTGGTCGATGCGTCCGTTGCCGACATGTCTCAGTTGTTGTTATAGAAACTGGGCTCAGTACACTCCAACTATGCGGGTCTACATGATAATTTGTCGCTGTGAAATGGTTCAATTGGAAGAATAAAAAAAGAAAGATTCTGTTTCATAATCTCTGAAGTAGCACAAAGTTCTCCAAGATTCCATGCAGCCAGTACCTGCCTCCCTCTTGAGTTCTTCTAAAACAGCTGCACCTGCCTTGTTTGAAGCAGAACCAAAGTGGAGTCCTAGAGCTCGAATAATCACCACAATAAAGCATCTCTGTCTACTCATGTCTTTCGAGTACTCGGCCCACACTGCTGGTCTGCTGGCGTTCTTTGAAGACTTTCAAATCCAGTTTGAAACCATTTCCAAAGAGACGTACGAACAGTTTCGCTGCGAAGAGCCTCTTCGGTCCAGACTGCTGCCTGAGGTGAGAAACGACATTCTCAAGCTGTTTCTGGATTACCTGGAGATGAAAAGATCCGAATGGGTAACTGCAGGATACGATCCTACTGTCATTTCAAGAATCCAGGCCAGCTGCAACAGTCATGACATTGAAGTGGTTCTCGATACAGAGCGAGGAAGAGCTGTCAATCCTCGGTTCCACCCGTCAAACTCGTTCAGCACCCCGCTTCTGATACAAAACTCTTCTTTCAAGTTTGCCAATGGCTCGACTTCAACAAGCGCAGCACTGCCACTTTTGTCAGCATCCAGACACAGTACACCGTTGCAGAGAGAAAATTCTGAGCAAGAAGACACTCGCAGTTCCAAAGACACTCGCAGTTCCAGAGACACTCGCAGTTCCAGAAAAGAGTCACCCTTGACGTCCCCAACTTCCGGTGGCATTTCTGAATCAAATCTCCCCAAAGTCTTCATTCGAATGGTTCCGATAGACTATAAATCCAAAACGCTGCTGGAAGACCTGTATCACCGGGTTTTCATAGACTCCTATTCCGATCAGCGTCGGAAATTGCGGGTCATAGCTAGACGAGATAGAAACAGCCGTTTACATCCTGTCGAAGATGAAGAAAATAGACGTCTCTGGGAAGAGTACCGTTTGATGTACAGGAGGCTGGAGGCGGTGTGGGCCTGTTTCAGGAAACTGTACCTTCTCACCACTGGTAGAAAGTTTCGACGCGACCAGGACGAGACTCTGGAATATATGGATAAAGTGAATCAGCTCAACAGATCACGGCGCAAGATTTTCAGGAAGAAAAGGCTTGGTTTTGGAGCTATCAAGGCCTTTGCCGAACACACCTTGAGATTATATCTTGTCGAAGAAGAGGAAGAGGAGGAGGAGAATGATGATGAAGAGGAGGAAGAGGAGGAATATGGTGAAGACGAAGAGAAAGAAGAAGAGGACCTGTGGTCTTAGATTGAAAGAGTCGAAATACATACTATTGTTTATAACTAGCCATATTCAGAAAGGATAGGGTAAGTCGAATGAGTTGAATAACCGTCTGGGAATGTTTCTGACAATTCCAATCTACATATCCAGTACAGACAATGTATATGACACCATTTGAGCCCCAATTGTGTTCGTTTCTAAAAGTCATAAACTTGTCTTGTTCTGATTAAATAATAATACTGCGAATATGGTCAACTGCAGTACAGTAACTTACAACCGTACAATAGCGATATTTTACAAGTGTGTACCAAATGTATACCTTACTTTCATGCGCTTTTTTTTTTTTTCTGCATATATATATGACAGTTCCCACATCCAAACAGTACATTATAAAGTTTACGACAATACATCCACTTGTGGCTGTAAGGACAGGTTACCTGCCCATAAAGTGTCATAAAGTGCCACAAAACATCTGTAACCCGTCCAGATTCGCTTTTACGCACTTTTACCGGCCCTCTCGGTCCTGAATCTCACCGAATCTCCTTCTGTGAACGCATCCATGTCACACATGTCACACACACAGTGTTGTGCATAAACGTGCATGGTGGGATTTAGCTCAAAAAACAAGGCTGGCTCCACAAAGCAAAGACTCCACCAAGACCACCCCAGGATCATGTCGCAAAAGGACTCGGCGCCTCTCAACATCCTCGAGGATCTGGAGGTCCAGAATGAAATCGACCAGCTGGACCTGGTCGAAGAGCGCACGCGGCTGCTTCAGTCGCTGGTGGACCAGCTGAGCAGCTCGTGGAAGAACATCATCCCCCAGGTGCCTGGAGGGGCGGCGGAAAAACAAAAGTGGACCAACGTCTTCAAGGAGGTGACAATGGACTTTTCGCAGAAACTGGTGTGCAATCTAGACGACGAAAACTACGCGACGCTGGCTTTCAAGAAGCGCCTGGCCCTGGGTCTGGACAGCCTCATGAGTCGCGTGCTGCCAGGGATCAAGCTGCTCAACGATTTGTACGACAAGTGCGGAGACGACAATCTCGCCGACATGCTGCAGGTGGAGCGGCTTGGCCAGAAAATGGACAGTGGCCTGTTTGCTGAGGAACAGGAGAACGAAGAAGAGGAGGAAGAAGAGGAGGAGGAGGAAAAGGAGGAGGTGGTGGACCTGACAGTGGACACCCCGCCAAAGAACGGACGACCCACAAGAGCAACGCAAAAGAGAAGGAGATCCGAAAACTTACCGCGCAGGAAACGACGAGCCGTCAAAGCGGAATCCGAAGAAGAGTACACAGGAAACTACTTTGAGTGGAACAGTACCAACAAAATCCGTCTCACCCCTATCAACGTCAAATCAGGAACAATTTGCCAGGACGCGTACCAGTTCTTGCTGGCGGTTAGAGCATCTGGAAAGAGTATAAAAACCATGCAGAGAGTAAAGGGAACGGAACCAGAGTGGCTATCAGACGACAAGCGCAGTCAGAAACTGTGGCCCCAGTACAAAATACTGTTTACGAGACTGGAATCGATCCTCAAACATGTTCAGAAAGAATATCTGTTACGGCCAGTTAGCCAGAGGTCAGCCCAAGTGAAGGTGGGACTTAGTCAGGCAGTACTGAGTCCGTTTTTCGACAAAGTCATCAATTCTGATGAAGACTTAGCAGCCAACTTAATGGCACCGTACAGTGGAGGAGCACTAGCTATTATTGCACGGGCTGTGCTTGATCTCTACGAATCACATGTACTCGAGGGTGGCCAGGAAACCGGAGAATCTGGTGAATCTGACGAATACGTCTGAGGAAGACTAACATTGTCGTGTATTATAGAACACTTAATATTATTTATCTATTGTAGTGCAATTGTACGTTCGATCCAGAACTTGACCACCTATCGGTATTGGTTCCAAAATTGGTTCTGGTTTTGGTTCTGAGGAGGAGGGGGTGGTGGCTGCTGCTGCTGATAGCCCTGATGAGGGGGGTATGCCTGGTGCTGGGGCTGCTGCAGGTAAGGACCCTGATGACCCTGGTGACCCTGGTGGCCCTGGTGACCCTGACCCAAAAATGGAGAGTTGGGTCCATACACGCTGGGATCATACGTGCTGGGTGTGCCATAATTGTCGGACTGGCCCTTGGGTGGTAAAGGGGGTTGGTTCTGAGGCTGATGGCCAGCAGGAGGAGGCTGTGTGCCAAAAGACAACCGTCCTAGCTGTTCCTGCAGAGAGCTGGTGGTGTTGCTTTGGATGCTTGTCAGAATAGCCTTTCCTTCCTGACGTCGAGTGTTGATGAACTGGTTTGCCGAAAGATTTACAGACTCAGCCATATCCAGAAGCGACTTGTAGAACTCCATGCCCTTCTCCAGTCCAACATGAGCTTGCTTCCACTTGTCAAAGGCCGCCTTGAACCGTGTAATGACAGCTTCATGGTGCTTCTTGCTCTCCTGTCGTTGCTTCAGTTTCTCCTTGACGGTCGGGTCCCTGGTGATTCGCTCCCAGGTGTCAGCTAGATCCTTGATCAACAGAGCTTGGGCATTGATGGTAGCTGTGAGTTTCTGCTGGTAAGGAGAGAACTTCTCGAGCTGCTCCTCAAATATCTGGGTGTCGTCTGAACCCTTGGAGTTGATCAGCACTCCAGAAATGTCGTCTCGATGCACCTTGTCCTTGAATTCGTAGAAAATGTTCTGTCTATCCTTCTTCACGTTTTGCAGCTTTCTGAAGGACGTCTCACAGGATGGCAGAAGCTTGTCGAGAGTAGAAGTGGAGCTTGGAGTAAAGTCGAGATCCAACAGACTATCACTGTTATCACCACCCTTGGTGGTAGATTTTTGAAATAGTGCCTCCAACTCGGGGTTGTTGATTCCTCGAGAAAGGATAGCAATATCGCCCTTGGCAGAGTCGTAAAGCAGCTGGAGCTTCTCATCTGAAGAACCAGCAGCAACCAAAGACTCCTGGACTCGTCGAATGTCGCTTAAAATGGAAGAGTTGACGGCTGCCGAGGGCTGCTGTGTCCATTGGTCCTTGTAGTAGTCCTTCATCTTCGCAAATTCAGTTTCCTCGTTCTGGACGGACGACTGGGCGTTTCTCACAATTTCCAGAATGCGCTGTCGCTCAGAGGTCAACTTGGACAGGTCTAGAGTCTTGACTTCCGAAGCATAGGCCAGAATCTGGGGATCAACAGAAGAGGCTTCTGAGCCTGAGAGATCCTTCTTGAGAGCATAAAGCTCGCCTGGAAGACCCATGTACTCCAAGGAAGAGGCCAGCTTCTGGTCAGCCACCTCAATTCGCTCACCTTCTTCTCGCAGCAGAGAGGCCTTTTCTTCAGAGTAGACAGAGGTCTGTTGAAGCACGGACATGGGAACCAGACGGGTGAAAAGATCCCGGCCAACCACCTTGACGTGGTCCTCCTCTTTGTACATATCTCCTAGCTGGGTGGGGGTAACAGCCTCCTTGGGCTCAACAGAGGTGAGAGAAGACACATTGGGAACAATTGAGTGGTAGATGAGATCATTGTCATGGTTGCTTGACTTGAGGCTCTGTTCAGCGAGCTCCAGAGCAGTAGTGAGTTTCTTGTGGAAATCCTTGCCAAAATCGGCATTGTGTGAATCTTTCTTGTACATGGGTAAAGGCACCATTTTCGCCTCGTTGAGTTCGTTGATCGACTTTTTGAGGTATCCAATGGACTCGCCGAACTTCGACGACGCAACCGCCTTGCCCTGAAGGCTCTTGGCGTAGATGAGACAGCTGAGAGCACCAAAGTACTTGGCCTTTGCACTGCACTCCAGAGCCCAGTTTTTGTCTCCCCACTTTTGCTCCTCCTGGATGCCCGCGAACGCCTCGCCTGCGCCCTTGTACAGCGATCCGACGCCTGCGCACAGCTTTGCGGCCAGAGCCGAGACCTTGGCGGCGCCCTGCTCCTGGTTAAAGTCCGCGATGACGGCCATGTTTTTGGCAATTGTGTCGCGGCAGAAGACCTCCTGGGCCTGGGCCAGCATGAGCTTTGAGAAGGCGCGCACCACGTCCTGGCCAATGTCGGGGAGCGGTGCGTGCAGGAACTTTTCGCCGATGAATGCAAACACGCCAGAGGCGTTCTGCAGGCTGTGGAAGGACGCCTTTTGTGTCGCGCCGTCCTCCGAGCCCTCCACGCGGCTCATTTCCTCGCCCATGCAGCTCAGAACCGCTCCCAGCTGGTACAGAACGTTGGCCTTTTCGAAGGAAATGGAGTGCTGGGTCACCTTCTCGGAGGTGATTGAGTCGGACCAGGTAAAGTCGACTTTGACGGCGGCGTCGGCGTGGTTGATGCGTCGCTCGAGAGAGTCGAGTTGTGCAAAGTACCGGAACAGAATATCTCTTCCTGTGGCGTCTCTGCCTGCGCCACGTATGTCCTGTCGTAGTCGCGCAAACGACGCTATTTCCTCGCGAAACTGCTCGGCGTAGTCCGCGCCGTAGCAGCCCGCAATGTATCTGTGGATGGTGCGCTGCCAGTCTGTGTTTTCTGTGGTTTTCAGATTCAGCGAAATCATGGTGGGTGTTTGGTGGAGGACATGGCGGCGACAGTGGTGATATATATGCGGGGGAACCTAGATTAAGGAGTAGGGTTTGGAGAGGTTGCTTGGGGTCTGTGGGGGGTTGTGTGGGACGGGAGAGCGGCCGAAACAGAGTATTGGAGGAGGAAGAGTTGATTGTGGGCGGTGGGGAAATTATATACGCTTTCAGAGCGCAAAACAATAAAGTATTGGCAGAGTTGGGGTGGAGCTGGGGAGGGAGTGTTGTACTGTCAAGGTTTAGTTAAAGATGGGTAGTTGAAGGGTCCAGTAGCTGGTTGTTTGATGTGACTAAGGGGTTTTATAGGCATGGTTTTGAAGTGAATTGTTATTTGGATAGTTCAGGGAGTAGTTGAAAAGTGTTCTTTTGTTCTTTTCTACGTTTTGGGGTACTTTTGCGGTCTAAGAGACACTCAGTTGAGAGTGTTGAGTGGGCTTATTACTTGGGTTGAGGAGCTTTTAGAGGAATAAGCATCAATTCGAGCATCAATTCGAGTCAACAAGCTACTCCAACTCAGAGCTGTTGTAAATCTGTAAAAACAGCTAGATATCCATTTTGGAGTTCACCTAGAACGCTCAATTGACATATTCTCTAAACAATCAACTCTTCTGGCCTTTCAATCGATCAACATTTACTTCAATTGAGAAGCAGTCATAGTCTTCTAATAGTTTCAAGTTCAAATGCACTGTTCAAAGTACCAACTCAGAAGATCACATCTCCTCCAAAAAAAATAATAATAATAATAATAATAAATAATAAATAAACGGAACAAAACAGAAAAACCCACAATCACTCCACCCTCTTCACACCCACCAGCCAAACCCCTCTCAGCTACGTCAACCCTCACTCTGGATAAACCACCCACTTTTGGCAACTCCAAAAAAAAAACGCAATCTTGCCACCCCACAAAAATTAAACTTTCTGAGATATGCTTGTAGCACACTATCATATATCACCACTCCCGACCTCATTTCTACCTAAACAACACCGTTTCAAAACCATCAATTTTCGTCGCTTTAAAATAATTCGACGTTTCATACGCTTCCACATCCTCACTAAGCAACCAGAACACTTCAAACGGCGCCAAAACTCCCCCAAAACTCCCCCAAAACCTCCTCATTCGACGTTAACCGCTACCCTGTCCCACATCTGAACCATGGACTCAATCACAAAAGAAAGTGCCAGGTTGGAGCAAGGAGCGTCGTTGCAATCTTGCGAAGACTCTTTGGACACCCTGCTTGCATTTCTGGAGGAGGCTCGCGACAACGTGTCCGACAAATCAGCTGTAGCCCAACTGCACACTCGTTACACCGCCGAAGTGGTCCCTGAGCTCACAAAAGCCCCAAACGAGGTGCACAAGGCCATCAGCCGGTACGGAAAGACGCTCGACCGCACCTTTAAGCTCAACATCAATTCTGCAGCCTCCTCAATCGTCAGTATTGCCTCGGAGTCGGATGACAGTCCGGACGCTGTCCAGGCTCGTGACGAGCTCAATAGAGCCGTGGCGGTGCATCTGCTACGTCTGGGAGAGTTTGAAACCGCCAACATCTTTCTGGGGGAATCGGCCGCGTCTCTACCGGCCATTTTGGTGGAGCAGTTCACCCTACTGTACGAGATACTGGCATCAATGGACTCCAGGGACCTTCAACCAGCGATAGAGTGGGCGAGCAAGCATCAGCGGTATCTCGACTGTCGCGGAAGTGACCTGGAGTTCCAGCTGCGTGAACTGCAGTTCAAAAACCTGCTTCATTCCAGTGAAAACCCCACTGCCGCCCTGGCATACGCAAGAACCCATTTCCAGCGGTATCAGCGGCACTACCTCAAGGAGATTTCACAGCTAGTCGCGGGCATTCTTTACACATATACTGGCAACAGCCCTTACGACAAGGGCAAAAAGTCAGGACTAGAGTCTTCATCATCTGCGGACTACGACCACAGAGCAGTCAAAGAAACACTCGTCAAGGAGTTTTGCACGCTGTTGGGTCTATCGTCGGAGTCACCACTGGTCCAGGCTGTTGCCAGCGGTACTGTGGCGCTGCCTATTCTGGCCAAGATGGGTGGAATCATGAAAACTAAGCGAACAGAATGGACATCGTCAAATGAGCTTCCAGTGGAGATTGACCTACCGCCAGAGTTCCAGTTTCACTCGGTGTTTGTGTGTCCTGTGAGCAAAGAACAGACTACAGATTCCAACCCTCCATTGATGCTGCCATGTGGTCATATTCTGGCTCATGCTACATTGAAGGCGTTGAGTAAGGACTCTGATCGGCTCCGGTTCAAGTGTCCTTATTGTCCCCAAGAGACTGCATTTCCTCATACCAGACGGGTTTATTTCTAGTCAGTTTGTCAAGGAGTTGATATATATTTATGTTGCTAGTGTATAGATAGGTTTGATCGTGTTAGTAATTGAATCAGAACGATACTTTTACAGTAATTACGACATGGAATGATAATTTTATAGCTACGATATTTATAGTACAGAGTTCAGTACTGTAGGTATAAAATTGAGTGATAAAAATCACCACCTCTTACACAATGTTAAAAAACACAATTCTTGATCATAAAATAAATGTTGCTGGAACCCCAGATGCTAGCAAATGGCACCACCAGTCAACTTTTCATCGTCTTTGCCCTCGGCAATCACTCTGAGCGCAATCTCCAGTCCCTTGGATATCTCCTCAATGCTCATACTGGGAGGTCGGTAGATCCAATTGATGGGGTTCCACCAAGGGTATCCCTGAGAAACCTGTTCATGGCAAAAGGGCACGTGAATGAAGCCCGTTTTGAAAGGTGAGGGTGCAGAATCCGTGGGAGTTGCTGATAGGGTGGTTGAAGGGGAGCTTTCGTTCAGGGCAGCTGTTTTGGCGCCTGTTCTGGCTTTGGCAGCTTCGTGAAGCGATCCGTACATGACGTGGTTGCAAACGAAAGTTCCTGCAGTGTTTGACACAGAAGCCTTGAGTCCCTGCACGCGAATAGCCTCCACGATACGTTTCACCGGAAGTGTCGCAAAGTATGCTGCGGGAGCACCTTCCACAACAGGCTCGTCACAAGGTGTGTATCCCTTGTTATCAGGAATTGACGCGTCATCGACATTGATTGCCACTCGTTCGGGTGTGATTCCCGCCCGTCCACCTGCCTGTCCAACACAAATGACATAGTCCGGGTTGTGTTGTTTGATTGCGGCTCGGATCACGTCCATGGAAGTTCCGAATTCTGTGGGGATTTCCAGCTTGATGACGCTCACCGAACCCACAACATTGTCGACGAAAATCTGGTCAGGCAGCAGCTTGACGGCCTCGTACGAGGGATTGATGTCTTCGCCGCCAAAGGGGTTGAATCCGGTCACCAGAAGTCTCATTTATTGTGTAATGAAAAGACAATGTGGGGAGTGGTGTTCTTTGGTGCCGTGCATGCAGATAAGGATATTGAGTTTGGATAGCGAGGTAGGGTAAACTGGGGAAGATAAAACGGGAAAAACAGAAAAGCAGGGATTCTGACGGCTCGACTGAAACTAACAATACGAGCTAGTCTGGGGTCATATATGAGCATTCAAATGTCGTTTTTGGACATCCAGTAGGGTCCTTTCGGAGGTGTAAATTGAACCTTAATTGGGTTAAGCTTTTTGGCGTGGGGTGAGGCTCAAGAGTGTTCATGTGCATTTGGGATACTTGAGAGATGAAAAAAAATACAGTAACTGCAGAGTGTTATTTAGAGAGATACATTGAGCATGTGCAGTTGATTTATCAAACATAATTGCAGAGAGTGTGTGATCGACATCTTGAATTTGTGGTCCAAGAGAAATGTACGCCACGACCGTTTGACACACACGTCACGTGTTTCAGAATCCATTTCCAGCAAAGCAATTTCCGCTGTCTCAGAAGATGCATCGGGTCTAGAACGGCTGTCGGGTGTTTTTGTGGCAATTGACGAAACTGGGCGCCTGTTCGGGTGGCAAAGCAACTGTTGGGGTTACATGGGACTTGTGGTGCCCACAGTTTGTGGTCTTGTGGTCTCTTTTTGCTCTTTCTGCTGGAGCCAAGTGTGATGGGCAGGGTGCGCATTCTGGATTGAGCAAAAGACCCGTTGCAATAAAGAACGACGCACAGAATGCGTTTTGCGAACCTATATTGACGGATTGCGAAGGGTCTTCATTCCCTCGTAGGCTGAATGTCGGTAGGGCTCGCTAACTATAGCTTATAGCGATATGGCTGAGGAGGTACTTGTCGGACGTGGACAGTCCCCCACAGAAACAAGTGCAGTAACCTAACGCACCGCCTCTTGTCTTTCTCGCACTCAATCACTGGCTGAGTTTCCCCTTTGTTGTTGAGAGATACAAGGACCAAACAATGGAGCGATGCTAAACCATAGACTCAAGAACAGCTCCAAACTCTCTGCAATGCACCAAAAGACGGTTTGATGGTCTGAAATCAAACAGAAAGCGTCCTACAGAGATCTACACGCTGCAATGGGACTCTTTGTGGAGTCTCTGGGGCTTATCAGTGTTCTGATCTCGTTTGGGTGGAGGTTACTGGGTCCATTCAATCGTTCACCACAACTTCTTCAGAACAGCTGTTTAGCTGGGGAAGCAGCTCAATCTGCAACCGTCTGACGGCATCGCAACCAACCAACGTGCATGTACGGCACGGGGGAAAAAACCGTGTCTCGGAACCACACACCATGTCAAGTGCTGATTCCATGTCAGGCAAGGCAGTGCAAGGTAAGCAACTCACTTGGCTGGACCACATGTAACAAGCGGTAATACCTAACGACATCAGTGGAACGTAGAGACCATGTACATGGCGTGTAGGTGGGTATATAGTTTTTTGTTGGCAAGAGTATACGTTGTTTACTGCAGGCCAAGCATTGAGCCGTATCCTTCAGCCAGTGACTCGGGTCAAAGAGATTTGGCCGTATCTAGCTGGGGTTTGTCTGTGGAAGAGAGCACGGCGCCGCGGCCACTGTTTCGTGTTTCAGTTCCTCCGCGTTGCCTCTCTTCGTCCTTGACTCAGAAGGGCTTTTTTCTTGTCATCTATTTTTTAAATTTTTTTTTCCTTTTTCCGTTTCTTGTCCCTCTCTTATGCTTATCGCACTACTGTAAAAGCTGGGTTTGAAGTATGCACACATTTTTTTTGTAGTGCGAATTAAGCTGACATACATGTGTCATCAGTGTTGGCACAAGGGACATGGCCGAAAATAAAATATCAGCCAGTGGTATCACATCTCCAAGCGAGACAAGGCAAACGCCACGTGCTATACGTTGCAGACAACCTACTCGACTCTTGTCCTGCACGGCCGGAAACAGCAATGTGGATGACATGGCGAACCCTATGAGAAACTAAAACGTTTTTCCACTTATCCGTTTAGCGAAAGTGTATCGTGAATGCAATTTGTAGAAGGGAAAAAAAGAAAACAAAAGTACATGTAGCACTGAGTCTATGTGGACAAGGAGAAAGGCAACCTTAAAACTCTAAAACCTTAGCCCACATAGGTCAGTGGCTCTTTACAGGGGCCAAAGGGGTGCATTTTTTAGTTGCAGTTTATGCGGCTTCAAAAAGATGGGGATGGTTGTTTTTGCGGTGCAAAAGCAGCGAGTTTTGCGGCTGAATGGAAAATTCGAAGAGCGAAAGAGACTGGTAGCACCCAAGAAATCTTTGGCACTCCTTTGGTGTTACTTTGGTACTACTTTGGTACTACTTTGACGGTATTATCGTTATCCAGTCATGGACAAAGTGAGTGCTATAAGGCCACCACTGTAGTTGCCTTCATATGCTTTTTATAGCTTCGACTCTAAAAACAAGAAAGAAAGAAAAAAACGAAGAAAATCAGCTCCACAAGGCTGGTAACAGTGGGGAAGTCTTACTCTTGTCTTACTCTTGCTATCTCTCGCCGTTTGCCAAGGAACGCTCTTCAGGGACAGGGGTTTTACATCGGATCGACCCCTGGCAAGGCTACGGGTAGTCTACTGTCTTGCCTTAGTTTCGAGTCTTGAAGCGGACTTCCCCAGCTGAACATTTCTGATCACTATTGATTGCGCTATGCTGCAACTCGGCTCGTGCTCATATATTCACCCCCAAACCAAGTCAAACCAAGTACATGTATCCAATGTCCAGCCACCCCGCTCATAGCTTCTGCACGAAATAATAACTGTCTTGTCAATGTATCAAGAGAGAGAGCCAGCTTTCATCCTGTAACATGCACGTTTGTATATGGACAAGTCTGATACAGAAGGCCGGATTTGGTAGAGATCCGATATTACCCGCTACAAAGCTGACAAAAGTGGGTCGTTAGGCATACATGGCATGTGGCAGCGGTAGGGCGTTTGCTGATAGCGGTGACTTGACCAAACATTATTTTTTTCCTGTTCTTTTTCTTGTCTGTCTTTTTTTTTTTCTTTCAAAATCATCATCTCTGAAAATCACACTACCCCAGGAACAGTGCCTGGGGGTACCTGGGGTTGTAGTTTTTTCCTGCCAGGGCACTGTTGGGAACCGAATACAGGGGTATATTTGAGTTGCACGGCATTGCTAGTTCATAACTGAACAGTTATGCCTGACTTTGTAGAGTTCTGAAAAGTGTTATATGGTCTTGTTCGTGAGCTATCAATGCATTCACTTTCACTTTGTTAGAGCTAGGTTTAGTTGAAGTATCGGCACAGTTGGGAGGAGGCCTGAAGTGTGTTTCTAAGTATTGTTGGCATGATTGGCGAAGATGGACTAGTCTAGATGTTTCTGTTCAGTCCAAGTGGTTTCTGAGCCAGGACTTGGAGTCTGAGAGAGTTCTATGACAGTACAAAATTGCTGCAAGTACGATACCACTACTTTCAGTGTTTGTAAACTCCTCAAGAGCCGTGAATATCGCTCTGCATGTTGGTGCATCATCTCAGATCAAAAATCAACAAAACATAGATGTACAATGTATCCAATAAACCACCCATTATACGTGCGGGTGGCCTGAGACAATTGCATCTACATAATGTCGGCCTTTGTACAAATACATACATGTGGGGATCGATAGAGCAAGGGATGCTGAACAATGGCAGCCGTGTGCCATTGTGTCTTGATCTAAGACTTGACAAAAAAAAGAAGTTGAAAATAAAATAAAAATATCACGAAAAAAAAAGTATCAATAATCTATTTTGGCGTTGATGGGAGTTGTTGATGAACTAGACCAGAATCACAGCTACACTGTCTAAAAGATCACCAACAGAAGCAGGACCTCTTGGTGTCGATAATGGTACCAATAAAAGTCGGCTTTTGATTACTTGACGGCGGCTAAATCACTTCCCGAGACGCATCAATCCCTGCCATGATGCGTGATAGATGCATGGACATGACTACTGCCAAACTGTGTAGCTATGAGATTGAATGTAGGGATATGGTCTAGCGGAACCAAAAACGGGACGATACCCGCCACAACCAGCTATTGAACTCTTTTACCATAACTTGATCAGAATATTTACAAAAATTTCAGCCTGCGTTTTATTGCAGAAGATTAGCGCATCGGATTCCACGGACACCTACGTATTCCTGCGGATACCTACGGATCGGAGACGTTGGGTCTTAGTCAAGCCGATACCGCTGTACTTGTGAGATTACTCGTCCACTGCAATAGCCTTGCGAGAAGCAACAAAATTTGGTTGTCTTGTGACTTGATAATACATTGCCAATTTGTTAATTATTCCATGCTCTTGAAAGAAATCATCATTACACCAAGTGAAACTTGTCCGATTCCAAATCTGACTAGATATTACCCTTGAAAGCGGCCATTCTGGTGCGAATGGTAGTACTTTCAACCGCTAAACACGACTTGGGAGTAGTCCAAGTGATACAAAGTGCCATGCGGCTTGATCCGATCAAGTATCGTTACCGCATACATACATCTAGCCACCTGCATGATAATATAAAAGTGGTTTGGATATTCTTGCAGTACCGCATACCGTATAGCCCCATACGTGATAGCTTATTTTTTTTATCGAGAGCAAGTTTGCAAACTCTGAACTTGAAAAGAGGTGGGTGCTGTGGGAACTAAATGTGATTGGAAATGCGATTAAACTGGTTTGTTTTAATGGTACAGAGCGTGCGATTACAGTGCTGTTGTCAGATTTCTAATATCATCATTTTTCCCTCGCTTAAAACGGCCTCCGCAATTTCACCGCCTGTGCCTGCACACCTGCACGTCAAAAGCTAGTAGCTAGCATCATACGAATAAATACGCGACAACTATACCCGACTCCATGTGATCCAATATAGCGAAATGAACCAATAAAACCATTGTTTGGGTGCACACCTTTGGCTAGCCCACTTTTTGGCCAATTGTTTCCACTTCCCCGCATGTTCCGTCACACATGGTGATTGGAGAAGGTGGTTGCTAATCTATTCAGGGTGATTTCATTTGGTTTCAGATTGATTTCAAATCAGATTTTGCTTTTTTTTTCTTGTGCAAACAAAACCCCAGCTCTCTGAGATATCATAGCTCAACTACAGATCTTTAGGGCATGTGATCAGGCCCCCAGATTAGCATTTTCATCCGCATCATGTCAGCCGTATACACACGGCAAAAGTTCCCAAAACTCGACTGTTACAATCAGGAATGGCTATATTAGCCAGACCTAAGGGAGTGCAGATCAGTAAATCTCCGACAGCCTAATGGTGCGATAATGAGTACGTGTACTGTACGTGTACTATACGTGATGTTTTGTTTTTCATTTGCTCAGTTGTGCAGCTTCAAACAATGTCAGAGTTATGCTTGCATTACAGTTGCTTTTGAATCGGAATGAAATAATATCAGCTTGCATGAGTACCTCAAAGGCTAACAAGAGTGATTTTTCATCAGTAGACTTGCAGTGCAGAGTCTTGTTCCCTCTTGTCTCACGGAAGTCGGCTAACAATCGAGAAACGATATTATGGACTGATTCAGGTGGATATGGGGTGTGTTTTCAGAGCGTTTGCGTGTTTCTGACTTGTTTTACTTTTTTGGATTCAACCAACAAACTGCTTGTTTGATTGTAACACGATAACTCCTCGAGTCATGTTGTAGCAACCGGATTCACATGGAGATTGTCATAAATGAGACAAGAAGACATGATTCTGAATGCACATACTAAAAGAAATCAACTTCTTGTATGTATTGCAGGTTGAGGTAGTCAAAAGGTGGTTGAATTCACTGTACTGTCTATCGTTGTGACAATCAACTTTGACTTGAATATGATTCACGCGCCATGTACAACTTGTTCTTTGCCATTGTTTTACGATTCTTTTCTGTAATAGAATTCGGTTCTGATATCTGTTGAATGTGAATACTATGCAGTACTCTTGACAAGAATTACTCAACTGGAGCTACTGTGCGACATTTGAAAGCTATAAAGAATCCAAAAGAACTGGTAGTTTTCACCAGACTGGTCGCTTTTTGGTTCTCAATTCTATTCTCATGTTGAAACGCCAATTGCTTTTTGAATGGGCCATCCATCAATCGAGTTGATTAACAATGAGTACCATACATTCAGACATACAGTTGATATTTTTTGTGTTTCCGTTGTTCAAGGGGAGAGCTAGACAAACCACCTAATGCGGAATTCTATTTCACAAATAATGCACTTTTCAGTCTTTCCATAAAGCCCTTGTAGCCCATTCTACACCCCCATAACCATTCTCCTTTTCTTCTCCACACTAGACTCAAAGTTGTCTTTCAAAGTCACGTTTTTTTTTTTTTTTTCTTGGTTGCAAGAGAGGGTTGTATTGTATTAAGCATGCTCCTTGTGTTCTGATCTGACATTCATGTGATCATCCATGAACCAGTAGTAGTTGCTACTGTGACATTGTCCTAAGATTGAAGTTATCTCAAGAATGAGAATCATCGAGACTCGTTTTCGAGATTGAGAACCGCAAACTGGCTGCCAAATGAGATTTCTACGACCTTTTACTTGACAGCATTCTTAATTGTGTTCTCACAGACCTTGGATGACTCTCAATGACTCCCCAAACCTCTCCAAACCAATGCTACATGATTTTTCTTTTTTTTGTTCCTTTTTTTTTTTTTTGTTTCTTCTACAAACCCACATCACCATTGACTCTGTCTGCTAACTTCAGCATGCTCTTTAGAAACATGCGCATAACGGCACCAACCATAATAACTTCAAATTCAAGAATCAGACCACTTTTTCTTCCCACTATTTTTTTTTCTTTCTTTTCACCCACAAATTCATTTATATGTCTCAGATTTGCATCGATTTCGGATCGGAAATTCTATGCAGGCTCCCGAGATACGGAGGCTTAGAAATAGCGAAGAAGGAGAAAAGGGAAAAAAGGGGGGTTGAGTGCGAATTCTACAGGGAGCCCATGATAGTCCATGCAATAAGTGAGCTGGGGGTGCTGTAACCGCCATTGTTGTGACCTCAGAGTCCATGTGAATATTTTACAAGTTGGTGATTTTCAATTTATTTTATTTTATTTTATTTTATTTTATTTTATTTTATATATTTTTTCTTTTTTTCCTAGTAATTGCTCATCTGGATCTCCTTCAAAGTGCTTCTTTCTGAAAGCCATCTTCTCAATGTAACCCTCTCCATCTTGACATAAGATTCGCTGTTGAGTGTGGAAAAGAGACTAAAAAAAATTATGAGCTGATGGACGGAGAGGAGAAGAGGTTCAACTCAAGTTGTTTTTCTCTTTTTTTCTCTTTCGACGAATTGCATCAGAGTTAAGTGGAAATAAAACCTGCATATATAATGTGCAAGCACATGTCGGAGATTTATGCAAGTGGAGATGTCACCTAAAAGAGAGACGAAAAGAGTTGTTAAAAAGGAAATGCAAAAAGTAACGAATTTTTATTTTTTTTCGTTCAGTTTAGTACAGAGTAGGAGATTGCTAAAAAACTAATCTAGTCGCCGTCTTCCGGGGCCTAAGCGCGGTCTCAAAAGTGTACAAACCTGATTGGATAAGTTGGACCAAAAGTAAGTCGGATTTTCGTTTCGATACGCCAAGGTTTTTGCTGAAAAATGTCTTTTGGCATTTGCGAGGTTTTTGAGCGGTGTGAGAGACTATCAGGGATTAATCCTGATACGCCTTGATCCGAAGAACACTCCAGGAAACTTTTCTTTTTCCTAAAACCAGTAGATCTGGAGTTGCTCGGATTGTATAAGATTCGATCTTCGCCATTTGAATCGGGTTACATCTGAAACAAATCGAGCTTTGCTTTTTCTAACTGCGGTTCACGGAAGAAAGGATTGCCGGAATATGGAAGGTTGCCGGCACAACTTGGATTTTTCACATGATTCTTTTGAGAAAACTGGATATTTTGTGTTCGGAAGTTGCTCTGATTTTTGCACTTCCGATGATAACTAGTGAAGGCTTGATTTCCAATTGAGTCAACGAAAATAAATTGTGGAGTCACTAAAATGAATTCTGAAGGTGTCATACGGTTAATTACGTCGATATTTACACGATACCCTTGTTGAATTTCAATTTCAGCTGGTACATCTCTCTTAAAAGCACTTTCAAAGTGAGAGAACACTGGTATCCTCTTTTACCATACTGAATTTTGGGTGTGCTAGTACATTCATTGGAACACTCGATTCTGAAGCTATAAGAATTCTGAAAGGTGCATTTAGTGGATTGAGACGTGGATTTTCCAATGGACAAGTCCAATGTCTGTTTTACTTCTTTATTAGTCGTACCAACTAATCTGAATCTATATATATATATCGTCATACCTGAAACCTACTAATGTGATTTGTAAGCAATATACAACTCAGAAACAAAATCTGAAAAGTGCATTGGTCGTGAAACGGCCTGGATAATCACATAGCCCACTCAATCTAGTCAGAATCCAACACTTGCCTCCATTTGTATGGACTAGTACGCAAGAGCAAAGAGACGAGGTAAGCGAAACCTTAATTAAAGATGGTCAAAATCGCGATTTTCAAATCTGAAGAAAACCACAAAAATAAAAAAAAACAGCTAAAAAACCAGTACAAATATTCTGAAGGGTGCGTTTTTCTCAGGACGTGTCGCACTATACGTTAGTCTAAGATTTGGTCAAATATAAAATATACGCTGAATACTCCTTATCGTAATCAAGGTCTATCGTTTTTAGCATCTGAACACAACACAATATCACACGCTACAGACATGCTGTAACAATTCTGAGTATCTCATCCTTTTTGCATTTGTCATACGACTCCACCCGTACCACTCACTAGCTTCAAAACCTCTCCAATAGTTTCAAATCTCATCTTCATCAACCCCCCTCGAGGTTAGGGTTCCCACAATTATGCACACCTCCTCGTATTAGAACATCACCACTTTGTCGTGTCATACTAACCAGAACTCCCAACATCACACCTTACAAAACCGCCACAACCCCAATTACAGCCCCAAAACCAACTGCATCCGACTAAACCAATCTCTGGCTACACAACCATGTCATTCCCGTACGCTCCAGTGACCTCGTTGCCGCACAGAAACTCGTCCATTTCGCTCAACGAAGAGGTCCGTCTATATTCGTCTCCCAAAGAGCGGGAACGGTTCGAAAACCTCGCCGAGATCTACTCCATCATTGTGTCGCTCGACCATCTCGAAAAGGCCTTCATCAAGGACTCTGTGTCGCAATCCGACTACCATTCTATCTGCTCGCGACTGCTCAACCAGTACACGGCTATTCTCAAAAACGACGACATCAAGAGCGAGTTCAAAGACCTCGACACATTCAAGCAGCGCTACGGACTCGATTGCACTCTAGCGTCGCAGCGGCTGGCCCTGGGAATCCCAGCAACAGTGGAAAGACCAAATTTCGAAATTTCCGCAAACCACAATTCGGCCGCAAACGGATCAAGAGACACAGAAACACCTCCTCCGGGAGGCCCAGGCGGCTCGGGCGGCGCTGGAGGCGGTGCGTCCAACTCACGAGCTGTTGCCGAGGCTACAGGAAACTTCATTACGTGCATGGATGCACTGAAGCTGAACTACTCGGCCACTGACCAATTGCATCCGCTTCTGGGCGATCTCATGACCTCGCTGAGCAAGGTGACTTCTCAGGATTTCGCTGGCCGGGACAAGATTGTTTCCTGGCTAATTACTCTGAACAGCATGAAGGCCACGGAGTCGATTTCCGACGACCAAAGTCGCCAGTTGTTGTTTGATCTGGACAACGCCTACAAAGGGTTTTTCAGTAATTTGGATTAATGAGCTAGATGAAGTTTTCAGTGAAATGTCGCTGTGTCATTGTTGGGTGTTTTTGGGATGCCATGTGCCCCAATTACGACTCAGTCTCTTTCCCTATTTGAGATCACTTGTCAATCATCTACACATGACTACATTGCACCAAGGGTCATCATGATGCATCACACCAGATGGTTTCAAGTGCTTTGAAGTGGACCAAGTCACAAATCTTCATAACTACAACACTTAGAGTTCTTGATTGACTGTCACAAACTTGGCTATGAAGAACAAGTTTTGCACAACTGGAGACTTGTACATCCACATGGACTACTTTCACTCACATGCCAGTGATTCAGTAACCATGTTTCCTCTCGCTAGCATAAAGTACATTCACTGTGAAATAACTCCCTCGCCCCACTCTACTAATAAATATATTCATGCTATAAAGTACTCCATCAATGTTCTAGCCAATTTCGCCCAATTCAACCAGCTCCACCTTTCTCCTGGCCTCAATGTCGCTGTATTTAATGTCGAATCCAGAAGCGGTCCTGACCAGCAGATCCACAGCCAGAGCGTGGTTTCCTACATTTTTGATAAACGTGTAGAAATCAGCGCCGGACTGCAACTGCAAAAGTTCCTTTTCGTGGATTTTGAACAGTGCCAAAGCAATCTTGAACATGTAAACCATGCCTTCGCAGCATAGAAAAATGTCCCAGACACGGAATAGCACATCTGGCGGAAGAGTATCGGCAAAACACGATAGGAACCAGTTGAAGGTGATCGCTTCGAGATCAATGCTGAGACGTGTCATATGGTCATTCAGTTCTGGGAGAAGCTGGCCGATATAGAAATACAGCACTTTCTGATCGGCTCGAGATGTCAGAAGAGGTGCAGCCAGATATCCAGAGGGAAGAATATTCTCCACTAGCGCCACAAGACCCCAAAAGGCGTCTTCTTCGGTAGGATAAGACAATAGCAGCACGGCGGCCATAATGTTCATTCCCTGGCAGTATCCGATTTCCGGATTGTGCCGAGAAACAGCCACCAGCACATTTCGCAGCTTTGCAACTCCAGGACCCTTTCCAAAGAAAATGTTGTGGGGCATAGTCCGATACAGATCGAGGTCGATTTGGTAAATCGAGTCATCGTGGGGGAACGAAGATGCGTCCTGGGGTACTTTTGGGTCGTTCAATGAGTCACTTTGGCCCGATTCTGACTCTTGGAGAAGATCTGAATACAGTCCTGGAACTTTCAGACTCTCGGCTCCAGAACATTCGTTCCAGATTTTGGGTCTCAGAACCACCGGAATTCCCTGTAGAACAAGCGAGTTGAATTGTTTGTGAAGCTTCGGAGTAGATGATAGCGATGACCCACATACTCCCAGCATTTCCCGGGGTTGCTCTTCTCGCTGGTTGAGATTGTTGAGAAATTCTCCCCAATTTGATTCCTGAATTTTTTGCTGGTTATCGTGTAGATCCGAAAGCTGACTTAGAAGCAGTTTTATGGGCTTGGATGTGGTATTTGCTGTGGTGGAGCTTTCTAGATCGCCCTTGCCTGTTGCTGTAGCTGTTGTAGCTGTGGCAGATCCTGTTGAGGCTCCATTACTGTTGTTTTTGCCGGTATCTTCCACTGTGACAACTGTAGAAGCGGTGACACTGGGAGACTTTGAAGAAAGCGAATTGAAACGGGAATCGTGTTTGAACGCGTTACTGATGCTTTTGCCACGATTGGTGGAGTTGCTGTCCGGATTGGAGTTTGCAGAGTCGCTTGTTCCTGAAATCTCAGACTTTGCCGTACCTGTACTTGCTTCAAAGTTCGATTTGTCTGAATTCATCGTATCGAAGCTCAGTCCTTGCTCGGAGTGGCCTGTGGAGTTGATGCCCGTCGTGTCCCGCACATTGGCCTTTCTCCAGTCGTACTTGAAGCCATATCGATCGGTCATAATGTCGCAGGATGTCTGCTTCTGCAAGGTAGGAGGTGCAATGCTGGGGTCGAAAATGGAAGTCATTTCGATGGATTTGGGCGGAGCCTTGGCCGCCGAAGCCGTCTCCTCCGAAGACCCATTGAGTGTGAATTTTATCGAAGAACTCTTGTCTGAATTCCTGTCTGGAGTTTTTTCCGAACTTTGGTCGTTCTTGTCATCGGAAGTTTGATGCAGTTTAGATTGTCCCACCTGGTCGCTGGCCAGCGACTTGAGAGACCCAGAAGACGACCGGATGGACCGCAAACTGTGGGAAATCGAGCCTGTGGACTTGGACACGTCCAGCAGCGACCTGGTCATGCTTCTCACGCTCTTTGCGTCGTTGTAGCTGCTGGTATCCGGTGCCTCGCTCATGGCCTCCATGACCATTTCTCCAATCACGGCTGCCGGGTTCTGCACCGACGTGACCTTCATGTTGGTCAGGCGGCGCTCGATTTCGATCACAGACACGTCGCATTCCATCAGCATAGTCTTCAGTTCCCGTTCGCGGTCCTCGTTTTGTCTGCGCATCACCGCCACCTCAGACTCTCTTTCTGCGAGGTCTCGGGCCAGTTGGCGCACCAGCGACACCGCTCCGTGTCTGTCGACGACCCTGGCCAGCTGCTCGTCGCTGAGCGAGTGCATAGAGCTCGGCATTTCGTCGATATCGGAAAATAACGGGATTGAGCTGGAGCTGCTGCTTCGGTCGTTTAGAGTGGTGGAAGAGGGTCGTTTGGGCTTGAGCAGCGGCGTGGGACGCGGGCGGGCGACCACGGAAGGGTCTGCGGTCATCAGCGGGTGGTTAGTGGTGTCATTTGCGGCGTCATGTTCAGTTTGAGGTGACATGGAATGTGTGGTGGGGGGGTTGTGGTTGTGGGGGGTCGTGGAAGCAGCGAAACGGTCGGAAAAGCTGGTGGTGACGTGGAGGCGTGTTTGCGGTGCAGATGCAGGTTGTTTGCAGCTGTTTGGGCGTCTGTGGCGCGAGATATGGTGAGGTTGGTGGACTCGAGGAGTAGTGGTTGAAGGTAGCTAATCTAGAGCCTTGCTGCACTGTGATGCAACTCAGTTTTGATATTGCAGGTTGCCGAAAGCGGTGGGAGAGCAACTTTGGAGCCAGACACGTTGCGGGGAATCTGAAGACACAGAAGCGTGTGGATTTGTGCGCTGAATCGAGCTGTGCAGCCGGAAAACGATTTGGAGCACTGCTAGGTGCTTTTGTAGTGGGTCTAGTCAAGTGTCGATCTGGAGACTTGCCAAACCTTAATATTGAGGCTCACGGGGTAGAATTAGAAAAAAGTAGAGAGACGATTTCTGGGGCGTTTTCGGTGGTTTGGGGGTGGGAAACTGATGTGATAGTGTTGTAGCTGGTGAGAAGATGGTTTTGGTTGATTTCCAGAAAGAAATATCGTCAACTGCATCTTTTGATTGGGGATTAGTTTTTGTCTGAGACACACATGTGGAAATGACACTTTTAGGTGCGATTGATTATCTGGCGATTATTTTATTCAAGGAAATTAATGTTGTTATTATTGAGATTTTATCTGTTGTAAAACTTTTGGTTGTGAAATAGGTAATCTGAACTTTTTGGAGTTGGAGAGAGTCGCTTAGTTCAGTGTTTTGGGGGTCTTTTGGGGAATCTGAAGAGTGCGTTTTGTTCCAAATCGGATTTCGGACTCAATGGCGTTTGTTTTATTTCGATAGGGGGTTATTAGACGTGTATTTGATAGACTGTTGAAGGAAGAGTTGTTACTAGTTGTGATTGTTTTTTATTCTAAAGTTTTTGCACTTCTTTTTTTTCTATGTCAGGCTAAAAGAATTCAAGAAAAAGAAAAAAAGGAGCTATCATCATGATAGAAAAGTTCTGAAAAAAGCACTTTTAATAACAAAACTCGCGTAAAACAGTCTGTCATACTTCAAACCAATCGAAACAGACCAAAAAACCAGAAAAAAAGGACTCTTTTCAGAAATAATTTATTACTTTTGATTTCTTCAACCTTCTTCAACCTGCAGCTGATTAAGCAAGATGTGGTTAAACTCTATTGTTTCCGAGTCGGGAAACTAGAGAGAATCATGGAGTGGCTGGTAATTCGTGTTTGAAACGGTTTGGAGAAGATTTAATTTGATTTCTGAGCTTTGATGGTGCAAATCTACTATAAAACAGATTTTGAGGGAAAATCGGGCAAATTTGAAGATTATCGTGTGTGTGATTGATCATTGATATTATGTCAACTGAGTAGATATTACTTGATGAATATTGAAACTAGAGATTATAAGACATGATCAGTTCTTCATATTTCAGTTTTCTCATATCACTCCTCTTTCAAAACTGTTGTAGCGTTCTTATTGTCTTGATTATCTCGTTTTATTTAACAACAGTGGTCCTATAGAAACAGTAGTCAAAGTACCATCTTACAGTCTCTCTAATCAGTCTCCCAGAGATCTGGCAACATAATGAAAACAACCAGTATACTTCAAGTTTGATTCTGAGCAAGGCTGTCTCTTCAGATTTTCCAAATTCCTTCTGTACCATCTTTTACAGAGCTAACCACGTCTTAGCTAATACATAGCCCTCTCTAATCACTCGAATTCACGCATCAAAATGAACACTACAAAACAGCGAATTTTGGTCAGAATTCGATTTTAAAAGCAGAAATACACTCACCAGACACGCCTCAACCCACCAACCATTTCAAACCCTTCATTTTCCCTCCCCAACACCGTCCAATCAAACCCCGCCAAAATCCAAATCGTCACGTGCACCCCACAAACCTTAATAAAAGTCTAGACCCTGAGATTATCATAAAGTTAGTCTTGCTTGATCACAGGATCTGAAGATAGCCGCCAGCCTATATAACAGAGTCCACAACCGCCTTTACAGACATTTGCAGAGCACGAAACCACACTTTTTGCGACCACAAACCCATTATTGACTCATTTCCAGCTTCAAACGCCCCAGAAATCGACTTTTTGACCGACTTGCAATGATTCGAAACATTCGACAGTTTAGCCATTCGGCTAGATGTTTCAAAAACCCATACATTTTTTACGATTGTGAGTATCATGACGTGTTTGTGTTTTATGTGCAATTTTAAGACATGTTGTCTTCTTTGGTATTGGTAATAAGTCTTCTGTGTGTCATTACCTGACTGGGCTCAGTTGCTCTTGAAGAGGCTGTTTTAAGAGATACCGATTTTCGACATGTTTGAGTGGAGCTACCGCAATTCTGAAGAGTGCATCGTGTACAGAATCTCATTCTGAGTGCGACGGTTCTAGTCTCTTGTCTCTAGCTCTTCAAATGTCGTCTACATTAGGTGGTGTTTGGGTTACCTTGTGGGCTTGTCTACAGATTACAGAGTACACTACACTCAGATGATTGGAACATGCCGATTTGTTGACATTACCTCTTTGTGTCTCTTTGGTTGCAGTCTGGTAATGACCTTTTGTTTCAAAGACTACACCTCAGCGTCCTTAAAGACACAGTCCTTCCCTACTAACCCAGTGGCCGGAAAACAACCGACCCATACCCAAAATAAAACGCCGAAACTCTTCAAGGCGGCCACAACGCTCACATTCGACACTTCCGACACCGCCAACGACAATCTCACAGCCGAACAGCGTGCCAAACTCGTTTTTGGAGAAATCGGATCTCGACAGGCTCGTCGTGAAGATGCTGAAAAGCTGACCCGAACGATTGGAGGTATCCGAGTTCCTCCTCGACCCGATGAGCCGGAGAACTGCTGCATGTCTGGATGCATCAACTGTGTCTGGGAGCTGTACAAGGAGGATATTGACCACTGGCAAGATCGACGAAAGCAAGCACATGAGTCATTACTAAAGAGTCCAGGAGCCGAGTGGCCAGCTGATTTCGGCACTCCTCCTCCCACGGCAGACCGTCCAGATGCCAAGGATGAGTGGGATGATGTGGATGTCAGTATCAAGGTGTTTTTGGATACGGAAAAGCGACTTAGAGCCCGGAAGCAAAAGGAGCGGGAGCAGCGGGAGGCCAAGCAGGCAGAGGAAGGCCAGTCTTCTTTATAGACGACGTTTATATCATACAGCAATTACATTTAGATTGGAAACTGGACGTTTTGAGAGTGAGATGTAGATGCTGAATTCATGAATGGAGTGTTTTTTTTCTAATAAAGCATTTGAGTATTGTGTTTTGATATAGATTAATTCATTGATAGCTTTCAGACAGACTATTCATCTCTGACTGGTTTTATATTTCCTCAGAATACTTACATTTTCTGACGATTGCACTTTTCATATCTTCTACAAGTTCCACCAGATCACTATCTTCCACAACCATAACTACAACTACAGAGCACAGAGTACAGAGTACACAGTACAGAGCACACAGTACAGAGCACACAGTACTAACCCCCAATTCCCAATCAAAATACACATGGATCCATTCATCTGAACATCTAAAGAGCCACACCCTTGGACTTGAGATCAGCCTTGGCCAGTTCGATTTGCTGTGTTAGTGGGGGTTACAAAAGCCGTCAAGGCGGCTCCAATGACGTGTCCTTTGCGGTCAAACTCACCTGCTTCAGCTCCTTGTACTTCTGAGGCTTGTCGTTGAAAGACAAAATGTCCCAGCCCAGAGTGCCGAGAGAGTAAGATCCAAACGCAACCAGCGACCAGAAGGGCAGCAGAGGCAGAATCTCAGTGTGAATGGTCTCGCCAACGGGGATCACGCCAAACCACAGGGCGGCGTAAAGCGTCACTAGAACCACAAAGAAAAGAGCGGTTTCGGTAGCCTTGGTCATTGTTTTTGTGTCTTCTGGTGAGTCGTAATGGGAGGTGGATGTGGGTAATGCAGTTTACGTGATATATGTAGACGTGACGTGTAGAGTGTTTATCCGGGATAGAGTTTTTTGTTTACTAAGTGGAGTTGTGGGAGGGTAGTGTAAGTCTGTGGATAATGGAGTTGCAGAGTCGATAGTAAGACTGGTGTTGTTGCAGACACTTTTTACGCACGCTGGTCTTTTCAAATTCGTTTTTTGATAAAATTTACGCTCTTTTGAGTACTCATATTCGATGACTTCATGTGAAACTTTATTTTACTGAATTGAAGAAAATTGTAGTTCAAGAGATGTCCATTTGGATGTCTTTCAGAACACAAACAAGGGAAGTTGTAACAGAGTAATTAGTTGGATCTTGTAGGGAATTCCATTTAGAGACGAATGCACTCTTTGGATTTTTAATAGACCCACTCAAAATCCCGTTTACTGTACCATATCAGTCAGAAGCCTAGATTAGTAAGATGGTTCTTATTGAAAAAGGTAGTGACTATAAGTTGACGGACATAAAGAGTTCAGTGTATCCAAAATGCAATTCTTTATGCTCCTATAGCCTTTACATTTCCTCAACTTCACTTTTCTCAATCTCCAATTGCACCACCCACAAAAACATGTCCAGAACCTTCCAATGTCATGTCACGATAAATCCGAAAAGTGCATTCGTTTTGAAATGGAATTTCCCATCCATCCATGCCAAATAACACTTCCTTCAGACACTCAATCACACCGTTATGTTCTTCTACTCAACGAGATATACTTCTTCTTTCTCTCTCGCATATGGCCTCATATGATACTCATTGCTCCCATGTAAATAGGCTTTTATTGACCCCACAGCAATCATCATAAGGGTCTATCTATATCCCCCAGAAATCGTCTGATCTCAGATCTAAAACTATCACTGGGGTCTTCAAATCGTCCTCTCTCTAAAACTTTTTTCAGATTCAAAATATACCCACTCAAACCCCATTTACATCTGAACAAACACATTTTAGCCTTCATATCAAATGCACCGCCTTAAACCACACTATACATTACAACAGATACTTTGTCATACTCAACTTCACACACACTTAATGGACGCCAAAAAAGCGCTAGAAAAGATTGGAACGGCCGGAATCCTGTCTGTGGGCTCTGCGGACGACATCGAGCAGCTTTCTGTGACTCTGCGGGACGACAAGTGGCAAAAAGATGTGGGAAAAGTGATTCCGGAAATCTGCGAAATCTTCAACTCCGACGTCAACAGCATCGATGCCACCATTGTCATTTCGTATCTCCGCATTTTGGGCAACTGTGTCTCAGATAATGAGCCCAATAGAGCCGCCTTGCTCGCTGTTTGGGAACAACAAAAGTCCTTCAGAACGTACCTAAGCGTGCTGGTCAAGGCACAAAAGGCGACCATTATCCCGTTCTTCTCGGCCGTGCTCTTCAATTGGGCCAACGGAGACGACGATGCCGTGAAAACCGCGCTCATAACATGTCCCGAGCTGGTTCTGGGGCTCGAGCAGCTGTTCCAGGCGCTTTCGGTCCACGACTTTGTGTCTGTCGGAACCCTCCTGACGATGCTCGAGGGCTGGGTCCTGACACGTCACAACCTGGACATTAGAGTTACCATGGCCATCTACCGGTATCTGCTCAGTCATCAGGACGACGACAGCAACGTGGCCGCCAGCACCGAGGCGCTTCTGGTGATGGTCAACTCAGAGGAGGCAGCGCGGGAAATTGATTTTTCGCAACTCTTGAAACTCGTCCAAAATCTGTCAGAAGCGAACCCAGACGACCTTCTGATGAGCCCCCTGGACCTGCGGAGAGCCCTGTACACATCTCTAGTGTGTTCCTCCGAAGAAATAACGCTCAAAGACCTCGATTTGGTGTCAGAATTGCGACATTTGAAGTTCTGGGACGCGCAGCTTTCTGGAATTGGACCCAGCTGCTGGATAGCGGTTACAAGCACCCTGATTCGCAACGAGAACGACCTGGGGGTTGTCCTGAGCCACTCTCCTGCTTTGATTCAAGAGTCTCTCTTTCTGCTGCAAACAGCGCAGTATTCTGACCAACTGCAGTCTGGAGGCCATTTTCTGAAGCTTGCCACAAACAAGAGTTCATATTGCCAAGAGCTGCTTTCGTCCCCATTACTCAAAGAGGCTTTGACCAACTTGTTGAGCTTCCCCTACATTCCTGAGCTGAGATTACTGGGTGCCCAGATACTGTTGAACGTTGTCAAGAATGTTTCAGCTAAAGCAAACAACTCTGGAAACTCGAAAATTACAGAAATCTCGGAAACCTCTCAAGATTCGGGAACTCTTCAAAAAACGGACAGCTCACAAAACTCGTTGGACACGGACAAACTGCTGAAAACGGTAGGGTTGCAGTTCTACAAAAGTGAACAGGACGGTACGATCAAATCCATTCTGCAGACAGCCCTTTCGTACTGCAAAGACATGGATCGAGATATTCTGGACCACGTGATTGATGGACTGACAGGCCCAATCAGTCCCCGAACCATGCGTCTCACCACCGTTGTTGGCATCCATGCTAGCAAGCTGGATGAATCTCAAAAGAAGAAAGTTTTGCATTTTTTGCAAAATTGCGCCAAGCTGGACAAGTCTGAGGAGGTCAACATGGGCGTTAGAAACAATGCAGCTTATATTTGCAAAGTTGGTGGGTTTGGAGATGAGCTGTTGAAGGAGCTGATAAACTGATGACTGATGATCACTTTTCAGGCCTTTCAACAGCACACCATGATCTGAATTTAGTCAGAAAGACTGGAGAAAAGTGAGTGGTGAAAGGGTGGTCGAAATGAGATTCGACACAAGATGCATTCTCACGACACCCTCAAAAACACATTGTGAGTACTGTGTCGTATCAATTGTAATCTAAAGAGTTGGTCGACCAGTAATCGTTCTACTGTTTTAAACATATAATTTAATGAACTTTTCATAAATAACCGCACCGTAAAAGTACAGTACCTTACTGTACACCATACTGTGCCTTGTGATACAAAGCGTCACTCCATCGAAATTACCATGTACATATGTAGTCTAAATAATCTGCTCCATCTCTCGTGCGTACTCCAGAGAATGGCCAATCAGCTTCTCCGTGGTCTTTCTGCTGTTGAGAGTGGTATCTTCGGTAACGACGCCGGGGAAGTGGATTCGGTCGCCCTGGATTTCCCAGCCGGGCTGGTCGTTGACGAAATCCACCACGCCCTGATCGGAGTCGAAAAACAGCAGGTGTCGGGCGTTGTTCAGCGGCAGCGAAACGTAGGCCTTTTCGGCACAGAGGGCGATTTCGCCGCGGATGGCAAACACGAGAGGGTCGGCAAAGCACAGAAACTCGCTGGAGGGCACGGCCTCCGGGTTTGTGATTGCCTTCCACACGCGGTCGTAGGCTCCCTCCATGATCCACCGTTCCAGCTTGATGGGAAACGACAGAAACTTGTCCGATTCGATTTCCTCAAAGTCCAGCGCCTCCAATTCCGTGTGGAACTGCGCGATTTCGTTCTGCGACAGCAGCAGCAGCAGGTACAGCGCGAGGATTTTCGATTTCTGCGCAGATGGCGACAGCTCTGTCATGTTGTAAAACTGCCGAGACTGGCTGACAAAGCGGGTGAATTCGTCTTCTCGGCCGAGATTGACGGCTGCGAGGGCGCCCAGCTCCAGCACATGTCGAGCGCCTTCCAGATCCGCCACCGAATGTTTGGTTGTCGAGGGGTTGGTCAGCAGTCCGTTCTGGGCCATTTGCAGCTTGAGCGGCGTCAGCAGTTGCAGGCATTTTTCGTAGTCGCCGGACTTGTATGCTTGATCAAGAGTCATGGTGGTTGGATGGCTGGATGTGAAGTTGTGGGTGTGGTTGTGAGGTTGTGGGAGACGTATATGGACTTGGTGATGTGTGATATGCAGAGGTGGCAAACGAGGTGGTCACGTGACTTTGGGAGGACCAAATGTGGGGGTTGGAATACTGGGGGGAGTTGAAAGAAGAGTAGGGGAGGCGTAGGAGGATATTTGAAAAGCGTGAGCTGCAGTAAATAAGACGAATATTTGATCGGTTTTGGTTTCGTGTTTCTAGAGTGATTTTTGGTGAGTTTGGTGTGTTGTTGTGGTAACTGTGATTCCTAGCTGTGTGGGGGGATGATAAAAGTCAACTGTAGTTGTAACTGTATTTTGCTGATTTAGTTGAATGCATTCTTGGAAACAAAAAAAAAAATAGAGAAAAAAAAAAGAAAAAAAAAATTTGAGCAGATTTCTCAAACAAGAAAATTGCTATAAAATTGAGCATTACTCTGTTACTCTGTCTGTCAATGTTCTGGTGCTGATTCTGTGTCTTTGGAATCTCCACAAGTACTTTTCAGATCTTGTGTTTCTGACTTCCCAGAGATGATTAGATGTGCACTTCTTAGGAAATGATAAAAGTACGTGTGGACACATTAGAGAAAATCTGAATGATACATTTTCTTTGAAATTGGACTCTGATTACAATGGTACTAGTCGTGTTTCTTATGAAAGCCGTAAATAACTGTTAGATGTCTACTGTTGTATACAACAGGGCAGTGATAACTGTTGTTAGAATCTCTCCAAGACGATTTTGAGAAGTAGATGTTGTAGGAAATCAAACTGCTAGTCTTATCTAAAACACTCTACTACAGATGTTCAAGTTTCCAAAGCTTTCTGATCTATTTATCACTGTACTATGAGTGTGCATCTATCATGAGCTGTAAAGTGGTTTCACTCTCTGGATATTGACACAATTGATGTGAAAACTGGTTACATGCCATTGTCACTGTGCCTATAAAGCTGTGAGCAAATTTCATTGTAATATCGCTTTGGTAGAGCTCTCAAATGGCCTGACATTATCTGCCAAATGTTTCACTTACCCGGAAGAAGGTTCCGGACCCACTTCAAGAAGACGCTTGATATGAGACAAAAAAGCAACAAGTGAGACATGTAGATATTACAGCTCAGAGTTACAGGGTATCATTCGAAGCGCTGTTTTCTCATGATTCCAAATGTGCAACTTTTATTAGGATTAGGGGCGTATTTCCCGCTGTGTCGGTGAATTTAGTCAAATCAACTTTGATTTGTGATTTTCAAGATTGTCAGTTTCCACTGTATCAGATACTACTCTCCACTCGTATCCACTTTTTATTCAAGACATCATAATCACCAATAAAGTGCTCACATGTCAGAATGATTATAGTTTAGCTAACATCCTTCAAACCATCTGTCACTGATAACGACTTCAATAAAAGTGGTTGTTGATGGGTTACAAAAAATATGAAGAGTGTATTCGCTTTATATTCTGATTCTGAATCGAACGGTCTAAATATTGTTTTTGCAGCTTTTCTGTAACAAGAATTAACAAAGAAGTATGTAGATTGACTGCATCTTTCAACATAGAATCACCTGAAACAGCACTAAAAAGATGTTTCAGAATACTCTAAGAAATCTTTTCAATTGATGACCTGCTTTTGCGCCGTTCTAGCTTAATTTAGGCATCTTAATTCCGACCCAAAAGTTATCTTCTATACCCTTGAAGTGCTGCTTTGGCCGTGCTCCTATTGTTGATCAGACACGAATTTAGGACTAAAATGAAAATTCCAAAGAGTGCAATTGTTTTATCCTTGGATTCTGATCAACGTGATATTACTCTCTTGTTTCTAGTAGCTCTGTAGCATCGTATAGGGTGTGTCTATTGGTAAGAAAGGTGCAAGAAACATTGTGGATATAGGTACAGCCATGTAAGCGAAATCAGATAAAACGATAGTACATTCGCTTCAATATATCTTTCTAAATCTTTCAATACCATTCACCCTATACCAAAGAGCTCACAGAAACTTATACACTGTATAACCTGCAACGAGATGAGAATGTCTTAGGTGTTTTGGTTGAGATCATAGAGCGTTTAAATGAGTAATCTCAAGAGCAAGTTCTTTCGAGAATTGGATTACGAGCACAGTGAAACTATCTGCTTTTCTTGAAACTGACTTGATTCGTCTATGAGTGCTTCTAAGAATATTGTCACCACATGTGCTACTATAACTCGCTCAATTCACATCCAATTGGAATTAATCAAGCGAAAATGAATTCCTTTACTCTTTCTGAACAATATTGATTGAATGGAAATCCCAAAAGTCGTCAATTGAAGTCACATTGATAAACCCCTAAATGAAATGTCCATGTACACACAACAGAGTACCATAGTAACATTTTGGAGAATCTGAAGAATAGATTCGATTCGAAATCTGATTCTCCGTTCACTGATATTAGTTTTACATTGACAACTCTCAAAACCAGCTTCCTATATTGATGTATCTCTCAATTCCTTTATCACTTGTCAACAACGCAATATATGTCCAATCTGAAATTCGAAAAGCGCATCATTCTCTGTTCCATCCCAGCAGTTTATTGCTACCAGCCACATATCTATTTTCTTGTTCTACAATCACATCTTCTAGACTTCTACTCATTACAGTGAGACCACAGTTTAGATTGCGAGACAATAGCAATATTGCTCTTTCTTGATTCTGAAAAAAAAAAAAAACCCGGCGCAAAAAAAAGTCGCTTATTCTGTCCCATATCAGCGTCTAACACACACTCACTGTCTCCATCAAAAACAAATCTCTTCCCTTTTTTTTTTGTCGCGAATTTCTTTTTTTTGCCGTCTTTTTCTCAGAGAAAAAAAAAACCGCCCGATTTGACCCATCAGTTTGCCCATATGATATGCCCATTTTAGATGCATAAGCGCTGCATCTGCCTATTAGGTGAGACAAAGAATGGAACAGGGCTGGTGGGACTACAAAGGGAAGGTGCAGTATTGGAGATACCGCGTTCTGAAATGTACATGCGAAGGGTTTGGGCCACAAAAAGAACACGGATCGCAAGCTGGCAGTCGTGGCATGACGCTGGTCCAAAAATCAGCTCGTTTGGACCACTTTTGGGCTGTCAAATGTTGGCCTTTGGGCATGTCATCTTGTTGATAGATGTGCATACAGCACACCGCATCACTAACTTTAGTTTCCCACTGTCTACATAGTATGTAAAGAGATGATGATGTGAAAGCAAAAGTGTCAGATAGTGCACGGTCAAAACAGCCTGTGGGAAAGATATGGGAAATCTGAAAAGTGCATCTTGTAGAGAATGCGACGCGGATCATGGTAGTGTTGTTTTTGTGGGCTCTAACACGTCCAGAAGGGAGCCAAACAATCAACCTCTAAATGTCATTGGTGTTGATATATACCTGCTTCAAACAAACATTATACTTCCCAAAAGTTGCCACAGGGCTCATCTCCAGCAGTCCAATTGGAACCGCTCCAGACGAGCTACGGCCAATGTAACACCACCGTTGTGATCACCGTGTCACCGCGGTCCAACCGCACTCTTCAGAATCTCCAAAATGTGTCCACACGGCGCTCTAACTGCGTTTTCACCGCACCGCCCCGCAATCAGCGATGGGTCATTGCCGCACGCTTATCCGTGTTTACGGGTATGCACATGTCCTGATTTGGGCTGTTTGGGTGGACTTGGGGGAGTTCCAAAAGGGCGGTTAGCGGTGCGATTTCGGCGCCAAAAGCACGGAAACGGGTACAGTTGGCCCTGGCGAGCGCGATTCGCGGCCCAAAAGCGGTCGCTCTCACACAAAAATGCGCCCAAAAGCGACGTTCCAGCTTTTTGCGCGTCTACAGAAAAAAACGAAGAAAAAAACTTTGCTTCTCTCCCAACTGCTCCCAGCCACACACACACACACATCCAATAGTGTTTGGCAACCTAAACCAGGTAAAGATTGCACACACACCTCTTAGGAAACCCCCAAGACCCAAAAAAGTTGTCGATTTCCAGATTTCTGTTTCCAGAAGAAAATAATTGGCTGCTCAACGGCTCTGGAAAAAAAAACGACGCACACTCTCCGCCCCCCACACTCTGCCCCCCCCACCGCAACACGGCCACAAGCCCCACCCCCCACGACACACCCCACGACACTACCCACGTCATCTTCGTCTGACCACACACACGTCATCTGACCCCGGCCATATTATCTACAAACAAACAACAACAACAACAAGACGAGACCCTCTGCTCTGCGGAACATGACCCACCACTCCAAGCAGGACCAGCACCACATGGCCACAAAACTGACCGTCAACACGGACATGAAGGACGACGCCCACGACACATCGGACTCGGAAGACGAGCACCTGCAGAAGAACGAGGAGTCGCTGGACGACTACTGCCCCGGCGGGTACCACCCCGTCAAGATCGGCGAGAAGTTCAACAACGGCCGGTACGTGATTGTGCGCAAACTCGGATGGGGCCACTTTAGCACCGTGTGGCTGGCGCGAGACACGCACAACGGCGACCGCCACGTGGCCATGAAGGTGGTGCGGTCGGCGTCGCACTACACAGAAACGGCCATTGACGAGATCAAAATGCTGGAGCGCGTGTCGTCCAAAAACCCGCTGCATCCCGGCAAGGCGCATGTCGTGGGTCTGTACGACTCGTTCCGACACGTCGGCCCCAACGGCACGCACTACTGCATGGTCTTCGAGGTGCTCGGCGAGAACCTGCTGGGGCTCATCCGGCGCCACCAGTTTGCCGGCATCCCCGTCAAGCTCGTCAAGCAGATCACAAAGCAGGTGCTGCTGGGGCTGGACTACCTCCACCGCGAGTGCGGCATTGTGCACACGGACCTCAAGCCCGAAAACGTGCTCATTGAGATTGGCGACGTGGAGAAGATGCTGGCGCTGGCCGAGGAGGAGGACCGCACGGTCGAGAGCAACAAGAAGGTGAAGCCCGGGTCCCGAACGGGCCGGCGGTCGCGTCGCCAGAGCCTGATCACCGGCTCCCAGCCCCTGCCCAGCCCCCTGAGGTCCTCCAACGCGTCCTTCTTCAACGATCTGGCCATGACCAAGATGGTCGAGAAGGTCAAGCTGGACGACGCCCCACAGGAGGAGGGCAAAGGCAAGGGTAAGGGCGGCGACAACGAGGGCCAGGGGATTGGATCAAGTTCTAATGCTAGCAGCACCTCGCTGTCACCCACCAAACCGAGAACAGCCCTTGCCGAGGAGCTCATTAGCGTAAAAATCGTCGATCTCGGAAACGCGTGCTGGGTGGAACACCATTTCACCAACGACATCCAAACCCGACAGTACCGCTCACCCGAGGTGCTGCTGGGCTCGTTCTGGGGCGCCTCCAGCGACATCTGGTCCATGAGCTGTCTCGTGTTTGAGCTGCTTACTGGCGACTACCTGTTTGAGCCCCAGACCGGCAGCAAGTACTCCAAGGACGACGATCACATTGCGCAGATCATCGAGCTACTGGGCAAGCTGCCCACGTCGATTTTGCAGACAGGAAAATGGACATCTGAGTACTTTAACGACAAGGGCGATCTCAAGAAAATCTCAAAGCTCAAAGACTGGCCACTAGAGTCGGTACTACACGAAAAGTACAACCACAGCAAAGACGAGGCCAAGTTGTTGGCATCGTTTCTGCTACCCATGCTCCAAATGGACCCGCAGTCGCGGGCTGACGCTGGAGGTATGAGCAACCACGCGTATCTCGATGATGCCACCGGACTGGCAGACATCAAGGTCGATAGACAATGTGGACGTTCCGGCATTGATATTGTTGGATGGGCCAGTGAGGCCAAGTAAGGACTGGAGCTGGACTGAGGTAGGGGATGGGACGACGGTGAAAGGTGATGCAGTGAAGCTCAGACTGCAGTTGTATAGTATAATGTATTAATCTGGGTTTTTAGGAGTAAGAGCAGAAGTTCTTGGATGGGTGTTGGGTTGGGTGGTTTGAAGTCGCAAGATCGTTTTAGAGATCTTGATTCGTATTCGTTTTCAGAGTAGTTACTTAAAGGTCTTCAACATGACTAATCTGTGATTGTTATATGTGAAGAAATATTTATGACAATGAACTAAGAGAACTGTTGAAAATTCCTTGAAAAAGAGGACTACATATCGACAAACTGATATAGTAGTTGATGGACCCTATTGAATGGTTGTTGTGAGATTTGGAGCCATTTTTTCTGACTAGTGGTGATAACTGTATCTTATCATACTTCACCAAGAATAGTTTTTGATGTTGCCAACTGTAGACCTGAATGAACTAGATAAAGCTAAATAAAGAGTATCACTGTACCTGGAATTCGGATCTGAGCGAGATGCACTGTTCAGAATTCTTTTATCATAAACACAGGTTTTTTTGTCAAAAACCTCACTTGCTCATTCAGAACCACGTGGAGGGTTTAAAACGAGGTTTACAGGTTTTAAAAAGGAATAATCGCCTTTAGAATCACAACCCGAGTCAAACGCACTTTTCAGAATTTTAATACTGTCTATATATCATTCACTGAAGTGACATGGTAACTAGTACAAGGTTCTAGCTGGCATCTATGATATAACATCGTCTATATGAAGATGAAGAGGGCCTAGAGTAATAAAAAGTGGTATCATTCGAAAGAGAATGATGTCTCAGAGTGAATGCTTTTATTAGAATTCTGATATCGTTACAGATATGTCTTAGGAATTAGAACTGAAAAACTGTGCTTAATGGATACACAGTAATGACAACCTTTTCTTGCTGATATAAATAAAAATCGTATTTTAAATACACTGAAACTTGAGTTATTTTGATTTCGCAAAAATTGAGCTGACTGGACTGTTCTGTTGTAACACCCTAATAGACAATCATCAGCTCCCAATTGGAGGATATAATCGGTGTATGATAATAGACGAATAAAAAGAGTCCAGTAAACATACATGGTACCATTGCAACCAAAACGAGATTTCTATGAGAATGGCTTTTTCAGAATTCTGATAGCTCTTTTATTTCTCTCCATTAAATGATGTATAAAGGATGATATCGATTTGTCAGCAAGTTAAGAGTCTTCTGAATAAATGATTAAGAAGACCACCAAAAGATAAACTAAGCAGATTTGACGGCAAATGATCAAGAAACATACTGTGCTTTTCAAAAATGAATTATCCCAACTAAATCGTCATAAAATGAGATACAAATATACCACCTAAGACTGAAGGAAATTCAACCATCTGTTTAAGGTTCAGCTTACATCATCAGAAAAGACCCCTTCTAGAGACTCTTTAAAGTGGCACCAAGATTGTTTTTGGGATCATTCAAGAGCAATTCCCTACTAATTAAAGCACATAAAGAAAGATGCACTTTTCAGATTTTGAAAATCTTCACCTCTAGAGGCTGTCAGTTGTTATAAGAGAGATGCACAGTTGTACACAATCAAAGAGGTCAGTTGATGATATAAATCTGATTCGAGAAAAAAAAGACTCTAATAGAGAGTAAAGGTACCTGAATCTCAAATTTCAAAGCTCCAATCTATCTATGCATCGACTTGCACAGCTCTTGGAACAGTAACTTTCAGAATAGCCCAATTAGATAGCTCTACGAGACCTATATCAAGAAACGAGAGAGTGCATTAGATGCCCAAGCCAAATCTGAATGGAATGGTACCACCTGAGAATCCAATCATGTCTTAGTCAGCATTGAAACTTAAGTTGAAAATGAATATACTATGTACATCTTCCATAACGTCTCATTTCAGCAATAAGAGAGCTCTCGATCGGTATCAAACCAGCTCTACCACCTGTATAACTCCATTGAAAAGATGCTCTCTTCAAATATGCATCAAAATTCAATCGTGACCATCTTCAACTCCCACATTGAGTTCCAAAAGACATACCGTATTTAGATACTTTGCTTCCATAAATCAACAAAGCTATTAAACTCATTTTGACCGGCCGATCGTCACAAATAGAACGCAGCAACTCTCATCGCAATCAGAGAGCTACTCATCAACTTGTACGATCCCAACTCTCCCTGACATCACTACGCCACATGTCATCCAAACAAACGCCAATATGCAGCATAAAACAACGAGACAAACACCGTTGGAATCAGCTGACGATTTCGCACAGGAAACACCTCACAAAAGCTCCTTAATCCGCCCATAGCATAACGCAGCCTCTCTCTATCAAGACCACAACTGCATGTGAAAACTGCACTCACGCATCTGCCTTGCAGTACCTGGAAGGAATAGCCGCAAAAACGCATCTCAAGCACTCTCAACAACCCCAACAATAATTATGTAAATGCAGCGCCTCGAAGACCAGCTCGTGTTTATCACATAATCCATGTCATGTATCAAAAGTACCGTGGACCCGTTGTGCCAAAAAGCTGCAAGGCACCCCGCAAGAAATATTAGGGCGCCAAAACCTTATTACGATATGCTGCCAACGCTATTCTTTTGTACCGCAAACCCTATCTTCCTTGATGCCAGGGACGAGGGATGCATGCAGTGCTGTGAATAAAGGACCAAAATATTTTTTGCCGAGGAGAAAAAAAATGGCACCACATCCCGCTTCTGGTATGGGGCGGAGAAGGCGGACATATTATTTCCGACGGGGCTTCTTTTGATTGGCCAGAGATAGCGTATCATATGCCGGGTCTTTGTGTGACACATGTTCATGTACATTGGTACATTGCACATCAGGTACGTAGCCGTAACACCACAGTACATTTCAGCACGGCTGATTGACGCTCATATGATGGTCGACGCGGTCATGTGGCCATATACTGAAATACGATCGCTGGTGGGTATTTTGGGAACCTCTTGGTGAAGCAACAAAACTTGGGGTTTTTATTTTTTAGACTTTGGTCCCAACCACTATACAGTACAAATGGTTTGGTACCCGGAGGTGCTTACTCACCTGCATCTGGCAGATGGAGCCGCTCCAGGGGTGGCTATCCAAAAGAGGGGTTTGTTGGAGCCGTGAGATTTTGGAGCCAATCAGAAATGGTTTGTGATCCTGACGTTTTGTCACGTGATGGCAATTCTAACCTCAGTTTCTAAAGCCTTCAAATCCTTACAGTGAGCTAGAGTGGAGGGTTGGCAGTGTGTCTACTGTAGGCCCTTCTTCCAGAGTTGAGGAGGATAATTTTTTTAGGTTGAATTAAGAAGATTCGGAAAAAGGCATTGCGGTGAGATTGCGATGAGATAGACGGGGTGGATGTGATGGTGAAAGTCTTGCGTCGGTAACAGTAATATCAAGTCCTCTGGAGTGTTCCTGGGTTACTACAGGTCATAGAATGGAGTATTCTGTTATGGGAACTAAGAACATAAAACGAGGTACAGAAAGTTGAGAGAGTGAAGCCAGATGGGATTCTAACTACGACTACAAGATGATGGTTTTGATGGTGTCACTTTTTCGAACAATAAATCATCTGTAAAAGAGCCTATGAACCAACGCCACTATTAGATGGTTTTGAAAGTAAATGTGAACTTTTGAGTGGTAAATAGTAATGCGTATTGTAACCCAAAAAGAACGCACTTTTCAGAATTCCAGTTGTAGTCTTGAAGATCAGCGAAAGAATACCTCTAGAAGAGAGATGGTGACTGATTGAACTTGGATTCAAAACAGAAAAGAGTAGTAAAAATCTGAACAGTGTATCTGACTAAGAACCAGATTTTACGACTAATGGCAAAGCCTCTTTTTCTATAAGGTGATTCAGTGCCTCTGTTATGTGGTTGGTTGAGAAGGAACCTTCATCTGCATACTGTCGATCTCAGATTACTTGTTTTGCAGACACTTTGAAAAGATTCTGAAAAGGTCATAGTACTATAAATCTCTCAACGACTCTAACAATACTATTTATGTTTTTTGAAATTCTTTGCGTTTTTGTAGCATTAAATCTCAAACTACGGGTATGTAGGAATGTCTCAACGTTATTTGATTTAAAATCAGTTGATCTATATATTACCTACAAATTAACGTTTTCAATAGGTGAAACATGAATCTTATTCAACGGCCCGATGAAACACTTTAGCAAAGATAAATAAGTGTGAAACATTGCAGTTTGCTGAAAATGGTTTCAGCATAAAAAAGCCGGTGAGAAAGTCTCATAAAGTGGACTGTTATACAACGAGTAGTGAGACATGAGATAGTAGTGCGAAACAAGTTTCAGAGCTGTAGCTGTTTGTTTGGATGGTTTATAGGATGTTTTGGTTGCTGTGGAACATGAGAATGGGCTATTTAGGTGATAAATGAGTCTGTGACGGTACTGGGAACAGGGAAGTATAGCGAGGAAATGTAGAGAACAATTTGGAAACGAATGTACTCTTCAGAATTGTTGTCATATTTCTGATACTGATTTTAAATGCGTACTTGTGTAGATGTTCTTCACCTAAGTTAAACTTGAACGTATTATCTGATTTTGGAGGCCGTTAATACGAAAGAATGACACTGAGTGGTGTAGGAGTATTTGTACAACATTCCTTTATAGGGCATGGTGTTCATAGTACTGATAAACCTGGACTTACGTTCAGTATTCCACATCTATGAATGACATCCCAACATCACTCTAAACAGCGCACTTTTAGCATAAACCACTTATCGAAAATAACTCATGAATAGTATCAGCAGAACCAGAATCTTCTGTTAGTCAATACGTTCCTTTCAGATTTCTAAAATCACTCACACTGCAGATTCTATCTCGTTTCAACCCTCAAACCACCTTCACCCACGCAGAAACAGGGACATTACAACCACTACAGTATCACTATCGAAGTTAAATTATCACCAATCAAACGAGAGGCTCATTCTGAACAATACCTACTTTTCAGAATCTCAATATCCCGCCTAGTTTCGTACTTTTGCTCCATCCAAAATCACCTAGATTATACGCTCAAATGCCACCCATAGCAGCAAATCTAATAGCTAGCACCAAATGACTCATGACTCATTTTGCTTGACTCATGATTCAACGTGCACATGTACCCCATAAATTTGCTCATTTCTTTTTCTTTCGAGGCCAAAAATTACTCTACTCTTGAAGCAGTTAAGAGTAAGGTTTGGGTTGCCAAAAATATAAAATTGAACGCAATCATGCAGGGTGGAAAACGCCTTTGCGGGGTTGGTCTTTTCGAGCCGTTGAACCAAGGTACTGTACGTGAAAAGTGCTCATCACCATCAAATAAACGTCCCATAATATTTTGGAGAGATTAACAAACCACGTGATAATACGTTTGTCTCATAAGTGCTCTAATTGGGCTGTATATGCTGTGTACACAAGGTATCTATCATGTGCCTAGGTTGGAAGGACTGTAGCCGAGGAGCCGGGTCTTGTGAAAGAATCGCTTGGCCATGTAATCACGAAAAATGCGGTCATAGAGTTTTTGAGAACGCAATTCTGTTGGCAGTTAGATTCTGAGCCAAACAGTTTTAGTTGGAGATGTGCAATACGTCTCTGTATGGTTTTGAAGTGCCGTTCGTAGCAGACTACAAAAGAAATGGATGCCAAGTAGATGTTGAATGCTGTACGTGTAATGTCAAAGCAAAATAGATCCCAAGGGGATCTCGTTCAAAATCAAAATTATTCATTCAATGGTAATACTTGTGACGTCTACAGTTAGATCTCATGTTAGAGTGGTAGTTCAATCGTGAGAGATCTATGAAAAGACTAGAGAGTGAAAAATTCGAGCAATTGATTTTCTGCAAAGAGTGTCCTGTTGAGACAGATTCCACAGTCACAATAATGACTGTTTCATGAGATTTATACAACTCCTCAACCTCCAAAACTGAAATGTTTCTTGAACTTCATTGACTCTTACAGGCTCCAGAATTATAGCTCTAGAGTGACGCTATGAGAATCCTGAAAAGTGCATTCGATACGAAATCAAATTCCACATGTGACTGTATCAACATTTATCCTGTTGCACACCCAAAAACCCCGCCAAACGCCTTTCCAAATTCAGAATAAAATTCTGTCCTGTTGGGAGCATGTATTTTTACTCAGTGACGATACTCAGTGAAGATACTCAGTGAAGACGCACATACTTACTCAGTGCTAAAAAAAAAAGAGAGATCAAAATTCGAAAAGCACTCTGGAATGGGCTACAAAGCAGCTATGGAAATTCCGAAAAGTGCATCTTTACGGGAACCAAAACCCGAGCTCAATGATACTAACTATACTCACAAACACCCCCTGGTGAGAAAGTGAAATGCACCTACTCCAGACATTGACGGAGAGCTGTCTACCCATGCAAAACGTTCTGCTAGTTAGGACTGTTTAACGCAGGCCAAGAAGAATGAAAAGACGCGCCGAGACCAGCGACCCAGCAGCAGAAGAAGAAAAAAAAAGAGAAAAAAAAAAAACGGGTGGCGAAATATTTCCAAAAAAAATCGTTGAAACCCACATGCTGTAGAAAGTTGCATAGCATAGCACACACGTCTACCTGAGACCCCCCACCCCCTCCCCACAAAGATGTAGCGCCGAACAGCAAGGTCTCTTCCGTGTCTCATGTCGGCTCTCGACAATTACCCCACACTGGCCCAAAACAGACGCTCTTTCGCTCCGAAACATGACCGATTAGCGTGGCTAGCACGCAATAATTATCTCAGGGCCTTTTCCGACCTCGGCGCCTATCTATCCTTGATTTGGGAATTTCCCTTTTTCCTTTTCCTTTTTTTCCTGTTTTTCCCTCCTCCTTGCAGCCTTGCATAATGCCGCCGACAGACGTAAAGGTGTATGGATTCATTCGCAGACAGACGTTGCTGTCCTTTGGCATATGACACTCTTTTGGGGCCACACTACCTGCTGCTGACAGTTGTCGCAACCAAAAAAACAACAAACAGCGGCGTTTCGACAGCCGTTGCCGCAAACTTTGACACGCGTCGAAAATCGCGTAAAAACACTGAATGGGACCCTGGTCGCCCGTATCCCCATAGCCCGGGCGCCAAGCTCTTTTCTCCTTCTCCGTCCAGCCACAAGGGGCCACAAAGACTTATATACGACGAACAATGGCTGCATTGACGCCGGCGTAGGGTTTTCAAAAGCGACCGAGATGAATACCGTTTCAAATGAAAAAGGAGAAAAAAAAAGCAAAAGAAAGACAACAAAAGATGGGGGATTTGCCTTCACTTGTCCGCGACAATCTCTTGTGTTCACCAAGTACCTGTTTCCCTGCAACCATGCACTTTCGCCGTACCAGCCATTGCCAGCAGGTGAACCTTGACGGGCGGGGTTACTTGCATATACTGTACCTATTGGTTCAGTTCAGTTCAGTTCAGAGAAAGAAAGAGAGAGAGAGAGAGAGAGAGAGAAGAAATAGTCTTGACCCCAAAAAAATAAGGTGGTCAAAAGCGGACACAGAAACACAGATGAAAAAAGGACACGTGTCATGTAAGCGACAGTTGACGTTACAAGTGGATTACCAGCTGAGTGTGCTGCTACTTGATTGGACAGAAAAAAAGAAAACAGCAATATACCTCTACAGAAAAACACCCACCCCCCCACCTAGCCACACCCCTTTGGGAGCAAGCATGCTCACATCACATGAACATTGTACATGTCCAAGTTTTAATACAGATAAGACCGACAGCAATACATTGAAACTCTTTCATCTGCTGGACTTGTTTCGAAGGCACTCACGCGGGTTTTTCTCCACGAGCAGTCGTCGCTCATTGGCTGCAACGTGCGCTACCACTTCAACGAAACGTATATTGAACTCTGTGCGAGTCGTTTGCATGAGCGTATTAAATGCCAGGGCATGCACAGCGCCAGTCTCCAGTGAAGCGGAAACAGATGGTCTCACGGAGCAGCTAACGGAAATTTGAACAGATCATTCGACTCGGCTGAGGTATCCAAACACACAGTGGCTGTTTCAGCGCTCTAGCCCCACTATTGCGGACCACACACTCTCTGGAATCGAAAACAAAGTTGGCCCACAAGACTAAACTGTAATGAAACCAGCAGTACCGAAAGCAGACTTGTTTCCTCCAAAAGCACCTCCAGACACGCTGCAACAGCACCAAGAGCTGCACGCGAACCGCAACGGAAACGTGCCGCGATTTCCCTGCCCACAGCCCCCCCAAAAAGCCTTCGCTCCAAGCCACCAATGGCTGTGCATCTGCTCACAATGGCCGGCAATGACGTGCAGAGGTGCAGGGGTGCAGTGCAGCGCAGATGAGAATCCCGGACAATAAATCGACAGCTGTTGCGCTAGACATGCCGCACGGAGAAAATCAACTGATCCTCGGAGAGCGCCAAGCGGAGTTTATCCATCTTGTGTCCAAGTGAGGTTGGAAGCAAAGAAACTCAGCCGTTTGTGGAGAGGGGAGAGTGGAATGGAGGTGTGGAAAGCCGTAGACGGGGGCTGGAGAGACGTGGGAGGCACCGTTGGAACCGCACAAACGCCAGCTGTCGACTGAGAGTGTCGCAGAAACCGCAACTGACCCACAAGTTCTGGTGGTGGAAGGATCCAGAAGATATCCAGTGCATCGCCATTAGGTTTCAAGGCGGAAAAAAGCCGTTACGAGGTCAATAGAGCTTAAAGTATCGACAGATAGAGAGATACTGTACTGAACTTGCAAGACCCGCTGAACGGCCTATGAACGAGCCACGGAAATTCGGAATGGCGCATCTTGCAGGGACTATTGTTCCGAGGCCTGCTGCTTGCACTGCTTGCAGGCAAGTGCCTCGGAAACCCTACTAGTCGCTCATGTATGGGGTCACTCCAGAGTCCACTAGGTTTGCTCCCCGAAACCTTAGTTTGCAGCTCGTAATTCAATCCGAAACACGAGCTCGCCTCACCTTGTGGAACCACCAGAGATGTATTAATAGTCCCTCGTATGGGACTGCTCAACATACCATTAGAGCCGCCCTGATCTCGCCAGTCTCGTGCCGTGCTCCATTGCTCTATAACTCGTATTTTTTCACTGCTTGTCGCCACCCTCCAGCGTCACCAAAGAGTCCTCACCCCTGACATCCTCAGGACAAATAAACCTGTGAGCAAATATATCGAAATCATCGTCGTCGGAAGAAGGATCCGACGCATCGGAAGGCACCTCGTCGTCTGAACCCAATCCGAGACGTCTTCGCAATCGGTCTTGACGTGATATAAGCACTTCCTTCTTGGCCTCTCCTGCTTGTTTGGCATTTTTCATGTTTCGAAAAGCCTCCAAACGTTCCTCTGTAGCGCTATCGATCACATCATCACTCTCTGCGGTCACGTGAGCTGTTGCAGCACTTTTAGAAGAATTCTGTGATTTTGAATGGTCATCCCTCACAGTTGAAACATCTTTCTGAGCCTTGAACTCCTTCTCAACAACAGCAGAAACACTTTTTTTAGTGAAAACCTCCTCCTCCTCATCCTCATCGTCGTTATACGATGTCTTCAATTTACGTTTCAACGGTTTTGCTGATTTAGGAGCACTGGAGAGACCTGAAGATGATCCGAGACCACCATTCGATTCTCCTGCCTCTGCTGACTCGTTTGGAGTGTCAAAATAGTCAATGACTACCGTTGTGGACTCGATATGTTGCGAGAAAAGTGGCTGGCCTTGGTCGTCCAGATCCACCTTGGAAATGTCCTGAGCATTGTAAATGGTGTCTCCAACAACTTTGCCAAATATGGAGCCTCCGTTGAATGGGATTTGTTTCAGCGCAATGAAGAATTCTGTTCTGTTTGAGTCCTTGACCCGTCGTCCGTCCTTGTAGGCAGGGACCATGCCCAGATATCCTCTTTTGAGCCTGATGCGGGTGTGCGGCTCGTCGGGAAAAGTGGGGTAGCTATCTGTGCCGATTCCATCGCCGCACTGAATGTTTTCCAGTGGGACAATGTGTGTGAATTGCTGTTTGTCGTAGAATCCATTCTTGCAAAGAGTGACGAACCGTTTACAGGCCTCTGGGACCTCTCGGGCAAATAATTCAACCTCGATGGGTCCCTTTGTCGTGTTTAGAACGACCTTGGCGGTTGTTTGGGGCTCCATCTGTGACGTTGCGACTGTTGCGGGTGCTGATAACTTGGGGCAGGGAAATAGTGGTGAAACACAAACATCCAGGAAGGTTGGATTCAAAGTGCATGAAAGCTGCACGTAACGCACAGGTTATGAGTAAGTGTTAGAGAAGGTATGTCATAGATTTCGTGATATTTTTGAATAGAGGAGATTGATAGGAGCTTTGATCTATTAAAAATACTCTCTTAGGCCATTATTAGCGAATTTCAAGGACACCTTTTTTCTTTGCCTGCAACTATTAGACTTAATCAGCGAGGTAGGGTAAGTAGAACTGAGGATGTTTCTGAAAGGTGAAATTTGAAAGAAAGGGGTCATTGGTATGGTCTTGTAGAAGGTATGTTTTCACGCCGAATGCACTCTTCAGATTTTCTATAGTATTACTGTGGACCCATTTGTAATGGTTTGAATGTGTTTGATCCTGGTGTCGATCTAGGAAGTTTTAGAAGTCGCAATTGATGGGTTTTTGGTAGTTGATGGATGGGTGGAGCATCCGGAATAGAATGTAGATCTCAAATCAGTTATATTGTTATCATGACGCTCTGTATTTCTGCTAGCAGCGGTACCTATAAGCTAGTAGTTACAGAGAGTGATACTGATATTTTGAATATCTAAAAAAGACCATTTTGTTTGGAATCGAATTACTCACCAAGTGCACCTTTCAGAATTGTCATAGTGGTTCTGTAACTGTTTTTGCCGAGGTGTGTTTGATTGAGAAGTAGTAGATACTCTCATGCAGAGGGTTTCAGTATGGTATCAAGTACACGAATGATTAGTAAGATTTGAGAGTGGTAACTATACATCTAAGCTGTTCATAAACCAAAAGAAGGCAGTGAATGATGGTAAAATAGGAGAAATACGATACTACTATCAATCTGTGTAAAATTCCAATCTACGCAGATGGCACACTTTAGAATCTCTACTACATATTTTCTAGACATTTGAAACCGTTTCAAAGATACACTCTCTGTAAACCATGAGCCGTAACTACATCTCCAAACAGTACACAGCCAAACCATCACCTGTAGCCATATGACTGGCCTATGGCTCTGAAAGTCCCACACACTACTCTTTGTCAAACTTTCAGCCAAAATTACTCCCTGAACATTGCTTTGAAACTCTTGAAACTCCTATTTGATCTGACCTGAAGTTCGAACAAGCTTTCCTCCATTAGCCGCTTCATTGCGAGTCCAGAAAAAAATGATTCAAAAATTCAATAAAATCATTCAGCCTCCAATATTTCTTCAAGGTCACAGTCCGATGATGTCACGAGTACCGCAACTGCTGGACATTTCATAACTGGCACTTGGCACCAATGACTAAAATTCTCCCTATTATGGTCTTTCTTGGCAGGGATGAAGTAGAGATGCACTCAACAAGACGCTGTACAGAGAAACATGTAGCAGCAGGTGGAATGCAAGTGGCACTGTCAAAGAGAAAATTTAATTTTGCAGCGAACGCACACTTGGGAATTGCTGTATTCTCCCCATGGGGTTCACCACATGTAGATGACAATGTTGATGATCGTTGCAAAAAGGGCACTGTAGATAATTTGTTAGGACAGCTGAAGAGCTCTCATTGGTACGATTGAGTGCGCAATCGCGGTCTAGAGACGCTGCGCCAGCTGGAATATTCTTTAACTGCTTGTTGCCGTCTGTATCTGGAGTTCTAGACATTCCAAACCTCAGTGCATGGCTATGCATTTGTCAGCAGAAAGTGTTGTGTAGAAGAACATTGAATGACGATAACTGAGTCACTGATAGTACCACTAGATACATAATTTGATTTCAAACAGCATGGACCTTTCAGAATTTCCACAGCACGCCTATTCACGATTCTACTCACCCCCTATATCTTCTACATGTGAACTGCCATGCAAACCCTAACCAAGCACTACCAACGACAATTTCCGGGGTACCTCAACCAAGCAGACCCCTCAAAATATCCCCGGCTTTTTTGGTCTTATTGGAGAGCCAGGAATGTGGGGGATATTATTCCGAGCCCAAAACTACTGCGTCTCTCCCGACAAAATAAGTAGTACACCAATATCCCTTGTTACCCCCCACTCAACCGCATCATATCACATGTACATTGCACTTTTGCTTACTCAATATTCACACGTGAAAGGAGGGAGTTCAGCCCCATAATTGAAGCCGTTAATGTAACCTAATTCTCACGTCAGATTTACAGAAACCATTTTGAACCGTTTTTGGGCCCAATTTTGAACCATTCTCTAATCATTAAATCATATACTCTAGCCATCTGAAAACCTCCACATCAGCTTCACTCCGTCAATATCTGTCTGAATCAAAAGATTCGAGTCACAGAATGATGGTAGTCGTCGTGCGCACCGATAATCACTATCCGGTCGTTGATATATTGTCGGTTACTGGGGTGACGAACCAGGGGAATCACAGCAAAGTCGTCGGGGGAATCTGGGGTATCTGGCGAATCAGGAGCGATGTATTGGCAATGAATCAAGTCGCATTTGGCGTGCAAGGCCCATAACACGAGGCTGGCGGTGGCAGTTTTTATTTTCAGCGCTTTTACTCGCAGAAATAAAAAAACGAAGAAAACCATTCTTTGTGCAGACTCTGGGAACCGAAGCGGATTAGGTTGGGTTTTACTATTTTGAGATTAAATAAAATCGGCGCGAAGACAACTGGCAGCCCAACAGCGTATATTATTTCTTGGAGATAATATGGGGGAGTATCTGGTATTATTCGACTCGAAATTCAATTTCTGGAGCGATGCACTTTTCAGAAATTCGATAATGTGGATCTGAAATGTGTCAACGGCAGTATATGACATCATGGGGCTCAGGGTGAGCTTTTATTGGGTAGTGATTTTGGACAGAGGATTAGAAGTTTTCAGAGAGAGTAAATGCGCATTTATTGGTACTTTCTGAGTGAGAGAGAAATAATGAGACGAATGCACTCTTCAAATCTGTGATCATGTGACTTTGTCTGTTTTTAAATGAAATGTATATTGCACCTTCTATATACCTTCTTGAATACGTCGATGATAATTCGAGCTAAACGGCTCCACAGAATAGCGTGAAAGGTGTTTAAAATGTGCGTTAAATAGCTGCTATTGCTCCGGTTTAGATGGTACTACTGATATTTGAATAGCGACATTATTAGGTGGTCAAGTTCCCAAACTACACATTGATCTACATCATCATTATCAGTGGAGCACTGAGAGACCAATACTTGCCCAATCGAAATAATACAAGCTCAGAACGATAGAGCGCTTTTTTGGGTATATCATCAATGTGCTTGGATCCCCACTAACATCAAGTAATACCACTTGAATCTCCAACTATTTCAACTAAATCCATCAGCAACACACACTCACCTCATGTAGAAGCTACAAGAATGCTATGACAATTCTGAGAACAGCATCGTCTCCGTAACATCCCCAGAATCATTTTCATTCCACTTTTATTGTTTCAATCCTTTCAGAATCTCATCCAAATCAGCTTTTCAGATATCGAGAATCCGCCCCCACATTACCCCCCACTTCTCCACACGACATGAGACTGGTCGAAAACTACAACCTTTTGAAAAGCTTGATCGCCGAAAAAAAAGCAACACCAAAAAAACGTGAACAATTTTTTACCAGATCGTCACTATATTAAAATGGTTGAACTCAGCTAGTCAGGAAGACTCTAGCGGTACTAATAATCACCTTTTTCGAAACTTGAAAGTTGCACTATTTTAGCGGTTGACATTGCAACACCAGATGGCATCAAATCCAGCACTGCCGCAAGGGTCATACTTACACTGTAGAGAGATGTAGTGTCGATCTTCATTCTAGGCCACCAATCGGATCCATCGCACAAGAATCGACCGAGTTAGAGAAGCCCCTCCCGCAGCTGCTTGTCTCTCGGCCAAAAATGCGAATAGACCATTTTTCTGAGTTCTAGAAAGTCGGCAACAACCGCAAAATCTCAAAGCACGTGACCGCACAAATACCGATCTCATTGGCCAAGTAATGCGTGCTGTGGAGTCCGCAGAAAACATTGGCTACCAGCGTGAAAAAGAAACTAGCATTCCACAACTTTGCCAAACTTTATGCCGCAATTATTTTCACGTCCGTGGTAGCTATGGGCACCAAAAAACATCCATCAGATAGATCGCTGAGGGAGGAATGGAGCTCTTTACTTGGATTGTCTCACACCCTCCAGATGGCTTTCTGCCGGGCATTTCCAAACTCCGCTTCCGAGAACCCTATCTTTTTCACCTGGTAAAGTTGAAATGCGGTCCTTCCAGGGCTCCCGTAACCATGCGTAGCTTTACCTCTGTCGCTACAATGGCCCCATTATTTCCCTGAGTCAATAATATATCTCAAAAAAGTTACCCGCAACTTCGCACTGTAAAAGCTGTAGAATCGGTATCTGAAAGACGTATTTGGTACCAACCGAGCCGTCTCAGCTAGCCGAACACAATGGAGCGCTTTTGAAGTTCGTGGCGCTGATAAATCAGCCAATAATTGCATCAATCCAAACTTACTCCGATTAAGCTATCCTCGACTACAAGGGGACTCGGAAAGCAGCCAAGTTTGTGCAGACAGAATCCCGGGCCGAATCGAGTCCTGTATCCGACCAAGACACGAGCAGGGCCTGGGTGTTGCATCTAGTTGCTTCTTATCGCTGCAAACATTGATTGAAGCAGGCTGCAGCTATCGGAGGCCCGCTGCATCTCAATTTTTGAAAATGCGGATGTTCTGCATCTCAGAGGTGGACAGAGGCACTGCATCCGAAGCTGCACCCAACTAACTCCTCTCCTGTTGATCCCAAGAAGCAAATTGCGCGGCGGCACGTAAATCATGTAATTGAACTGTAGAAACTTTGTAAAACACTCTGCAGAGCGTTAGCAACGCTTCCCAGGCCTTTTAACGAATACGGAATGAGTCATGTCGCGGACGCGTAGCGTACTATGGTGCCTTTTCTGTAGGAGGAGGGTTTAGCGTGAAACTGCTGGTCCAAGAAGAATGAGGCACACGTAGATGGCGGTCACGTGATTTATAAAGTCTGTAGCCAAGCCATGTGACAGCGGCACTTTTAGATGCACGTGACTAACTTCTCTGCTGCTCCTCTGTCTTACCAGAATCGCCCCACAATCCCTCGTACCATGTCCATTCCATCTGCAGCACCTGCACTGTGCGGAAATGCAAGTCTCAACTGGCTGCAGTTTGTTGGTTGTAGTAACTTTGTTATTTGGAAAAAGGAGCCACCTGCCATCTGCATCTTGGGTGAGATTAGTGTCGTATTAACGCCCAGTTTTTTTGGCAGTAAATATTCTGTACGTTGGTGATGTCACATAGTGATGTTTCATGCTTCTCCATGTCTCTTGCTCGTCTTGTTCAGATTGTGACAGGGTCACTGACAAGTCCGTAAAATCGAAACAAAAAAAAGAGTTCTGAGAAAAAGGCTTTTTTTCTTGTTCTCGACAGCATTCTCCGAAGAACACCACAGATGTCTGGCAGAGAGATGGGGGATTGGTAGCGTCGCATTGAAAATTGCCTCACGTGGCTGATGTGTCTCATGTGCTGCATTGTTTCCCGTGGCTGCACGTGTTACCGCAAGGGGGCGTTCGAGGGAGGTACCGCCCTGCCTCTGGAATCTATCGTAATGGCAGCTCCACCAAGAAAATATTTTTTCGAGATATTATTTGCACCAGCCCACACTCCGATTCAACCTTATTCCAGTCACGATAGGTGATTCTGCCCCAAGTATCCCCAAACAGTTGATTGGCCAAAAATCTGGTCACGTGATCTCGAAAATACCACCTGCGGCCGGTAGCCGGATGCGGGACACAAGGTTGAGAGATGCTTTGATTCTGCGTGTCTGAAACAGGTCGTTGGAAAAAACGGGTGAAGATCGTAAGCTAGGTATGATGTTAAAGTTTTGTTTTCGAGCCGGGGCACGTTCATCAGAGCGCTGGGTACGGATATGTGGGTTCCTGATTCCCATTGAAGACCTGTGAGAGATTTATGACTTGTATCAATCTCCGGGGGCGGTTAACGATGGGACAAGGTTAGGATTACGGCTGGCGATGAAATTAGCTGTGATTAACCTTAACTCAAAAGCGAGACAAATCCCACCATCCTCCCATGATGACGTAGTTGACAGGGTAGTGCGGTCTAAGGTTGGATTTAGGACACATGACGTAAGCAGGGGTAGTGACAGAGGTTTGCCTAGGCCAGGTCACACAAAAGGAAGAAAGAAAGAAAAAACTCACCGTGACGGGTTGTGCCTGTGTTCAAGGTACGCCGATGTGGAGGCACAACAAAAGTGTGGCTTGCTGTAGTAGATCGCATGGCAGGTCAGATGGCTTTGGTTTCATCAGTGTAGCATGGCTTTGAGCGCCGTCTGTTTAAGTGTGCATTTTCTCTTGTGTTTGTGTAGACAACTTGAACAAAATCCTCCCAGTGTATTATTAATTGAATGGCCTGTTGTGCCCGTGAGCCCGTGGGAAGGAGAGGATTCTGGTCATGAAAGAGCGAGTGTTGTCGCTGGTGTTGTCGCTGATTTAAAATGCTTGTTGGTTATGTGTAGAAGGAAGGGTTTTTTTTTTGAGGCCCTGAGAATTATAGTGTGCATACTATATAGACACTGTATGTGGTAAAAGTGTGATAAGAGTAAAAACCCCCCGGGGAATACGAGAGAACATCTGAAGAGCGCATCGTGTGCGGATTCAGAGTGCGAGCCCATTGACACCAGTTGTGACAGTTTCCAAGAACTATCAAGTCTGTTCAGTTGTGCTGTTGTGAGATCTTTTTGACATCCTCGTACAGAGTTCTTGTTTCTAGGAAGAGATAATGTTGACTAGAATAAAACCTGATGGGGGGTAGTTGTAGGAAAACAGAAGTGTGAGATGAGTATGAAATCTAACGGCAAGTCCAATGCTACCAGAAATATCATTACAATATTGTTTATTGGTCTTGTAGAGCGTTGTGTCAAGGTAGACACTGGGATGGAAACATGTCCATATTAAACTAGTTGCGAACAATCTGTAAAGAATCCAAAAAGTGCACGTGGAAGATAAAGTATTGATTAGTCAGATAAACCTCTTGAGTATCTCGTAATCAACCCCATTATGTTCAGAGAGTACGTCCTTTCAGGGGTAAAATATACTAACTCTACTGGACAGAACAATTTGAAAGAATTACAAAAAATCAGCTTCCGAAAAGAAGAAAAGAGAAAGTCTTAGTATCATTGTATTTGGAATAATCTTGCAAACAAAATGCACTCTTTGAATTTCCAATAACTCCGTCGGCTAACATATAAAAATGATGTCTGGATTAAGCGGTTGAGAGTTACAAAAGACGATTTATTTGAAATTCAAAGAGTGCAATACGATCAAAAGGCGTTTACGAGAACGACAATACCATTTAATAATTTCTGTCGTTCAAAATGAGTCCAGTAAGTATACTGTTGCGTTATGACGATAGTGGACGGCCCCATGCAGTTCGGGATCACATTTTGGGAAAGAACATGGTACCATAAATATTTTTCCAACAACTCAACAGACATGAAACAAATACCATTATGGGTGCGGATTGACGCTTATCGTAATGCACATTTCAGAATTTCTTCAGATCTACTTGCCCCCGTTTAAATCGACAAATTGTTACACACTTGGCCTCACTGAGGAAAGCCTATAAAAACTTCTATAAACACACTGGAGATACTGAAAAGACTACTAGTCTGGTAGTATCAGACATATATCTACTAACGCTTTAGATATCCCATTATTATCAACAAATTTCCAGTTGACTCCTGCTTTTAGCTGGTTCAACTTAGCCTTTTTTCCATCTACATCGACATCGGGATGTGAAGATGATACATTGTAATTAACGGCACAATTACAGAAACAACACGTGGACTGTACCACCGGGTCCAACACTGAAATCTCTACAATATGCACTCTTCACAATTGTCAAAATCCGCCTATAGCCCGTCCTACCAGGGATCAAACACCTACCCCCTAAAAACACACTAAGAATGCACCTACTGCCTCTAAAAGCCGTTGGCACTCTTTCACCGACATTGGACACAGTCCCGCTACTACGGAGAGTCTATCAGCACCTCCAGATCGTAAACCAAGCCTCTCTCTCTCCTTCTAATCGTAGTCATGACACATTGTCCAGGCTCATCCTATCAGCCAATCACGGACTCTGGAGTCTCTATAAACAGTCCCAGTCTGTAGCGCGTCAAAATGCAAACAGAACGCACTCTTTAGATACGCAACAACCCGTCCCAATCACCGTTGAAGTGCTCCTGTGCTGCCAGCGCGCGACTACAACCAACTGAAACCGCCGTGAGACCCCGTCCAGCGGGCCGATCAACAAACGGACAATGCGGCTGAAATCTCCAGGCGGCCGTCCGTCTGCCACCGCGGCTACCGGTGGGGAAACGTCAACTATAAGGGTCGTAAAGCGACCTTTTGCGACTCTGACAGCCATGCAGGCAACTGTCAACTGTCAGTCACTAAATGACGTCTGGAGCCGCCAATATTGCAGCTGGCGCAAAAATAATGCGGCCCACGGCTAGCTGCTGACTGCGCAAACACGCTGGCGTTGTCCGATCGACGATAGCGCGCGTAATCAGCCCATAAATCGGGTTTCGACCGTCATTGGACCAAGCGGCTCCCGTAATCAGGGTCGACTTGCAACAAGGTTTTTTTTACATTTTCATTCGGCGTAAAAGCGGGGGGGAGGGGGTGGGGGGCAGCGGTTGCCCTTGGATTCCCGTTGACACATGTAGGAATTATTCTGAAGACAGCGGCAGGTAGCTGCTGATGAGGCGAATTACATGCAGCGGATATGCCGTCGATGGCGTGTTTCGCTCGTGCTGTGTTGGGGTATTTGCGATATTCTGATAATAAGCGTGTGCACACCCAACTTTAGACTTGGCGACACAAAAATGTAGCAAAAATAATATCAAAAGAGTGGCCAGATTAATCCGAAATATTTGCGCATTGCTGGATGCCCCCCAGCGGTAGCAATAAACCGCTTGTGATTATTGGCATGTGGTACACGTGTAGGTGCAGCTAGACGTTGTTTTGATCCTCGCGTTTTTTGAGGTTATGGGTGGTAATTGTGGAAGGGTTTTGAAAGGGATTCAAAAATTGCATGAAGCAGTGAGCAGTGCCAGTAGATGCGCAATCCCATTCTAGAACGATCACACTTTCCAGATTGTTTATTGGGCTACTATAGGGAATTACAGACGGTATCTCTTGGCTACATCTAGCTTCAGCTACATGAACGAATACTTGGTTGTCTATAAAACACGATGCAGTTGAGCAATGAATAATAACTGAGCCACGTTGAGCGTCAAATTACACTGTGCGTCTACTGGTTGTAGTCACGTGACAGCAAACGTTTTACACAGCATATGAAAACCATTCGAAGTTAGCCATGAAAATCACATTGTCTATAAGCAGCGCTAATTGAGTGTTGAGTGGGTTTTAAAAGAACCGAGAGCGCTATAGAGCTTGCGAAACTGTTATGACACACTTCCAAGTGTTTTAATTGACTTCAAGAGGCGGAAAAGTCTCTGCTTACAGCTTACCGTTTACTGAACACTACATCTCTGATAATACATCCTATAGTGACGTAATAGAAATTCCGGTAACAGCAATCGTCAGCGAATGCCGAGCTGCACACAGTGGTATTATCCAAATGTCTATTACCCCTCGCAACAATTATCTACCGTATGCTGTCTGAACCTATGCTTAGTCACATGATAGTTTTCAGGCTACTACTACTTGAAAACGATTCCTTCCAGCAACAAACACGTGACTGGCACTATTCGAAAGCCACCGTTGCGCTCTACATGATACGCGGTTCAGACAACTCATTACTAGTCCCTAAAACCCCAAAATCCAATCACCCCGAAAACAGGGTTGCGTATAGCTTTTCTAATAGATAATATCTGGAAATACAGGGTAAAAAATATCAAAGAAGGGCTCAATATGGACTTTAAAGCTCCGTGTACTTTGTGCATTTTTCTAAATTATTTTGTCATTGATATTTTATTGTTGGAAAGTAACAGGGCGAAAAAATAAAAATAGAAAAAAGAAAAAGAAAAAAACAGCAAAAACTAACCCAAGCAATAAATAAAGAAAAGCTCTTTTTGCGCCAAAATATTTTTTGTTTTTTTTACACTTTTCAGCTCCGTTTATTTTGCGTTTTCTTTACTTTTCAGTTCCCCAACCCTATTTCCATCTTGCATAAATCTCTAAATAAGGTATCAATTGTAAATGTTCTTGTATGCCGTCTTGCCCCAAAAAAAAGGGAAAAAACTAGAAATAAAAAAGGACATTTGAACCATAGATAAATGGTCGTTTCTTTTATCCAATATCCATCTCCACGTGATAGCGCGTCCATATCGAGCTCAACATGCTGCTAATTTGCTCAACTTTGGTTTTTTTCCGCCCCGAAAATAAAATCACACTGGGGTCAAATGACCTGATGACATGCCGCATAATGTCCCAAAGATAAGCTATTTTCGTGGTCACGTGAGACGTGCGGTTGGCGGATATATCGCCGATGTGGCTGTCACGGTCACACGAGTGTCGCTGGAGGCAGGGGGTGTCATTGGTGTCGCTGGCGTCGCGGCCGTATCCAGAGTCACATGATGTCACATGACCTGGCTCGAGCCCGTCACATGACCGTGTACCCCCGGGCCCTGCTCCAGATAATATTTATCCGTGCCCTTGCATCCAGCACAGCCGGCTTCCTCGGACCGGGGGCCAGTACCAACCAGAGTGTTGCCACCCTTTTTGCGCCAGAAATTAAATGGGATGAGCATGTGGGCAGCGGAGGATAACCGGGAGGACCCTCGTGCAAGGTGGGGTGGATCACGTGGGCGGAGGAGCGTGGGCGGTGGAGGCCAGGGGGCAGAAGGCGGCCAGGTCACGTGACATAGTTTACTCACGTGACGTCCCGCCCCCCTTTAGCACGCCACGGCTTCCCCTCGCGCCCCTAGCGCTTGGGCGCCTAAATGGGTTTTCTGCTGGCTGGAAACGGCGGGCAACGGCCGGGTCACGTGCCGGGGTCTTGTTCGCGGCGGGCGGCGGTCTCACGTGGCGGTCTCACGTGTCCAGGGGCCAAATCACGTGACGAGCAGGGTGTCTGGCTCGCCACGGCCACGGCGTGCAGCCACGTGATGCCCAGAGCTGTCGCCGGCACGGCCGCGTGGCGCCCAGCTTGACCCCAACAGGGCCACGCCTGGCACCCCGGCTCAACATACACCCTGATAGGTTACAGCCCGTCAACCCTACATGATCCCTGCCCTGCCTATAGTTTTTTTCTTTTTAGGAGCCAACTTTACAGACTTTTATTTTGTGGAAAAGACAAAAGGCAAAAAACGCAAAAGGGAAGCTTTGGACGCTCTTTGTTCTCCACGCACAAAGGCTAAATCCCACAAGGCCAAATGGGAGCAAACCTAGTTTGGCCGGTATATATCTATCGCACATCACCACCACCTGGAGCAGTGTATCATCGCCATTCCAGCAGTCGAGCCATCTCCTTCACCACCCATTCTCTCTGCTATCACCATGGACAAGAAACGCCGAACGAAAAAGTCGACATTGACGCAGCAGCAGCGCAACAACAAGCGGCAGCGGGCCAACCAGGGCCAGCTGGACGTGTTGCGGATGGAGTATCTGGCCTGCTCCACTCCCGACGCACAAACCCGGCGGCGAATCAGCAAGAAGATTGACATGACCGAGCGGTCGGTGCAAATCTGGTTTCAGAACACGCGGGCCAAGCAGAAGAAGGCCAAGGCCGAGCCGCTCGAGGACGTGGGCGCCCACCACATGGACTCGCCGCTGTCGGACTCGTCGTCGCTGGACTTTGAGCGCCGTCTGAGCGTGGTCACTGACACGGACACAGAGAGCCGCGTGTCGAGGTCCAACTCTGTGGACCTGCCGTTTGACCACGTCATTGGGCTGGGCATTGGCAGCGAGCTGGGTCTGGTCTACGGTGACGCCCACGCTGTGGTGCCAGACTACGACACGCCCGTTGCCACGACCGACCCCATGGACCCGCTGGCGTCGTTCCTGCCGTCGTCGCTGCCGCTGTCGCCCCAGCAGTCCACCGCGCCCGTGTACTTTTCGTGCATGTCGCTGACGATTGGCAACTGGAAGCGGCTGTCCACGCACGGAGCCGCGTCGCCGGAGCTGTCGCTGGCCTACTACCCCGCCACAGACTCCATGGCGTACCACATGACCAGCGAGGACATGGAGTTCCGCATCCAGTTCCCGTTCTCGCTCGTGGAAGACGTGCACGTGGCCGACGACTGCATGCACGTGACGCTGTCGTTCATGCCGTCGTTCGCCATCATGACGCCCAAGGTCCCCGGCCAGTGGATCAACTGCCACGACTTTAGCGAGAGCAAGCAGGCGTCCACGGTGCTGACCCACACGCTGCAGGGCGCGTCGCACCAGCTCCAGCAGCAGCTGTCCCGCGTGTTTGCGCTGCGGGCCAACTCCAACTCGGTGCGGTGCATGACCCCCGTCAACATGGCCAGCTCCAGCATGCCGTTCTGCACGCCACTGACGCCAGACATGTCCGACACGTCCGCGTCAGCCGCCAGCGTCATGTCTGCGACGCCGCACGAACTCACCAACACCCCCATGACGCCCTTCTCCGGCACCTTTGACACGCTGGACTACCTGGACAGCTCCAACCCGCTGTTTTACGACGGATGGCAATGACTGCGCGGCGCCTGTGCCAGTGCAGCAGGCGGCCCCGCGTCGCCCGTGCCTCTCACTCCACCAGAGGATCTACTAACCGCATCCGGTCCCCCGCCGGTCTTAACTTATTATCACAATCGTTACCCTACGTTCATTGAATACATTAGACACATATACTGCTCGTAGGCGCCAGTAAGACCCTGTAGAAAGATCATCGCGAACAAAGGTGGAGTCTCACACGCGCTCCTGAGAATTTTTCCTCCATCATTGTTGTCGCTATTGTTTTAGCGAGTAAGGTTGATCTGTCGTAGGTGGCGATGCTTCTCGATCCGCACCAAAAAACTTTGTCTTATAATTGGGGCGCTCTGTTAGCGTGAATGTGTTGTTTTAGATATCGAAACCAGTGACTCCTAGTTCAGATTTTGATTTCACGACGGATGCACTTTTCAGAATCGTGATATCATTTCTTTGGAGCTCTGTATAGAGGTATCTTCGGAGATATGGTTATGCTGCTTGTTTTTTGATGGCAGCGATCAAGCAGCAGCAGCACGCAACTTTGAAAACTGTATAGACGCAGCAGCAGCAGCAGCGGCAGCAGAAGCAGCAGCGTATACGACATTTAAGACAGAAAAACAGCGTTTATTACAATGGCTGTATAGCAGGGTGCATTGTAGGGGGAAGCATAGGTTAGATCTTGTAAATCTCATTTGGCGCTTGGAATCAACCCCTTTTTTACCCCCTTAGCTTGTACATCGTGACTTCAACTTATGCTTCACGATACATCCAGTATCATCTGGTTCCATCTACAAATTTCTAGAGACGTCCAAATCAACGTCGACACGGAAACCGTTACAGCCGCTTGTCCGACAGCCATCAAGGGTGCTTCTAAGGGTGGTTGTGGAACCACGTTTAAAATATTATCTGGAAGCTCTTGTACGTCGGACTCTTTGCTTTTTTTTCCTCTCTGTTTTTGCTTTCGTTTTTTCTCAAATTTTCGGACTTGCCCCGCACTCGACCCGGTGGTACCACTGCAACCTGCCCCCAGATCCCCCCAGCTAAGACCAGCCGGCCAGTCGCCCCTCCAGCTGCTGCCGCCGCCACAATAGTCACACACGTGCTTGTAACCCCTTTACACGTGAGACCATGCATTTTAGGTTATCAAGGCACGTGCCTGCCAGCCAGCCCCCACCGCGGAAGGATTCGGGAGCAGCAATAATATCGCCGATATTATTTGCGCTGCCACCTCAGCGGCAGCAGCAGCATTGGTTGGAGCGCGGTAATATGCCGCCATGGCCGCTATCGGCAACAGGTAGCGGTGGTCCAAGGCAGTCTGTCCATGTGATGCCACGTCTCGTTGTCGAGGCATCGTGCGGACCATGTGGGTAGGGTGCATGGTACGGGATACGGCGATAATAATCACGATCCGGGGGCACGGAGGCAGATGCGGCGGAAGCAGTAGCGGCGGAGGCAGTAGCGGCAGGTCGTTGACGTGACGTCGTGAAGCAGCACCAGCAGAGGCGCCTTGGGCCACCAGCAGGGGGGTGTCACGCGTGCAGAGGTGCAGATGTAGGGGGTGGTGGTTGTTTTTCCGTCTTTTTTTCCTTCTTTTTTTTGCCATTCTTTTTTTTAATTTTTTGTTTTGTTTAATATTCGACAATTATCGCAAAACATGCCTCATTTGTATCTTGCATAACATGACCTCACGGATAAGCGGATCTCTCCCAACATGGACGAGAGGTTGCGTTCAATTTCCCAGAGCCGAAAATAGAGATTTCTGAAGAAAAAACCGTCCAAAATACTATTCGGAAGACGATACAACAACGATGAAAAAGGAGATGAAAAAAACCAGAAAAAAAAGAAAACATGCTAAATGCGACTGATGACGGCGACAATCGCCTCATCTTGGCCCGCCAAGACCTAATGGCTCGTTTATGGCCTCTTTGGCTTCGCGGTCCGATCGGTAGTTGCACAAAACGCCACTCAAACGAGCTGCGCTTATCGTGCATGGATTGCGTGGCTATCACACATTCGATGGCAGCTGCAGAGCCATGCTCCCAGCAGCTGCGAGGCGCAGATTGGCGTTCCGACGAGTCTAGACAGGCAGGGCTGGATTTCGTTTGAGACGAGCTAGGGATAAAACAATGGTATAGTCGTGTTGGCACGATCTTTCCGCGCCAAACGCACGCTTCAGATTCTCCGCAGCACCCCGCAGACCGCCTTGAAATTGCTCTCTCGCTTGCACAATCGCCGCGGCAAAAGAGTTTCCCCTTGCAGTCCATGCACTTGCTCTGAGACAGAGCCGTCTCACACTCCACCCTGCCTCACTTTTTCGCACGGCATTGGTGGTCAGTGTCTCAATGTTCCGTGGCTAGTCTGCGGACGGCGAGACAATGGACCACGAACAACGGGAGAAAAGCAAAAACAAACCATTTCCGAATCCCGAAATTCAAATTAGAGACGTCGTCACTCCAGCCTAACCCCACCGCAGATCCCATCTCCACTCTGACTACTTTGGTCGCCGTTATTTCAATATGCTGTTGCACTAGTGTGATGTGGGGTTGTTAGGCTGTGTTAAGGCTTGAATAAGTCGACTAACCCACGTTATGACGCTACCATGGTAGGCGATGCTTTTTTTTTGAGGCTTCCATTGGTAGTGCTACAATCAAAGACGCTATCATTAGTCGCTACAAATACATAAGCTATCATTAGGCATTATCATTAGACATTGACATTAATCGAGAATGGAAGATCGTTTTCTACACAAAGGATATTCACAGATGCTTGCTAAATACAATGCTCTAGGGGAGACGTCTGTTCAGCACACCACTGGTGCTGGTACCATTGAATTCCATTGAAATCGTAGTTTACAATCCTTCCAACTAACTTGGTTCATTAATGGGACTAAAAAACGAACTAGGAGTAGCTAGGAATGAAGCGGAGATTGTGAAGGTTCATAATAAGAAGGGCAATCTAGGAAAACTCAAGGATTTTTTCTGTTAAATATGCAAAAAACCCACCCAATCAAGTTAGTTTAACCATGTTGAATCATGTTTGAGCTGCAATGATTACAGGAATCAGTTGAATTGATTTGATGTTACTTTCCATGGTTACTTTTTGATATTGTTCAATAAACTCAGACTTAGCACTGCCACTCTAGTGCCTCCTCTGTGGACTTCCTTCACAATCTAAGCATATTCAAAAGCTGGGGAATACGATGATCCTGTGATAGACTGGTATATTTACCGCAACATTGGCCCAATACTCTATTTCCGTTATGAGGACTCGAGTACTGTACAGAGTACTGTACGTTCAAGTATGAGATTTTGCTAAGATTGAGATGAGGTAGAGATGAGAGAAGGAGGAGCGTCAGCCCAACAAATACATAATCAAGTGATATCTTGTCTACTTGTGAAGCAACCTTACAGGGATGAATGATATGATTTTGGTAGCTAATTGTAGCGACTTTCCCCCTCTAATTAGCTGCAAAGGACTTGAGCGTAGCCTAATAGCGACTACAGACTATAATAAGAAGTAACAGTATTGAAGAACTTGATCGAGAGTGGAAACTTCTTGGCAGCTCTCCATCTTCTATTTGCACTACTAGACCGGGGTCTGTTCTCAATCTGGGTACTTTAGGTCATGCCCAATATCACTATCAAACTCATCATCTGAAACAGAAACTTCAAGCCTGATTTCAAGCCAAATTCCCTGGTTATACTTCTTGAAATACCTCAGCTTAGTCCGGTTTCCGAAAAGAACAATAAAGCGATCTCCCTGACCAATGTGTATGGGTATCTGATCCAGAAGTGACACACGACGGTTATGAGATATAAGATTCCTGGATTATGAAGGGTTTGTTGGCTCCAGGTTCACTCAAAGAGTTAATCACTGTATTGGTATTCTCGTTAATGTTTAGTCTCCGGATTATCTTCTCTGCTAACACACTGGAACATGTTCTGGGGCAATCCAAGACATAGTTTGCTGGTCAATCTTCAAAGTCATGGAGTCGTGTTCGTAGTCAACTTGTTAAGCTACCCTTTAAGACAGCTTTTGCAACTGATGATTTATCTGACTAAGCTCAGTCGACACATTTAATACAAGCACCACTGAGATCCACTGAATAATCAATGTTTCTTAAAAGCTCGGGGGGTTTCAAAAAGAGGATGATATTAGCAGATTGAATGATAATCATCCAACAAACAACTCTTTTGAATAAATGTAGCGATTAAATGTCGGCTTTCTCTTTCTTTTGTCGGTCTTTTTGTCGATATTTGTCTTCGTAACAAATGAACATTGCTGTTTCTGACAAAAGCTATTGAAATTGAAATAGAAGCATCATCTAAGCAATAATGATTTCTGGGCAGTCTAGTTTAGAGCATGCTCAAGGTGATATACTCACTGGGGAGATCTGGGAAATCATTTTAGAGCCTGTTCTAGTTGATGAATACACATTGGCGTCCACGTTCGTAAGAGTGCAAACTACAAAACAAACATGTTTGCTCTTGTCATGGAAAAACGGAAAGTACTTGTCATTCAGAGATGAAGACCTATTATTGTACCATCAATGTACAATCTTTTCGCTATTTCAGCTGTCTTTCATGAGGACTCATTGCCAGGACATCACACGGAAGAACAGGGGGCAAATCACTGTTTACCAGGTGAAAGTCAAGTGGCCAATATGACCAGTATCTGGCTAGCTATCCAAGGAAACTGTTGTGGTAACACTGGAGTGGTATCATCATAGGAGTTACCCTACCTTCTGGCGGAACCACGTAAAACATGTGAACATGTTGCTTTAGCCATAGAAACACGGCAGCCTGGTTACGCCCCCACTCATCATCATCAAGTTCAACTGTGAATCATCTGAGCAGAGATTGGAGCTGACTTGATGGGCAAGACAGCACCTCTGGTTCCTCCTTTTCTACCCTTCCACTCTAGGGGCTGCACCTCCAACTGCCTGTTCGCGTCTTAGGCCTGTACCGTAATTCTGGGTTAGATGTGTTGGAGAGGGCGTAGAATACAGACTGCAACAGCTTGTAATAACCGCAGACAATGATCAGAAGTCTGTGGTGATGATGCGAGGCACAGCCAAAGTAAAGAAACTGATCAGGAATCTTTACAACGAATGTGTCTCAGCTGTTGGGTAGTCCAATTGTCGCTTGAGGCACCTTCTACCAATCGGAAATACCCACAATAGTAAGATACTAGAGTTGTAGGATGTTAGTGGAAAACAGACTGATCCAGGTCGATTCTGCCGTGAGCACAGAGAGGTGACACGATTGTGGGTACAAACATGCCGGGGGTGGACCGCAATCCGTTATGCTGATTTCAAAAACATGCCAATGATCCGAGGTGGACACTGACAAGGGCTCGTGGTGTGGTCTTGCTGGATACGGATCAAAGGGGGATATCCCTGGGTATTTATGTTAATTCTGTTCTTTGTGTGTGGTATATTGATTGCCCTTAAACTAGAATAAACGTGTGGAACTATGCATTTGGGGACAACCTGACACGTCTGGAGGGTTGGGTGGGGAAAAACATTCACAATCTTCAGGAGAGATTTCGTCTATCAGTGGCAATCTATGGCTGATGTGTGTTGTGTAGAACAGTCAAAGATGATCTGGATCTTTAGCTACTCCTCATTTACACGTCTTTAGAGATCTGAAAAACCAATCAGTGTACTTTACTTGCCCATACACAGCCTTTAGAGACATTACCGTTTCACTAAACGTCCCATGCAAGCTGTTTTCAATTGTCGTAGAGTAGAAGTGACAGGTCACAGTGGATGATTGCTTTGAGACTTGCTCTCAATTTCCTGGATTGTTGCCACCGTCTTGAGTAATCCAAAGCTGGACAACTTGTTCATTTGTTGTATTGGTCGGAATGATGACAAGTGTGGTGCAAATCATGTTGAAAGTATTCATTCGCCTTCAACAAAACAATCCATTGAGCAACTTTGAACAGGAGTTTCCAGAAACAGAAATCAGTGGTTCTTTTGCTGCTCGGTAACCTCCCTAGCACCTCAAGGCCTTTCCGAATCACTCTCTGATTTCCAACTGTCAAAGAGAACTGTGACAGAAGTTACAAGATAGTAATCGACTTTGTAAAACAATAATAGGCTTGATAGAGTTGAAGAAAGTCTGTGTGTTGAACTTCAGCTTTCTACTGCCATACCAAGTCCTTAGAAAGCAAACATGCTGTGGTAGATGCATACTCTTCCATTGCTACCATCGATAGACATTGTTACATCAGCTTTCGGCTTCCATCTCAGGCCAGATACTACACTACACCTACACCTTGATAACAATAACACTCTTCATCATTGAGAAATAAATTGACTCAGCACTTGGGCAATAAATAAATAAATGCATGTCGCTTGTTAAAAGAAAGAACCACTCATCTAAATCAGGACTGTTTCAATCCATGATTTACGACGAATGGGCTTATAAATAGAGTAGTGGCCACTAAGAGCAACTCGCATCTCCCCATCACAAAAGGTCTCCACAGCATTGACAATATCTGACTGACTAGCGTTGCGCAGCTGAGTACATTGTGAAGACCACTCATAGACGTTTTTGTGGGGCCATTGAGACGCAAGATCCGAAGCAGGACACTTGCTAGTGCCAATGGCCTTGAGAACAGCCTGGCGCTCAAGATGCGCAATAGCCTCTGTGGGAGCTGCTCCTCCTCCTCCGCACAAGCTGCCTCGTCGACTGGTGCCATCCAACTCACCCATATCTGTGTTCAATGGAGGCGTCAGAGGGAATGCCAGCATGGGCAAAGATGGAAGAGGGAGATGAGGTGGGGTCAGATGGAATGCAGCTTGTGGTGGAGTCATCTGGGTAGGCTCCATCTTGATGGCAATCTCGTAGGGCTGCTCCAGTTTAACCGACACTGGTGAAACGGGCAATCCACCTGTAGCGTCCTCTCTGTAGACCCATGGGAATCTCTTCTTGAAATGGGCAGCCACCTCCTCCTGACGATACACCTTCTTCGCCTGAGCCATCTTGACGGCAACATCGGGTCGGTTCTGAACATGCAGTGTGCGCTGTCGCCAGGCCTGCTGGGTACGATGCGGGAAGAGTGAATGTAGTTTGGTCGCAGTTGTGGTTGGAGAAATGGAGAGATGAACAAGTACCACCTGGTCTTCGTACTCGTCGAACCGAGCTTTTCTGAGGAAAGACTCGTCGGCACGAGAGGTCTGGGAATCAGACACTGGTCGATATTTGTCAGGGGAATATACCTCTGGGAATCGGCTCAACAGATGTTCGATGGTAGCTTCATGAGAATACACTGCCATGCTCTCCTGAGCCGTCTCCTTCCAGTTGGGTGTGTTTCGAAGTACCCGCATTCGCTTGTCCCATGCTCGGACTGATCTGTGGGGGAATAGATGGGCCATCTGACGAGCAGCACCTTGTACTGTCTGGCACATGGCAATGTGGGCGTATGTTGCTGTGTTTTCCACCTCTGTGAATCGAATCTTTTTGTTTTCTCTCACTAGTCGTCGTGTGGTACCGTTGGGCTGGGCCACGGGCTTGTTGAGTGTCCATGCGAGGGCAGAGTCGGATGCATTTGGTGATTCGGGATGGCGGCTGTAAACTTCGGGGAACCGCTTCTTTAGCTGGCTGAGCGCATCCTGGTGGCTGTAGTACCGCTGGGCCTCCTCCACAATGTTCCGGAACTCTCCAGAGGTCATCTGGATCATCATTCGACACCGGTTGTTCCACGCACACAGAGTTCGGTGAGGGAACTCTGAGTGCAGCTCTCGGGCAGCATCGATGATTGTGGGGGCTGCTAGCGTGTCGCCCTGGCAGCTGAGACACAGGACGATGGCCCAGTCCTCGAAGACGGCGAACGAGTACCACTTTCTGTCGGGCTTGTCGTGGCTCATGGACTTGCTTTTGGCCACCACCTTGTCAGAGTAAATGTCTGGGAACCGCTCGGTGAAGTGCTTGCGGCACACCTCCTCGGAGTAGCTTTCCATGCACAGCTGGTTGTGGTCGATTGCGTTAACCTCCTTCAGGTTCTTGTATCTGTAGAGCCACTGATTGTATGAGCGGTGGGGGAACTTTTCGTGGAGCAGTTTGCACGCGGCTGAGGTGGAGTTTCCGTTCCAAATGTGCACGAGCAGACACTTGTCCTCGAGCTGGTCAAAGGGGTGTCTCTGCGCCTCCAGGGCTCGCAGGATTTCCGTCCAGTTGTGGTTTTTGCTGGGCTGGGCAATGTATTGTCGGCACTCGAGCGCGGCTGCCGTGGCCAGCAGTTTGGCGGCCGTTTCGAACGTGATGTTGCTGGGGAAGTAGTGGATCTGGGGCTGGGCCTGGCTTGGGGCCGGGGACTGTGGCTGGCTCGGAGTGAGCGTCTGTGTTTGTGGCGATACAGATGAAGGCTGGGGCTGGACTCCACCGACGGCTGTCCACTCGTGGAGCACCGCTGCCACCTCCGTCTGGCTTATCCCTTCTCTTCGGGCAATGGCGTAGAGAGACTTGAAGATTGGGTCCATATCGAAATCATGGGGGTTGGAAGACGGTTGGTGACGGTGGTGGAAAGACGTTCTTATAAGATAGCAGGTGGCCCTCGAGCTTTCATTGTTCCCAGCTATAAGGCTATAAACCGGTATTTGAGCGTGCATGACAGCTGTGTGCATTGTCTGTTAGGTTCCCCACATTTCGCTTTTTTTTCGGTCGCCGATGAGGTGCCTTTTCGGCGCGCTTTGAAACGGGCATTTTGCCGCCGATTTTTGTTGCGATTGCGCCCAGAAGCTGACAGAGCCGGTGTGGCGCCGACTGGGGCCCCGTTAGCTGCAATATTCGCCCATGGTCCGCCTCCAACGACATGTGCGGCTGAAACAGAACTGACCCTTAGACTCGACTTTTAAACTCAACCCTGGAAGCCCATTAAACTCGCATGTCCCAGCTGGGAAATAATAAGAGAGTTTGGTCCGTGCGCCAGGTAGTATTAGCCGGGAGGAGCAGACAATGGGCTCTTCATTCAGCGGATGGAAGTCGTACATGTAGATAGGGGCAGATTAGGCGAGCCGTGGCCAAATGCCGGTCGATAGCATGTGGGGAAGGGCAGCGACTTGCAATAATTTCCAGTGGCTGGGCAGCGTCCCAACACTGTACGGACCCTCTCACTTGGACTTTTATTATCGCACAGCGTCATGTAGTGTACCCCCCACCCCTCCCTCCCCTTCTCCCCATGACTCGTAAATTAGCGTGTGCTTGGTGTGTCGTATCCAAATTAGTTTTGTCGGAGAGGTTGTATTTTCGTAGACACATCCAAGCACTCACTGACGTCACTAGTATGAGTCACGGCGGGAGGGCGATCTTAGCCGATTGACGGTGGCAGGGGCCAGACGGAGCGCGGTCCAATCACGTGGAGCTGCTAGTAGAACTCGTGGCAGCGCTGCAACCGTTTTTTTTCTTTCTTGCAAATCCATACCACTTTGGTTCGCGTTGGCGATCTTTCGTATTCTGCATCCGTGCAGCAAAACAAGTTTCTGTCTGACCAGCTCTCGACCGCCTTTTCGATTGTTGGCGCAGCTGCAAAACGTCCCTAACGCCCGTCCCGGCCGCCTCGCACTCCCCATCGCAGCGTAACATGACCTGGGAGTGGTTGAAAATGGACTATCTTCGACTCTTGGCACCCAGTAGAGACTTTGTAATGCACGTCAGCCGTGTGATCAGACATTTCGGCTTTTCCCCGCAGAGATAAGGTATCGTTGAAAATGAGCTGACGATAAGGAGAGCGACGCCCTGTGAATGTCGTTGGATCCACCACAGACCCACCCAGCGATTGCCGTCCGGTACTAGCCACTAAAACTAGAAGAGTAGAGTGTGTGCATCGGGTATGTTCCGGGCTGTCAGGTTGATTTTCGGTGATTGATTGTCTCATAGACTTAGCTAGCAGTTTAATTTTAGGGTTTCAAATTCAACTGTTTTGTTTTTTTTCCTGTTTTTTTTTCTTTTTCTTCCCTCTCCCTCGAAGAATAAAAATTCTCGTGCATATTTTTGTTTTTGCTTCCCCGCAAAGGCCTCCATCACGTGAGCTCCCACTCAGGAAGGATTAAGAAGCGGCTATGCGACACAACGAACAGAGATGCAAGTGGCCTGATTAGTGATAACGAAATCGCAGGTGTGGATAACGAGGCTGCCCCCTCTTGGAAGCAGGAAAAAAAAACAAGACCTGGTGGCAACGCGCCCTGTCATTCGTATAATGCACGCTAACCTCAGCCGTATAGACAGGTCTAGTCCAGCCGCCTGTCAGAAACGGGTCTAAGTTGCAAAGACGAAAAAAAACAGGCCTAAAACCGGCTTTTGGGTGAGACATGGAGATCCGGATGTAAGCGGAGATAGGCAAAAATAATTTGGGGGCTGCGTTGATGTGCGTGCACGTATGCACATAGCTGTGGTACAATGAAAAGGACCACGGGCAGAAGAGGGGAAAGATTGCTGTGGATGTGGCCGTCTACAGCTCAGCATTTGGGGGGTGGTTTCGAGGTCATGTGTATTATTCATCGTTTTTCGACCCATTTTGCTGCTGTCGACACATGTTTGCGTAAGTGGATCTTTTCCGGACTAGTCCAAGGACGCCCTTGGCTCTCACCAGCGCATCTTGTTTCCAAACTGTTTTCCAAACAGGTTTTCGAGTGGGTCCTGTTGGAGGTACTTTACGACATGGTGGTGGTAATGTAGTGGTGTTTTCGGAGATTTTCCAAACAGTGCACGCAACTGCCACCACCTCTCTCTGTCTGTCAATCAATCACACGTCACCAATCGAGGTCTGACAAAGAACGTTGGTTTTCGTTTCGTCGTTTATTTTGTGACAGCAGCGGCAGTATGTTCGTCTCTCGCTCTGACACTTGAAAGACCAGGGTTCTGTCCCCCTCGAGCACTGCCTGGACTGCGGCTCTTGCATTTCTGATTGTTGTTCTTTTTTTTTTATTCGTTCCCTTTCTTTTCCTTACCCATCCTGCTTCAATTCTGGGATGCAGTGCCGAGGCTGACCACACCACAGCACTGCACCAGCCACACCATCTCAACAAGCCACTTTGTGCTTCATTGTTGTTGCAGAATCTCTTCAGTGCGTGGAATATTTTTTCTTTTTCGTTTTATTTTTCTTTTTCTTAGCTCTCCCCCCGCCCCTTCTCGCCCCGGACCCTTGTCCAGCCGTGTGTGTCCAACAAGTCCCTTGCATGGATCTTATGATATTGGTGCGATGGTGTGGTGGTGTGTGTCGAGTGGGGACACGCTAAAGTGAATGACGGCCTTTATCCGGATCCACCCCTGTCCGGACCCCCCTCCAATTAAAGTAGCGGTGACACCGTTCGCTGAGGGGACAGAAGGAGCATCCAGGGGACACAATATGGCCACATGGGTAGTGCCATTCTGCTCCTGGAGGCGTTCCCAGAAGAACGCCCTCTTTGGATTTCTCCTGGCATTCCCGTGGCGTCACCAGCACGCCTTTCTGTCTGCCCAGAGTCCACCAAGTAGGGTTTGCGTTTGTGTCGCATAAGTCTACTTGATTCTGACGGGATGGGGCATTTGCCATTTGTGGCGACAAAAAGGTGGCCACCGGGCTGTTCGCGGCCATGTGAATAGCCACCTGCTTTTGAGCGTTATGGCGATCACAAAAAAGGCCAGGAACATTTCGTGGCGTTTTTCTTCTCTCAGCGAACCAGTGGCCGTACCAGACTGCTGTCGGAAACATGGTTGTCTTCCGTCAAATGGGTTCAGCGATATTTATTATTCCATCGCATCCAAGAAGACGTACAGTAATTGGGCGGTGTAATTTCTTTTTCCACTAGATGCATCCCTCAGCTATTGGTTATTCTTAGCGAGCGTCTGTTAGAGATGGTGCCTTGATCTTTTCTCATCGTCTTGGACACGAAATGGAGATTATTGTGGCAGAAAGAGCAGTTCTCTGATCGTGTTTGTGACATGCCAGACGTGATAACACTGCCTTTGACTAACAAATTTGATTTTCAACAGATTTCACTTCTCCAGACTCTCTACACAACTTCTTCAACAGAAATCCTAACTCGCGATAAAAGAAAGTTACGGCGTATATCTGACAGTGGTGTCATTCGACAAACACCTGAGTGCAAGCAACACTGTCAAATGTGTCGAAAGAGATAAATGTCTCGATTTTCAGCCGCTTTGCTGTCATATTCGCCTTTTGATCGAGTTCAAAATCGTCAAATCGTCATATCATCAAATCGCCAAACTCGTGAAAATCAAATCGCCTAACTCGTCTCGCGTTTCGCCTCGTAAATCTCCAATACGACTTTGGAGAATCCAAACTAAAGAAGCACCACCCTGAATGCCACAAACCTACATATTTTGATAGCTCAACAAAAAAACGGAGTTTCGGATGCGGACCATAACAGTTGTCCCCATCAAATTCTGAACCACATTGGCCTCAATTGCCCCACTCTCAGATTGATTTACACATCTCTTCGTGTGTGGAAAAATCGTAAATAATATTTCAGCGTTGAAATTATCAATCTTTCTTCTTTTGTTTTTTTTCTCTTTGGGCTAATGGCAAATGCCGAAATCACATGGAAAACATATGCAGACTAATCAGCTGGCTTGTTGGCTCCATCCCGTACCTGTTGGTCTGATTACCATCGACACTAGTGGGCCACATCTATCCGTTCCCGTACACCTTTAACTAGTGGTTTAACTAGTGGCTTTTTTTTGAGTTATAATTTAATGTCAAGCTAAATAAAATGATAAATCGATACCGTAAATGATAAATTGTTTTTAAGATAGTGGCCTCCAAGCAGCATATGAAAACCATTTTTTTCAATTTCATGAGAGTGGGTCGGTAGTCATATCATTGTGTTCGGAATCACATTCAGAACAAGATGCACTTTTCAGATGGGGTATATATCTGCTAACAAGTGTAGCGCGTGCCCTAACACTTGACTCTCTCGGACGGTACACACCTCGCATCCACAATTATAAAATCATATATTCGTCTAAAAATTAACTGTACTACCTATCGGGCACTACTTCTCAATCAGACTGGCATCAAACACAAGATCAATCAGAGTGGAAGAAGACCAGGCCTGAGTGGGAGAAGAATCGCCACACAGCTCACCGTCCTTCTGAGTCAGCTCGGTGAGACCAGCCCAGGGAGACTGGTGGATCCACTTTCGGTGTTCCTCGAGACGCGCAGACAACTGCTGGTACACAGAGTCTCGGGCCTCCTTGGAGGGATGGTCAAACTGCGCCAAACCAAAATGCAGGAAGGCTCGGAAGAAATAGCCAATGCACCACACCCACTCGGGGCCCTGGTGGTAGTTTCGGCCCTTGGACGTGGCAAAATCGTCGCTGTCCACCGAGTTGAGGTAGTAGGGTCGGTAGTTAAGGTCCGAGGGGTCGAGAGTAGCCATACCAACGGGTCCTCGGATGGCCTTGTCGGCCACGGACAGAGCATGAAGAGCCTTGTCCACGGAAAATAGCTCGGGAGCAACACTCATGGCAATGGCAAAGTTGGGTCTCAGCTGGTAGTCCTCGTAGGGCTTGCCAGATCGGTACAGATCCTTGTAAATCCCTCGGCGGTTGACAATGGAACCGTCGACATCAAACTTGCCATCTTCGGAGGCCTCCTCGGGCACCCAGTAGCAGTGTTCGAACGAGTCCTGCACCTTCTTCTCCCAGTCGACGAACGACACCTTGTCGCCATGCTGGTTCTCAACCTCTGTCCACTTGAACAGGCCCTTCTCGTTGAGCTGGTTCACAAACCGCAGAGAGGACTTGAGCAGACCGGCAATCTCCACAGCAGAGCCGTCACGAGGGGTACCGGGGAATCCCTTGTTACCAGCCTTTGCAGATTCGCCCATCTTGTCCATCCACGTACCGCAGTTCCACTGGTTTCCGCCAAAGATGAGACCATTATCCCAGTCCACGTAAATCTTCTGGTTGAATCCCTCGTCCTTCATCTGAGAGTCGATATCGGGGCCGGCATTGGCCTCTCGGAACTCCACGCCCTTGGCATGTCGAGCAAGAATCTCATAAATCACCTCTCTGATGGTGGAGGACTGCTTGAACGCCTCAGGAGAGTCAACAGGCACGTACGTGTCGTCCAGAGGGAACCGTCGTGTCACAGACTCGTCCAGGATCTTGGCACCATCGGGAGCAAACTCAACATAGTCTTGAATGGACTGAAGGAAGAACCAGGTGGCATCACGAGCGTTGAAACGCGGGTTTCGGCCGGAGTCAAGCAAGTTGGGAATAAGACCGTGCTTGAGAGTCTTGGCGAAGCCCAAAATGTGGCTCTTGACAATGTCATATCGACCCGTGCAAAGAGCGAGACCTCGAATGGAAATAAACACATCTCGGCCCCAGCATCGCATGTAGTCCACGGAGAAATGTGGCAGGCCAGCAGCCAGAGAAGCCACGACCTTGTCGGGGAAAACGGAAGCAGATGGGATCTTTCCAATCATCTGGATGGAAGTCAGTCCCAGGTTCTGAACAAAAACAGTACCCTCGGAGATTGAGGGAGACAAAAGAGACAGAGCCTTGTTTCTTAGCGCCGAGTAGGCAGTGTAGATGATCAGAGCAAAGTATCTGGGCCGCAGAAAGTTGGGAAGTTTCTGGATTCGCTCAAATCGACTGTTGAGCCACTTCTTGAAAGTGGCCACGTCAGGGTACTCCTCCTCGTACTTACTGAGTCGGTCAACGGTGTAGCCCATGGCCCAGTTTCCTTGTCGCAGATGCTCACAGAGGGGGTGGCCGAGGTTGTTGTCAGCCACAATAGAGATAAGAGGCGACACCCAGCCCTGGATTCCAGCGTAGGTGAGCTTGCCGTGCCCAGGAACGTCGTAAACACCGTCCTTGCCGTGCGAAAAGTCTCGCTCCTCGGACTCTGCTCGGTAAAGCACAACGTTGAGATCAAGCAAATCAAAGTCGGCAACTGCCTCCTTGGCTCCTCCTCGAACGTACTCGTCCATTTCGCTGTCGACCTCAATGTAGTTGGTCTTGAACAGAGCAATGGATCCAGCAGGGAAGTCGGGCAGAGTAATGGTGGTAGTTCCGTCATCATGGTCGATCTGAGCATCTCCGAGATCCTCCACCTTGGTAGGGATACCGAAAAGCTCCTTGTCGGACTTGTCAGCATCGCCGGTTCGAACCAGCTTCACAGCAAGAACCTGCTCTGCTCGAGATCCAGACAGAACAATGGGCTCAATCTTCTGGTCAGGGGTGTTGTCCTCAAACTTGGTTCGAGCAACCAGGAAGTAGCCGCGGCCATCAATGGGAGACAGTCGATGGACGGTAATGAACTGACCATCGTGGTGAATAAACGTCTCCTCGGCATGGGCACGACCTAGCTCCTCGTGAACAGCATAGAGCTTGGCCTTGACCTCAGAAATGCCACCGTCAAAGGTGTAAGAGCGGTCCTCGCCCACAACATCGAGCAGCTTTGGATAGACCTGGTCGTAGCCCATGTTGGAACCCACAGAGCACGCACACATAGCTACAAGAGCAGCGTTGGGCAAAGTGTCCTCGACAGTTCGCTTCTGAGCAGGGGGGTTGTTGTCGTGTGTACAGTCCATGAACAAAGCGTCAACGTTGCTCTTTCGCACCAAGTTGATGTCTAGACGGTCTCCAGCAACATCCACTCGCTCGTCATTGTCCTGAGAGCAGTGAGCAAGAGACTGCTCGAAGAAAGAGCCAATAGGTCGTCCTCCGTGCTTGTGGACAAGAGTGGACAGCTGGGCAACATTGTCAGCCTGCATGGCCTCTCGAATGAGAGCAGTGATGCCCAGACGCTCCACAAAGATTCGGTCTTCATCCTCAGAACCAGTAAACAGCTCAGCAACAACAAAGAGGTTGGGTCGGACCAATCGGGCCTTGTCCAGCAGGTACTGGCCCACAGGCAAGGGAGTAGAGTGACAGTTGTCCACCCGAACACCGTGGAAGAACTTGGCACACTCCTGCACATACTTGGCCATGTGGTCCCACAGCCAGGGGGAGTCCTCGGGCTTCTGACCGTACCGCAGCTTGACACAGTCACCCCAAATGATGACCTGACGCAGCAGGTAGGCCTTGGACTTGTTGGAGGCGAAATCCACAAGAGGGTTAGCGCCCCACATCCAGCCGTTGTTCGCCAGATGCAGCTTCTTTCCGTTGCTCTCGATACGAGTAAAGTACGTCTCAACAAGGGGAGACTTGGTGGTGATCTCCTTGCCATGCTGGGGTCCACTCTCGTCGAGGTGAGTGTAGGCCACTCGGTTCTTGATCTGCTCGAGGATAGTCTTGGCGTCGGCATTGCACTCGTCGTAGAGAGGAGCATTGACCTCGTCCAGCACCTTCTTGACCTCGGACTTGATGAGGTCTGCGCCAAGAGACTTGGCGTCGGTGCTCTCAAGTTTGGACAGATAAGTGGCAATGATACCAGCGGCCTTGGCAGCGTCCACGGTTCGTCCGTATCGAGAACTTAGCACGTCCACGTTCTTGACAGCATGATCAGCCACGTACTTGGCGACACCCTTGAGGTTGAGAGCCCATTCCGGAAGGTCATCAACATAAGAGAGCTGAGGCCAGGCATCGGCAACGGCATCAACGCTCTTGGAGACGTCGACAACGTAGAACTGCCACAGGTTGAGGCCATTGAGCACGTCCTTGAAGTTGCTCATGATCTCATCGAGATGGGCAGGATCTCGAACAAGACCGATTCCGTCGGAGAAGTTGACAATGGCATCGTCAAGCTCGACAGCAGCCTCGAGGTGAGGGGCGGTCTCCTGGTTGTAGCAAGCCTCGGGGTGCTTAGTCAGCCAGGAGGTGTTGTTGGCGGTGTGGTTGAGAACAATGTCAATCATGGCTAGCATGTCGTACTTCTTCTCCATCTTGTCAACAAGTTCCGCAACGTCTGAATCTCCGTTGGGGAAGATCTCCTTGTCGAACTCGAGCTGGTCAAAGATGGAGTAAGGAGAGTTGGACTCGCCACGGGTCTGCAGAGGCGTAAAGTGGATCATGTTGTAGCCGGTGTCTTTGATGAACTGCAGCTTGTCGTCCCACGTCTTGTAGGGACCCATCCACTTGGAGATGATGGAGATCAGTGTCAGCGCCGAAAAGGGCACGGGCTCGCCGTTGAGCGTGTAGCCGGAGGAGACGTTGAAGTAGTACTCGTCTGTCTTGCCAGTGGAGTGGGCCTCCTCGGTGGCGTTGAAGAAGTCGAGTCTGGGCTTCTCAAACTCCGCGTAGAAGGAGTAGGCGCCGGGGGCGTGGATGGGGATGTCGATGTAGAACTCCTTTTCGAACGACGACGAAATTCTGTGTTAGTGGGCGGGCTGGGGGGCCAATTGACCTCAATTGGTTCTGTACTCACTCGAACGACTGGTACTTGGTTCGGTCAAAGTCCTCGCCCTTCTTGGGCACGTTGGTGAGGATCTTTCCGTTTCGGCTAATGTCGCTGACGGAGGAAACCACCAGACGGAGGTAGTAGCTGGGGTTGGGCACCGGCAGCGAGATGAGCGAGCCCTTGCCGAGCGGACGGGGCTGGCCGTCGTTGTTGAGCGGCAACACGTAGTAGGACATGTTTGCGGCGGCAGACGTCTGTTTGGGGGTGTTTCGAGCCGTCTTGGTCGTGTGGTGCGTGGTGGGAGCTGTCTTGGCGGCGGAGGTCGTTTTCTTGACAGGGGTTGCAGCAGGCTTTTGTACTTGCTTGCCGGTGGTGTCGTCTCTATTTGTGTTTCCCACAGCCGTGGTATCTGAATCGGCGTCCGAAGTGCGATGAGGACTCGTTTCCCTCAACAGTGGTGTCGTTTCGTCGCCTGAGTCCTGGTTGATGCCGAATATCCAGCAAAAGATCCTCCACGGGTACGTGAGTATACGGAGCAGCGACAGTGTAGAAGGTGGCGACTGAGTGCGGTCGGTAGGATGTCAAGCACAAAAAGACGCGAAAGCCGTGGGATTATGTTTTTTTTTTTCTTTTCAGACCAGAGGGTGCCAAAGTTGGTAGCAATCAACCCAGAGTGAGGGTGCATGAACTCTATAACGGATTTGGCTGGCCACATTGGAGTCGTGAATGAGTGTTTGTAGCTTGTGGGTTGGGGGAGTATTGGAGCAGTGTGGGGTCTTCTGGATGGCCTGGACGGGTCTCGTCTGTGTCTGAAGCGCTTTTCAGTTTTCCAGTGGTTCGTTTTTTTTTTTTTTAGACTAAATTCGCGCTTTGCACTGTTCCAAGGTCTCACTTGTTGGACTCTCTCTCCTCGTATTTCCCTTAGCCTTTGCATTCAAGACGCCCTAGATATGAGGATTTGGCAGGCGCAAAAAAATCGAAAAAGCGAGGGAAAAGCGGCCTCTGGGGAGTTGGCCGACTGACACGCGGCTCTTTCGGGTCTGTCTCAGTCTTTTTTGGGAAGAAAAAGCCCTTCATTTCAGATTCTGGTGGTTCAGCTTCTGGCTCAGCTTCGAATCCAGCTTCTTATCCTAGAAGTGCATATGGTGTGATTCAAGAATCTGAGTGCTGCCTTGACCATGTCCAAATCCACGTGACCACAGCAACGTCCGATAAATGACACGGTGGCGCGATTGAGTGCATTAGCCGCGGCCACGGTGCTAATTTGTGAGCTGACTCGAACACAGCAAACGCTGAAAAAAGGTCTAGTCTAGGTTGCAAAAAGACATGGTTTTTTTGCCCCATGCTTAGACTTTCTGATAAGCGGTATTATGAACAAGCAGACGAAGCTGCAAGTGCTCGGTTGCTACTGGACGATCTTCTGGGGAAAGCGTTTTGGCGGGGGAATGTTTGGTTGTTTGTGTCGCAAAAGGGTTACACGGCCGTTGTCGTGTCTGCGTCACAAGAAACTGAACCGTTTGCGTCTCGAAAACGCTCCGTTTGGGGGTCCGTCATTTCTCTCTTCGGAAAAACCCACCGCCGAGTAACCTTCAATTGGCTCCCAAATAGGCCGATCTTCCAACCTTTTTTTTGGCCCCACCTTGCACAGGAGTAGCAATGACAACTCTCGTCTGGATCGCTCAATTGCTGCTTTTGGGGTAATTACAGGGGGTTGGCGGGTTATTCAGACTACCGGGATGGTTTATTTGTACTTCTTAGTCAGATGAGGGTTTTTTTGAGTGTGTTTCGGCCGTTTTACTGATTCTGCTTTTGAAGTGATAGGTGGGAGAAGAGAAGCAAGAGAAGATATGTGAATGAACAGTACAAAATGGTGTTGAGACTAGTTGGAGAATTTCTAGTAAAACAGATCGATTTGAAATTCAATTCTAAGGAGAATTGTCTCTTTAGATTGTATGTTTTCCGTTTATCTGGCGTTTTGAAGAGGTCCTTATTGCTTATCTCATTCTAATGGTTATTTCTTTTCAAGAATTGCTTTACATTAATCACCCGGAAACGGATTCTAAGAGGTTGTTGTCAATCAAGATTATGTACCCTATAATGTGGTTCAATGTGATTCTGAGGTCAATTTCGTCAAAATCCATTCTTGTACAATTCATCAGTATCCCTATACAGTCATTCACCTGAAAACATAACTCTAGTCTCGATTGCCCAGTTTTTCGAGTCGAATTATAAGTTGGATTTATGAACCGCTATCTCCGCTATCTCCGCTATCTCCGTAACCTCCCAACCACCTTCAAATGGGCAACTCTGACATATTAACATCAAATAGGATATATCAGAAGATGGAATTGAGAACGTTCACCAGAACAAATAAAAACCCAGCGACTTAAAAAAAAAAGAATGAACCTGAATTCTGGCTCTCCGAGTCCGGCCTTTGATTTCGCACAAACCAACAAACGCACAGCAACAACAAAGAAAAGGAAAAAAAAAAAAACGGACCAAAAATCAAATAATTCGAACTGCAGTCGCACATGACATGCAACAAACCCCAGTGTCTGTACGTGCGTACTCATCTCTTGCCATAATAATACATGCGCTCGTACCAGACCATTGTCGCTGTAATATCAGCAACTTCGCGTAAAACTTCCGTTGCAACTTCTTGTTGAAAACATCCCCTCTTCTAGTCCGGCGATAAGCCGAGGGATAAACTTGCATTGCATATATTTATCCCCACAGTCAAACTTAACCACTCTCACTCACCCGTTTTTTCAGGACTCGAAATTATCCATCTCGGGCCACGAATCCATCCAATGATTCGATCTCTGCGACGCTTCTACTCCACGGCCCCGTCTGGATCGGCCAAGGCCTCAATTGCCGCCCTCAGCGCCCGATCTCCGTGGAAAAAACTCGACTATGTTTCTCCTACTCAGTCACAGATGCTCAAGACCACAATCAGCCATCTGTTTGAGCAGAAACCGGTCCAGTTCGCGGCTGGAGACGCCGTTCCGCCCGGATTCCATCTCGCATACTTCAATCCCTGCGATCCAGAGCCCACTCTGGCAGCAGATGGGTACTCGGAACAGCAGGCACCAGGAGAGCCTTTTGTGAACCGAATGTGGTTGGGAGGAACCGTGGAGTTTCACAAGGGCCGCCAGCTGTCCATGGGCGAGTCCTCCGTTTGCTCCGAAACTCTTGTTAGCGCCAGAGAGCCCGGTTCAAGTGCCAACGGTGACAAGTTGCTGGTGACCATCCAGAGAGACATGCGCAACGACTCGACGCCTCTGGAAGAGCCTGCCATCACCGAAAAGCGTACCCTGATCTACATGAAGGCGGAAACTGGCCAGAAACGAGATTCCACGTTTGACAAGTTCATCAGTCCCCCCGATGGAGCTACCCATTCAGTCTCGTTCACGCCGTCTTCCACGCTGCTGTTTCGGTACTCGGCGCTCACTTTCAACGGTCACAAGATCCACTACGACCCCGACTACGCCCGAGAAGTGGAGTCCCTCCCCGGCGTTATCGTGCATGGTCCGCTGACCGTGACTATGCTGCTGAGCTGGATGAACGGCGTTGTTGCCAAGGACCTGTCAGGCAAGCGAATTGCCTCGTTTGAGTACAAGAACGTGCTCCCTCTGTTTTCCGGCAACGAGGTGACCATGAGATGCAAGCCTCTGGTGAACAGCGAAGGATACAAGGTGTGGATTGAGAACAACAAGGGTTCGCTTTGCATGAACGGCTCTCTCAAGGTGGATGATCTGTGATTTGGAGCACCTACAGAGCACTGTATACAGAAATCAAGATAATTTTTATTGGCATGATACACGCACGTGGGGGTGCTGTATAACGAGCGTGCTGTATAACGAGCTGCATATACATTTATATGTGATAACGGCTAACGGATAGCATCATGCCCCAAATGTCGTGTTTGCAGATATTTACGCTTATGCACGGTAATTGGGAGTCGTATGGTATAGGGGAACTTTTGACAAAATTGTGTCACATTCTGGAAATTAGTCGGATTCATTATTTTGTGGTGTTGATGAATGAAATTTATACAGCTGACGACACTGAACATGTCTGTCTTGATTGATTTACAATAGCTCAAATATTCAGGTACTTGTGGTTGATAGATTTTCTCGAAAGAGAATGTCATGTGAGATAGCATATAGGCCCCAAATCAGTCCATATGAAATGTCTGATATTTCAGTTGTAACTGATTTAAAAGTACCGCTAAGTACAGAATAAAAAAGTAAGCAAGACGGTATACTTGTATCTCATTTCTACTCACTATCCATCGTTTTATGTTCTCCCACAGTATCCTTTCGTATGATTTTGAAACAGCATTTATAAGCATAAGAAATACAGTCTGATGACTGGGTCCAGAACTACACACACAGCTGGTAAATTATTACAACCAACAATCCACAGCCGTATAGATTTGGTACAGCCCCATTATTTTCGGACGAAAGGAAAAGTGGCCTGAGCAGTCACTTCTGTCCATCCCGGATTTCTCTTATCTACAAGTTAGTCTGTCCTATCACCGTGTCGTATTATTTTTGAGGCTCTTCGTATTGCACCTAACCGATGACTGCGATTGTCGCAAATTATGAAATGTCCTTTTTTTTAATCTTTCTTTTGTGTTAGCAAGGCTTGCCGAGGGATGGAAAAAATGAGATGCGAAAAAAATGTGGACATGTGAAGATGAGTGGATGGTTGTGCGGCTTCATTTCGGGGCATGTATGGATGAGCCAGAGTCCACCACATGTTAGCCGAGATTAGGTGAGATGATTTTTTCCAACTTCTGCCGGTCCAGCTGGAAACTTGAGTTCTGTAAGGAAAGAACAAGTTTTCGACGTCACCCAAAAAGAAAGAAAAGAAGAGGAAGAGGCAAGTTTGAAAAAAAGGTTCTTGTGAGGTTCCCACATCTCTCGTATAAAACGGTTGTGTCTTGGGTAAGATGCCGATCGAAAACGACACATTCTCAGCACCGAAAAACGAAGGGAAACGGAGCCACAACAAGGGTCCAGAGCGCGCATTCTTGTGCTCCTGATTGCGCAAGAGTCCCAGAATAGCCATTTCGTCTCTTTCTGTGTCTTTTCGCTGTTTGTGTCCCTTTTATTTTACCTCGCCCCCAAGCCCCAAAACAGAGGAAACAAAAAAAAAGGTTTGCAGTGACAGAGGCACATCTCCTGATGTAGCTGGATGAGGACAACATTGCATAGCACCGCTGACATCTGGCACTCTCTGCTGGAGGATATCTCGGGGGGCGAATTGAGCGCGGATTCGGCCCCCACGACAGACCCAATGTCACCCGCAAGTGCGCCGCACACGCCCGCCACGTGCTTCCGCAGCTCTCCTGCAGCCCAGCAATGGCTCGTATCCCGTCCGGCATCCCCTGCCTACTGCATAGCCTATGTGCGGAGATAACGCACGTGAGCAAATAATGTGTGCCACAAACCACATGTCGAATGCTCACGGGTATATATAGGCAGGCGCTTCCACCAGTTCCCAACGGCCCAACCCCCACCACCCACCAGTAGCTCCAGCACTCGCGCACAAACGACATGCTGTACCCGCCGAGCCCCACATTGGCGAGCCTGAAAAAACGCATGGCCCAAATCCAGCCGTTGATTCAGCTGCTAGCACATCTCCACAACATCAACTACGCGGCCGAAAGTCTCGACCCCGATCTGTGGGACCGGCTGTACTCGCTGCCCATCGCAATGGACTCGAACATCCAGAGCGAAATGTTTGAGGACTGCGAGTACGAGCCGTCAGACACATTCCTGTACCAGATGCCCATCATTCTGCCGCGGGAAGCCATGGACAACCTCTCAAAGTCGGAAACGGTGGCGGAGTTCTTTGTGACCCTGGTGCGCTACGTCTATCCGCACATTGGGCCGCTGCTGCGTCACTTTTCCAACCAGGAGACGGACCTCGACAAGATGAAGCTGATGCACAACTTTTTCCGAAAAGACAGCTGGCACGAAGTGTCGGACTTTATGGAAAACTTTTACTACGGAGCTCTCGTGGTGGCCCTGTCGCCGACAAACTTCCACTCAAACAGATTTGAGCAGTGGTTTGCCGAGACTTATTTATTGGAGTTTCTCACCCCCATCAGTAATTATCTGCGGGTGCAGTACTCCAAGCAGCAGCGCAAGCTCGCTCAGTTTTGAGCGTCATCGCTGCTGATAGCATTTATTTATTTAGCATTAACGTCATTGGGTGAGTGAGGTTGTAGTGGGCGGGTTAGTGTAGAGGCTGTGCAGTGAGTGGGGTGCTGTGAATACAGCACAGAGTACTGTGGATGGTGGAGATACAAGAGGTATCGCTACTACAGCAGTCACTACAGTAGATTCATAGTTGACGTTTTTATTCAGAACAAAAACATCATTGGAGTTTTTGAATCTTCAATGTCGTCTAGGGGCTTGGTATATTCGTTTCCATCGCCACTCTACAGATGATACTGGAGGTTGTTTTTTTTTGGGTTTTTTTTTTCTTCGTTTTCTTCCTCAAAATTCATAGCTCATCGCTCGCTACAGAGGAAAGACTTGTTTAGCTCACAACAGCACAACCGAATTTAAAATATACAATAATATTAGCCGCTTCTATACACCCAGTAGTGTCCTCATCCCATGCATTATGGACACCGATCAATACAACAAGACCTTGGCGTCAGAGTCGTCCAGAACACGCTTGATGGCAGGAATGGTCTCATCCAGGTCCCACACGGAGTTCTTCTTGGAGTCCAAAAAAGTGCTCTCCACAACAATGGCCTTGATCTTCTTGGGATCCAGCACCTTGCTGTCCAGTAGCCGTATCAGTCGTCCGGGAGTGGCAATGCCAATGGACGCCTTGCTTTTCTCTACGGCCACGGTGTCATTCTTGATTGAGTTCTTCTTGATGAACTTGATGCTGCCGGCGCTGAGAGGCTTCAGGTTTCGGTGAACGTCGCACACCCGGATCGCGGATATGGACAGAACAATGGTCCACTTGTCACATGCGTTCTTCTCGAGAAATCGAGCAAACTTGTCGTCCACCCGGGGAGTTCGCCACGTGGCAGTCTCCTTGATGCGGGATTCACTGATTGTCATTTCGTTGACCTCAATGTTGGAAAGGTCCGGGTTCTTAGCTCGCACCTTGGCGGCGATGAAATCGGCAATCAAAGCAGAGTCCTTGAGAGCCAGCTCAATTTTGGACTGGCTGTAGGACTCGGCCTTTTCCTTCTTCTTCTCGGCCATGGACTCGTTCTTGCCCTTTTTCTTTTTTTCGGGCTTTTCTCCGTTGTCGTCGCTTCTCACTCGCTTTTTCGTCTGGGCAATTTCCTCCTCCTCGTCCTCCAGAGGCGCCAGGTCCGCGGCTTCTGCGTCTGACGTGGCGTCAAAGGTGTATGCAAGACCGTCGTCCAGTTCGTCGGAAGCTGTGAATGCCATTTTTTGCTGTTTGTAGAGTGGATGTGTGTGAGGATGCTATTTCAATATTTTTTTGACAGTGCATGAGAAAAGCACAGTGATGGGGATTTAAGGTTTGAAAGGCTCTTAATCTGTGGTCGAGAATAGAAATGGATTTAGGGGTGTTATTGGTTGTATAAACAGATATTGGCTGTTTGATGAGATGGACTACTTGGAACTGTTGGGGAAATTTCATTTTAGAGAAAAAAGATAGCCTTCTTTTATCAGACGTACTCGCATGTATCTGTTCGTAGAGACCATATCGATTAAAGAAAAAGAGAATTATACGAAGAAAAAAAGATACAACAGAAAAAAAAGAGACAAGAAAAAAAGAGACAAGAAAAAAAGAGACAAGAAAAAAAATAAATTTAGAACAACTACAAACAACACCAATTAAGTCACGTCACCACTTGACATTCTCTACCCTCCACCTTTCTCCCAAAACCATATACGTTCTCCACCAACCTCAATCTAAGTTATCGCATCACGTGAAGCTAACCTTCATCTTTATCAACGCGTACCCATGGATCCAACAGATATTCTGGAAACGCCTTCGAGGCGAGGGGACACGTCCACGGACATTTCAGAGTCCGTGAAACGACGCCGGTTGAATGAAACGCCTCACAAAACGCCTTCTCGGCAGCTTTTCACCGGCACACCCGGTCAACCGACTGTAGCCATGACTCCACGCACGAATCGCGTCAAACAACGATTAGCACAAGCAGCAGCCACTCCAAGACGAATTCGAGAGGATTCTGGACGTCAGCTGACCCCCCGGGACGTGCTTCGGGCTCTTTCTCGGGTCATGGTGCGCGAAAAAGTGGCAATGGAAGAAGAGGAGAAGGATCGAAAAGAAAAGGAGCCAAAAGACGCGCTGGATGTGCTTCCAGAGTCTCAGGATGCGTCTCCAACGACGACAGTGCGTTCCAGGCTCTCTGGGCGACTCTCTGGACGTGTTTCTGACGCTGCTGGCATGCTAGGAAGACTTTCAATGGGTTCCCAGACACCAGAGGCGGGGTATCTCGAGGGAGACATGTCTATGGTATCTTCACGGTCTGTCGAACTCAACAGACGCATGAGCGCCATGTCTCGTCTTTCCAACGCCACCCGGATCAGTGATATCTACAATACGACGGGTATTGATGCCAGCAACGGCGATAGAACTCCGGCCATGACTCCTGCGAGAGACGGAGAACAGCTTCCCGAAATGGATCTCGAGTTTGGCGACGAAATCGGAGGCAACAACGATCCCGACAGCGACGAGGATTTCGGAGGTCTCATTGTCGACTACGACTCTGAAGATGGTCGGATTGTCCAGGAGGATGAAGGGACTGAAGAGGCTGCCGATGGAGATACAGACGTGATTGACAATGCCGTGGAGGACGATGTTCCCACTGAAGATGATGCGGTGGACATGGATCTGGCCAGGGAGGTGCTGGGTGGCTCTCCTCTTTCTGTAGTCCATCCAGACGAGGGAGATACAGCAGACATGACCGAAGACAGCAGCATACAGGGCGACAGTCGTCTGGAGTCTGAATCAGCTGGGTTTGGGGGCCATGAGGGCGACTACTCGATTCACGATGCCACTATCCACTATTCAGACGAGGAGGAGTTCAACAGAGCCTCACTTCGGGCCAGAACTAGAAGAACCAGAGGCTCTGCAAAGACTGTTCAGCAGTCTCAGCCGTCGGTTTTTTCTCGAAACTTTCTCAAAACGCTCGTCTCGTCCATTACCGGAGACGTGCTCAAGGGTGAGCATATCGAGGAGCTAGTGAGTGCATCGGAACTGTTTTTTGCCCAAGCTTCAAATGACCTGGCTGCATATGCTGAACATGGCAAACGGAAAACAGTGGAATCCAAAGACGTGGTGCAACTCATGCGACGGCAGCGAATCATCAAAGAGTCTAGTGATATTCTTCCGTTGGCGCAGCGACACCTTCCAGCTGAACTTATAGCAGAGCTGGGCGATGTCTTCACTATTCGAGCACCTCAACGGCGTCCCTCCAAGAAAAAGGGAGGCGTTGAAGATGACGAATTCAAGGCTGTGTAACTATTTATTTTATTTATTGAAAAGAATGACTCCATAAACGTCTGTGTGGGTTCAATACAGCTATTTCTAGGAAAATAAATACTGGAAACAGTCGCAAAGTATCAGATAAGAGCTGCCACTACAAGAACAGATTATTACCGCCGAATGAAACAAAAAAAGATTACAGCACCCAGGATTCTCGTATGGTCTCCCACTACAATACTAACTAGGCTCTCTGGTGCTTGACTATGGCTGATCGGACGGGAAGCCGTATTTTCACCAGGATATGGCCGTAACCAAATTGCGCCGACCCGGAATTGAACCGGGGGCCCATCGATGGCAACGATGGATTTTACCACTAAACCATCGGCGCTTATTTTCTTGAAAAAAAGAGCCGTTTACTATATTCTGAAGTTTGACATAAATCCGCGAAAATCGCAAAATAGCCCTATCATGACAATTCTGGGAGTGTCTTCATTGTATTTCTCAACTCCTGGGTCTCTAATCTTGTCTATTCATCCTGAGGTTAACTTTATGGTGTGAAATTTGTATGATGAAAGAGATGAAACTGTGTTTTTCAATTTCACCTATCAGGAGGACCCTGAGAGCTTCTAAATATGGGGTTATCAGGTTGATAACGGGTTGAGTTCTTTCTGATAGGTTTTTGTTTTGCTTATGTGTTTCATTCGTCGTAAACGTGATCCTTCACACAACTCTTTTTGGTTGTATGGTTCAATTTAAAACTGTAGCATATTGCTAGATTTGGCTTATTAATCCAGCTACTCAATGGGAAACATACATTCATGTTGTTAAATAGCTTATTATTGTTCTCTTCTTTCTATATTACCGTTCATAGTTGATTTCATCATCTAGACCTAGTCAACCTTTTCACCTCTGACAGACACACTATCTGGTGTGTGAGCAGGAGTATGCGCATATAAGATCTCAGTGGTAGCTAATGACGAAGGAACTCCGTCAATAGTCTCTCCTGCTGTTTCCATGATTTCGTACTCGTCCATACCTCTCATTTCATCTTCTTCTGATACTCGCAGTCTCAGTCCGGGAATCTTGTCCACGACAAAACACAAGATGTAGGTGACAACAAAGGTCCACCCTAGTGTTGCGCCTAGTCCTGCCAGCTGGTACGGAATTTGAACCCAGTGGTTGGTGATCCAGCCTCCAGCAATTGCATCTTTGGATCCATCCATATCTGTCCAGGTAGGGGAGGCGAAGAAACCAGTAACCAAAGAGCCCACACAGCCGCCAATTGCGTGCAGGTTGAATGAATAGATTGTGTCGTCGACTCGCAGCCATTTGTTGACGTTCACAGTTAGTCTGCACACCAAAGCAGTCATGATTCCACCGACAAAGGCTGCCCAGGGAGCGACATATCCACAGGACGGAGTAACGGCCACCAGACCGGCAATAGTTCCTTCACAGGCCCCCATCATGGAGAACTTGCCGTGCTGAATCAGGTCGTAGACAATGTAAGTCATTCCTGCTGAGCAAGCACTGAGATGAGTGTTTAGCATAATGTATGCCGTGCGGGTGTTGACTGCCTGCAGCGTTCCCGAGTTGAAAAAAAGCCATCCGTACCAGATTAGAGTCGTGCCAATCATGGACATTGTGGCATTGTGGGGCTTGTAGCTGTGGAACCGAGGCGTAATCTTTCGTGGACCCAGAAAACAGGCGTATGCCAGGGCTGCTGTTCCTCCAGCAATGTGAACAGGAGCTCCTCCGGCAAAGTCCAGGGTTCCCAGAACCAGCAGCCAGCCCTTGGGTGCCCAGAACCAGTAGGCGAGAGGACAATAGACAACAGTGGTGAAGAGAAATCCAACAACCTGGGCAGGAAGCATTCTTCCACGTCCTGCTGTGCTTCCCAGAAAGATTTGGACAGTGCAGACTGGAAAAAAGACGGAAAAGATCCAATAAGCAGCACTGGGGACAGGTCCTCCTTCTGCAATAGGACCTGGATTGGAGTCTTTGAGGAAAGCCATACTGAGGTTACCTAGAAAGGAGCTTCCATCTCCCAGAGCAAGAGCATAGCCCCATATCCACCACTGTATAGTGACGACAAAAGTGGTAATGTAGGACTGGACAATGATTTGCATGGCATTGTGTTTGCGCAGCATTCCAGCGTAGAAGAGTCCGATTCCAGGCGTGATAACAAACACTCCAGCAGACGCTACCAGCATGTACGCTGTGTTTATGGTGTATTGGAGAGACTCCAGAGTTGGTTCAGACATGTTGGTGTGAGAAGATAGTTTGGCAGGAAACAGTGGACACAGACAGGTCTATAAGAAGCGCCCTTAAGTCAGTTATCATTGGATTAGAGTGCACAAGGTCGAGTCTAGCAACAAGGGGGATCCACATTCATTGCAGAACAGCCCTCTGCCCCTCCTCTATATTACTTCGTATCTGGCTGTCCACCCAGCTTTAATTTGAGCTTAGTCTTATCAGGGACTGAGTTTCTAGCAGACACACGATAGGGAATATGGAGACGGCTGAGATCTCTCAAACTACGATTTAACTGTGCCATGGCCGTTTAATGACAGCAGAGCTTGGCATTCTTCGCTCTTGGCAATTCCACTGTCAGTTATCGGTGTATTTTTCTCATGTTTTGGACCACCTCTTATCTTGGTGTCTCGACAACCTTAGATAAGCGGGGAGGGTGTCTCAGGTGGTGATAGGTGTTGATTTAGTCCATTTGACTGACTAGTTAGCGGGGAGCAGTTCAAAGGCCGGTGTGTTCATTGTCTCCGGGTAATCTTTGGCACATCTTTGCTGGCTGCTCTTGGCCAGATTTCTAATGTCTATGGCCTCTGGTTGGTCTAGGGTGAAAGGTGAAGATAGAAAGTTGACAGGACAAGATGGATAGATTGAAACTGAATTATTAGCAAGATGACTTAAATGTTTGTCAGGTACAGAGCGGTCTAGTCCAAGAACTGTACTCCACACACGGACTACCGTACGGTAGTTGCAATCAAAATCGACTTTCCAGTATCTCTATCAATGTTAGTTTACTGATCATGAAGAGTCGCACAAGATAACAAAACACATTTGAAATGAAAAAACCAAGAACAAAGTAGAGAACGAAAAAGACAAAAGCGCTGGTCAATCATATAAAAAAAATAGCATCCAAAGTGTTGGACAAGTATATCCATTTGTCAAATTTCTTTCTTGTCCTATCTTGTGATACTGCAGCATGTGCTCAGTCAAAACCAGCTACTTACAGGTCAGAATAAACCACCTTTGAATGAACTAAAAACACAAAACAGCTTCTTGGAAAGAATATAAAGGGACCACTCAGCACCATGTGAGTCTCTAACTCACCAAAAAAGCACCCAACTGTGACTTTACGACCTTCCGCCACATTCGACTGCTGCTATTTTTTGCATAATATATGCAAGATAAATGTTAACCTCGGGCCGGGACGGTTGGAAAACAGTCAGCAATTTTTTCTCTCATTTTCGTCACAAAAATATCAAAAACAGGCAGAAATTTCCACACAGTTTTTTATCTTCCCTTGATCAGACACTGTCGTGTCCCCCACTCGCTTGTAAATGATGAAAGCCATTTTCACTTCACTTTCATCTGACCAATCACAGTCCTCCAGATGGCTTCTGAAACATGTGCAGACTACAAGCACGTTCACAGCCACCTCCAGAAAAGAAAGAGGAAGAAAAAAAACATGTGGCGGCATTTGGGACATGATTCGAGACATGAACACATGAACATACATGTAACCATCTGTGACCCGGGGCCAAAGATGGATATGTATATCTGCAGACTTTCTGACACCATTGAGTAGTGTGAAAGGGCGATTAGTATTCGACGGCTGCCTCCAATTCGGTTACCCGTCTGCACCATGATATCATGGAACGTCTCTGAAGTAAGGAAAGAGAGCAACTGTAATAATCAACGTGCATCCCTTTTTTCCTTCTCTCTCTCTCTCACTTCTTTTTCTGTTTTTTTCCCTTTTGGCTTTTTCGTTTTGCAAAAAAATGGTGTGAGGGAAAAGAGAAAAGAAAGGAACAGCGTGTCTCCTTCTATCTCTCTCCTGACGACTGCTGACTAATCCCGAGGTGTGACATCCCGTCTGTGGTGTGCAAAGACCCCCAGCTCGCCGGGACGTGGGCTTTTGTGCTGCACACATGTTCCTGGTCATCTCCTAAGAGGCCCTAGCCCTTAGATGCGATCCGCCGCCAAGCTAACAAACCTAGTTGCAATAGTTGACGTTTGCAAAAAAATCAACCTTGCTGACAGGGTGCATTTTGCCAGCAGCGATTCCGCCATGCATTGCAGAAACCCGGGGTATATTCGGCGCTAAGCGAGCGCTGGACGGCGGATATAACGTCCCGGAGCACTGAGCGGGCCCCGAAGAAGGAACAGACGCTCCAGAAGCCGTCTGAGACGTTTCTCGAAGGTCACGCAGGCGAGTTAATACGCTGCCCCTCGCACCTCGGCTCTACCCCCCAGATGCACCCCTCTAACTCTATTTTTCAGTCATAGAGAAAACTATCCAAAATATATGCTGTCTCTTTCAACTCTAGATCTTAAACATCTACAGCCATGGCCTCTCTCTACACAATCGTTATCAAACTGGGTGAGTACAAGCGACAAACGGACACATAGGAAGCGGGGGGACACAGAAAGGACCGCCACATAATCGATGGAGTCACAAAAGCACACAAAGCCCTGCTGACTGTTGCGCAGTGGTTGGTGGGATGAGCACATGGTCAAGTCAGGGGATCGAAAACTGTGGTCAATTGGGCCACTTTGTGTTGCTTTCATCAGGAGAGCGTCCGCTGCCAGCAGACGTGCCTTTCTCTGGTGATTGGCAGACACGGTGTCCTGTTGATGCTGAATAGCAACGATAGCCGATTTTGCAGTATCTGCGGTTTTATGGTGACAGCGGGCATGTGACGGGGGTACCACCACTCTCCAGCTTTTCTGCCAACTGCGAAATGTCTGTTGTTTGCCTCATTTTGCCACTGTTGCGTTATTTTGGGGCTCAGAGTGTGCTCCAGCAGTGATTGACACATCGACTGCAGTTTCATCCATCCACACCGTCGCCAAGAGCTGGACTTGCCACACAAACACACCTCATCCGTACTAACTCAGGAACCTCTTCTCTCGTCGATGAGGTGACCCGGGAACCTCGAATCGCAAACATGTCTCTGCTTGTCGAGACCATCGTCAAGCTCAAGAGAGACGGACATAGAGTGATCATTGTGTCTTCAGGAGGTATCGCCGTCGGCCTCAAGCGACTAGGTATTGCCGACAGACCCAAGGGTATCGCTGAGGTCCAGGCCGTTGCCGCCGTCGGTCAGGCACGACTCATTGGTCTGTGGGACGATCTCTTCCGACAGATGGGCCAGCCCATTGCACAGATTCTGCTGACTCGAAACGATCTCGCTGACCGAACTCAGTACCTCAACGCTACAGCCACTCTCAACGAGCTGCTGAACATGGGTGTCATCCCCATTGTTAACGAGAACGATACTCTTTCCGCCTACGAAATCCGATTCGGAGATAACGACACGCTTTCGGCTATCACCGCTGGTATGGCAAATGCCGACTACCTGTTCCTCATGACAGATGTCGACTGTCTATACACCGCCAACCCCCGATCCGATCCCAACGCCAAGCCCATTCTCATCGTTGACGATATTTCGTCACTCAAGGTGGACGTTAGCTCCACGGGATCCAACGTCGGAACTGGAGGTATGACCACAAAGCTGATTGCCGCCGAGCTGGCCACGTCAGTGGGAACCACCACCGTCATCTGCAAGTCTTCCGTCCCCGGAAACATCCGATCCATTGTCAAGTACAACCAGAAGTTTGACGTGGTGGCCGACGCCAAGGAGATTGTCACATCCGAGTACCAGGCCCAGGAGCTGGAGCGGCTGGTCATTGAGGATGTTCCTCTGCACACCAAGTTTGTTGCCGACAAGGAGCCCATCAAGGACCGACAGTTCTGGCTTCTGCACGGTCTCAGTGCCTCTGGAAAGATTTACATTGATGGAGGATGCTACAAGGCGCTTACTCGAAAGAACCGAGCCGGTATGCTTCCCGCTGGTCTTCTCGGCACCCAGGGTACATTCCACACCTCGGAAACCGTGTCTATTCATGTTGGACGAAAGCTGGAGGACGGCGGCTGGATCCCCCACCCCGACTTTGGCGACATGGAGGTTGGACGAGCGCTTGTCAACTACGGATCTACTGAGATGGAGCTCATCAAGGGTCTCCAGAGTAATCAGATTGAGGGTGTGCTTGGATTCATGGATTCCGAGTACCTTGCCTTCCGAGACAACATCGCCTTCCTGCCCCATACCAATGCTCCTTCCAGTCCTGCTTAATCCTGTGGGTTGGCACCACAATTAACCACCACCATATATATAGATAACGTTGAACGTACAAGTGGGTGAATGTAGTTGCTGTTTAGATTTTCTTGAATGCGTGCAATACTGTATATGATATGATGTTCTAATCTGCCCCATTATGCAATTTTCACCTATGTAAATGTCCTTTTGTTGAAGGTAGACGATTGACACCTTCAAGTCCAAACAAATACCCACATGACATGTTCGTCCTTGACACGATAAGCCTGGAACTTGGCCTTGAGCATGCTTTGGAATAGCGGTACCGAATATGTTGCGGTGGGTCCAACAATGTCCAGATTCGACCCCTTTTGCACAAGTTCACATGTGGTATCTGCACTTGGATCAAAGACAATCTCAATTTCGAATTGTGGAGGGTTTTCCGTGGGTGTATTTTTGGGCTTGAATTTCCGGATAGCGTGTGTGATAATGAATGGTGTGTTTTCGGTAGAAGAATCCTCGACTTCCTGAACCAAAACGGCTGAATGCTTGTCCTTGTCGATACCCACTTTGTCTAGGGCATCTGGCTTCCACTCCATTCCTGGAGGTAGAGGCATGGGAGTGTCGTCTGGCTTGGCTTTGGTCTTTTTGCTGCTCTGATCGCCTCGAGACTCCAGAATATTGCTTGCCACAGCATCGATATCGTCGGCCATGTTGTCTTCGGTGGATGAGGAGCCCTCGGACGAGGAAGACTCGGAAGAAGTGCCCATATCCACGTCATCACTAGTTGCTCCTTCGTCGCCCTCGACCTTGAGCTTAATAGAAACAGGCGTACCTTTGCTTGTCAGCTGAGGCAGGCTGAATTCACGACTCAAAACCACTCCGTACGTCATCTCCACCAGTCCCATACATGTCTCGATCAGCAGAGACTTGACTTCCAGAGAAACCATGGACGCCTCCAGAACCGAAAGAGACACCACACAGTCCCACACATAGCACGTCTGCTTCTTGTTGTCTGTGTCCTTACGCTCCTTTCCTAAAACCACAGGCATGTGCCAGTCGATGCCTTGTTCCAGATTCCTCAGTGTGTCTGGACCAAACGGAGTTTCGGGATCAGGGACGTTTGTGTCGTAGCAAACGTTCAAAAATACCTTTGTGCCCTGCTGACGGCCCTTTGCGGTCGTTGCCAGCCGTGTTTTTATCGAATAGGCGGGTGTAGGGTGTATCGTGACCATTGTGGAAGATGTAGAGAGACTGCATAATAATTATGCGATAAACTATTTTCCTGAACTTTCCATAAAAAGTACCTGCAAATCTAGTGGTTGATAAAAGCGGCAATAGAGGGATTTTGTTGTTTTAAACGAAAGGTAGGTTGTAGTATGACATACTATTTCCTCTTCTGACTATTTTTTCGCTTTTATAGGCGTTTTGAAGGTGAAAAAAATCTCCATTTTTCCAGACGACAGACCTTAACAAACTGTGTTAATTTGTTAAAAAAACGGTCCCTTGGCCCAGTTGGTTAAGGCGTCGTGCTAATAAGAATAGCAGCTTTGCAACGCGAAGATCAGCAGTTCGATCCTGCTAGGGACCATACCTTTTTGAATGTCCTTGCTATGGGTGTTTTTTCTTGGTTCTCATGTCTTTTCAGTTAGCATCTCCAAGGTAAACTATCCCATCTGGTACTCAGTAAGCCACACTGCCACCTCTTGTTTCATTAACTACAGTACTGATTTCAGGAGATGTCAGAAGAGATTTCATCCAGAAGTTCACAGACCTTCTACCCTTTTATTAGCAATGTGCCAGGAGCATACTTGGCTCCCACCCAAATCAGGTTGTCGTACTGATATCCCAAGGCCCAAATCGAATTTACGACAAGACACCTTCTTCGACTACATCTGTTCATCAGAAAGGGCTTTGAAAGATTTGTGTTTTGAATGACTTGAAAACACATTAACCAAAACCAAACGCACACCTCTGACTTCTTTAGTCCGTCATATTGGGGAATTGTTCACAGCTACTGGTCACTCTGGTTTATCTTTTGCAAGTAAACAATACTGGTTTCTGATTCAAACCTCTCGAACTTGAACCGCTTTGTCTCAACTTCAACAGAACATTTTGAAGATATCTGACTTCCAGCACCATGAGCAGATTCCAGATACCAAACATTGTTATTGAACACTAGAATGTAAAATACCGTCAGAAACTCTAGCTCTCTATTTATAATCAAGATACCGATAGCTTTTTAGCAGCCTACTTGTTACACGACTTGTTTCCGATGCTGATACGCTTTGCTCGTAAAACCTCCAAGCCAAACTGACCATAAATCTTTCACCAATACTCAGAACTGATTCTAGTAAATTCTATTGGGTTAACTAATGTCTCTTGTTTCCATAGTGGTTATATTCATGGTCATAAACCAGCCATTGGACTGGGCAGTTGTGGAACAACTCAAGCTCTAACAACAACAAAACAGCACTGAGACAGTTATAGTGAGCCAGACGTCTCAGATTGACTTGCATAGACTTTCATGAAGCTCAATATAATGAATTATATCTTTGCAGCTCCTTCCAGCCCTCAATAATAGCCGTTTTTGGACGAAAATTTTTTTTTTGCAAACCTCACGGTATTGTGAACCACTTTTTTAAAAAGTCACGAAAAGGGAGTTTGGCCGAGTGGTCTAAGGCGCTAGCTTCAGGTGCTAGTCTCGAAAGAGGCGTGAGTTCGAACCTCACAGCTCTCATTATCTTTTTGCATTTTTATGCCAATGGCGATACCTGTTTTTTTCAAACCTTGATCATTCCAAAGTGCCCAACTCAGCTGAGACAATACAGCGGAGATGACTTGAATAATGAATTTATTACCTTGATGGTACTTTAACTGTGCTATGTACTTGAGCTTGATCTCTAAAACTCAACCCTGTCACCAACCTGGAGCTTCTTGCGACACACAGAGTTGTCGATCTTGTCCAGGAGATGCTGTGTGAACCCAAACCTGTGGATTTTGCCATCCAGCAAACTCCATAATGAAGGTCGGTCTGCATTTAGCACCACTTCATGATGGGTTTTCTCCTCCAGGTCGTAGACATGGTACCCCTTGGTGTGGTGCAGAACAACGTGGCGAGCGTCAATGTGGTCAGCCCAACGAATGGCTCTTGACTCCAGTGGGGTATCGTAGGTCCATTGCTCGATTTTGATGGGTCGAGCATCCTCTCCTTCAAAGACAAGGTGGCACTTGATCACGCAAGAGCCCTCTATCAGGTAGAAACCTCCGTTGAACAGGATGGGGATGGGTCTGGTCTGAGAGGCGTTCCACTGGGGCGAGTGCAGAGGCGTAACGTGGCACATGGACCACAACTTCTGGTTCTCCCAGTCCACCCAACTGAGATAGTAGTCGAGCTGCTTGTTCTTGTAGAAGACAAAGGGCTCACCGCTGTGGATCTCGAGCATGGGCAGACATGCCTTTCTCTTGGGGATGAAGATGTTCCGGTTGGCTCTGGGAGGATTCAGGTGGGTGGCATGATCGAGGGCCTTCTTTTCGGCCATGGGCTTGATCTTGGCGAGGTAGAAGTGGCCCTTGTAGTGCATGTCGGGGTCGTACACCCAGCCGGATCGCGGGGTGAGTTCTGCAAAGATCACAGCCGTCAGATGGCCATCGGGACCCACGTAGGTGTTTCGGACCACGTAGAACCAGTACTTTTCGGGATCGTTGGCTGTGGTGGAGTGGTGGGTGGCCCAGATGTAGTACTTTCCGTCCTTCTTTTCCGTGAACACGGTCTGTCCCTTGGAGTTGACAGTGTTGTTGAGAGCGTGAAAGTCCTGCATTGGGGAAGACTCAGCCTTGGTGCTCTTGACGCTGTGGACAGTCTGGGAGCAGCAGTTGAGTCTGATTTCGGATCGAGAGACGGTGCTCAGCACAAGCCCACCGTTGGCGCTCTGAGGAGCGGGTTTAGTGGGCAGAGTCAGAGTATGGGAGTGGTAGAAGGGGGTGGAGTCGCTGGCCACGAGCTCGTTGGTGTGGTTAGTAGGCGCCAGACTCTGGCTCGTGGTGAGCACGACTGGCTGCTTGTCGTCCCCTTCCGTCTTTTCTGTGTCTGTTTCACCGTTGGTTGTTTGGTCTGGGTCTGTTACACCTGCAATGGTGATCTTTGATATGTCCGCGCCCAAACCTTCAATTGCGCCGAGATAGTCGGTGCTGGGGCTGAAGTTGAACTTGATGGGCTCGCGGGAGACGATGCGGGTCGCCAACTTCTGGAGCTGGCCCGTGACACCTTTCCACTGACCGTCTTCTGAAGAGGCCCAGGGACACAGCTTCAGGGCCGCTTCTCTGACTTCGACTTCAGCCATGATTTCTTTGATGCGGATCTGGCGTTGGCGGCGGCCGTAGGGGTCCGGAATGCTGTTGGCTCTGCGGAGAGAAAACCAGTTGGTGAGAGTCCAGTTGGAGTTGGGTCGAGTTTCGGTGACAAGCCGGGGAATAAGCTGGGGAAGCTGCATGAGGGGCGGCTAATGGCGTTTGACTTTGGCGAGAGAGCTAGGGAGAAAAGTGGAGTGGTGGGACGAGGGAGTATATATACGCTTTTGGGGTTATGGAGGCGGCCATTTGCGACCTCATTCGGTTCTGTGTCGCATACACTACCTCTGTGGTGGGTTGGAGCTGTTTTTGGCCAGTTGGCTGATGCCATATCATATACCAGACAGCTCTGCCCCACGGACTGCATATCAGCCCTACTGCACAGAGTTTTTTCTGGAAAAGAAAAAAAAGTCAAAAAAGGGGAAAAAAGGGAAAAAAGGCCAATCTCATCACACTAAACTTTGCATTAATCAGGTGATTCGTGTATGACGTTTGATGAGGTTACTTTGTGGATTTTTTAGTCCAAAGCTCTTTGAGTGAGTGTTGTTATGGTATTTTAACAGTGTTATAACAGTGCTGTAACTGTGCTGTAACAGATAAGCTTGTTTGTAACAGATTGTGCTGTTTATTCAGAGGTTTCGGGACACTCACAGCTAGAGATACACCCTGATGATTGTAGGGGTCGGTTCGGTTCCATATGGAATATTGTACTTTTTAGCATAAACTAGAAAAGTTTTCAACTGGATTGGGCAAACTGGACACTAGTGACCTATGGCGTGTTCGAAACAGGTGGATTATGGGGTACGAGCTCGAGAACCCAACAGCCAAAGGTTCGTATTTTTGACCGTATTTCGCATCCCTCATTTGTATCACGAGACGTTTGCATGAAAACGCATATGCTGTCTTTTCTCTTTTTTCAGGGATAAAATGGCCGAGACTCAAGTGTGCATGTGCAATTCCTAGGAGAAAAAAAAAGTAGAATCAGATCTGTGGAAATACTGTTGTGTACGAAAGGAAGGGGTTTCAAAACTAGGGATTTTTAAGAGAGAGATAGGGCTAACTTGGGTGGTGGGTACTAGGTCTAACTAAGGGCACTTGAAAACTAGGGCTAACTAGGAGCACCTTAAAAATCTAGGGCTATTACCAGAAAAAAAAGGCCATGAATATCACCTCACTTCGAGTTTAGATACTGGTGATAGCACACTCAAGCCTTATCAAACTATCACACTCAAGAGACTGTAGTTCTGTAGGGTTTGGCGTTTCTTCTGTCTCAACTTTATGCGTATCTAGAGACACCTATACGGGTCTGAAAAGTGCTGATTTATTGGAAATAGCAACATTTTGACTGCACAAATCCTTTGAAAAGCCACTTCTTTTACCCTTATACATCCATTTCTCTCTTCTACACCTCCACAAACTGATATATCTACCCCCAATCCCTTGTCACTGCCTGAGAAATCGTAATTATATGTTCGCATACCCGATGCAATGTGACGAAAAAGCAACTTTTACTTTTTCAGGCACTTGGGCAGCATGTCATCTGTTCTTCAGCACACGCGATAGACTCATTACAGCCTCGGTCTACACGTCGCAGTTCTTTTCTGCTCTTTTTCTCTGTCAGTGTCGTGATTAATGGTTCGTTCATCGTTTCATTATATACAATACCCTTTACAGAGCAGCTACTAAACCACCTAAGGAGCAACAGTGGGATCCCACTCAAGATAGAGATAAGAGTCAAGATCCTGGAGAGCTTCGACCTCGTCCGCTGTAAGTTTGAAATCAAAGACGTCGGCGTTAGACTGCTGTCTCTCCACCTTGTCGGACTTGGGGATGGGAAGCATGCCCTTGTCGATACCCCATCGAATGAGAATCTGAGCAGGCGACTTGCGGTACTTTTTGGCAAGGCTCTGGACCCCGGGCTCGTCAAACTTCTTGCCCCGTATCAGAGGAGAGTACTGCTCCACTACAACACCGTGCTGCTGGCAGTAGTCATGAATGTCCTGGTGCACGTTCCACGGCGAAGACTCAATCTGGTTGAGCACGGGCTTGTACTTTGTGTCGGCTTCCCAGAACTCCTTGAGATGCTTGACTCCGTAGTTGGACACGCCGAGAGTTCGGATCTTGCCGGAGTCCACAAACTCAGATAACGCCTTCCACACCTTCAGTCGAGACTCGGTGTGAGGGGGACTGGTGTAGGGGGCGTGGATGATGAGCAGATCAATGTAGTCCAAACCCCCGGCCTTTGCTTTGGAAAGAGCGCCCTCGACTCTGCTTTTGGTAACGTCGTAGCCTCCACGGGCGTCGTCAATCTTGGTACAGTACCACACTTCCTCTCGCTTGACGCTGGGGTTGCTCTTGAGCCACGCGGAGATGCCCTTGGCGGTGTCGGTCTCGTTCTGGTACTCGTTGGCGGTGTCAAACAGGCGGTATCCGAGTTTGAGGGCCTCGGTGACGGACTGGGTGGTGCTGTTGGACGAGTAGACTCCCAGGCCGAGAGCGGGGATGTCGGTGGCGGGCTGGGCGTTCTTCAGAGCTCGGGTGGGGATTTTCATGGTTGTGAGTTGGGAGAGGGGCTGAAACAGGAGGAACCGCACAGCCCTTTATACTTCATGGAAAGAGCGCCACAGAGCCAGTTTCCAGACGCCCTGCCTTTCCATTGCTGTCACCGTTCCACGAGGCTCACGGACCTTCGGCCGCTTTCCGAGGATAAACTTTGAGGCGGCTGTGGAGGAAGAGAGAGAGGGTAGACTAAGGCTCAGTTGGCGAGTCTAGATTACAGACCTAAAGACGGCAAAAAAGACGGGTTTGGGGGGCTCAATTGGCCTCGGAAATTAAGTGGCACGGTCTGTAAAGGCGCAGTTTGGGTCTTGGTCCAGATTTTGTCAATTGCTGCTTCCGTGATACTCGTGGTTTTGGCGATTGCTACATGGCCGACTCGAACGAACCCTACTTTCGTTCCCATCAGTAGTCGTCCTGAGCCAGAGGTTGCTGACACCAGATGGCGACTTTTGACACTTTTGAATAGTGCCTTTTGTTTGCAATGGCGAGCTGATTCCAACGGTGTCGTTTTCACCTTACCAACTCCCCAGATATAGCCAGTTATAGCTACCATCCCCCCATTCACAGCCCACCAGTACAACGTTGTTAATCAATAATACCTGCTGCGATCAGCGACAAACAACGTGCCTCCCATTGTCTCTTGTCTCTACAGTCTTCGCTTGCGCCCCCTCGTACTTGGAATATGCACGCTGAGCTGTGATTTAGCAACATGGCCAAACTCTAACAGCGTCCAGTGGTTGCTAATATAAGTGGAGGTGGCTGTGGCCTTCTCTTCCCTCTCCCACCCCCAAACCCCCCCCAAACTCCCGCAAAACACTCAATGTCTCCCGTCAACCCCAACGAAGAGGGCCTCAGCATCGTCGAGCGCGCCCAGAAGCAGTTTGCCAGCCACGGCTCCTACACCAGCAACCCGCCCTGTGACGGCTGCTACGACGACAAGGGCACCTTTTGTGTGTGGCCCGTGGCCGTCTTTGCCCAGGCCGTGGTCGACGGCGCCCGAATCTATCCCAAGAAGCTCGGCCCCCTGATCCCCAAGGTGTTTGAGGCGTTCAAGCCCTACGAGACCCAGGAGTTCCCGTCGGTGTGCACCGCCTCCAAGTACTTTGAGGGAAACAAGGACATTTACTTTGACGACAACGCGCAGATTGCGTCGGCCTACATCACCGCCTACGAGGTCACCGGCGAAAAGAGCTATCTCGACAAGGGCCGCAACATTGTGCGGTGGCTCATGACTGGCTACGACGCCACTGGCGAGCCCGGAGGAGTGCGATGGCACGTGCAGAAGATTGGCTCCAACGCCTGCACCACGTCCGAGTCGGCCTGCGCCGCCCTGAGACTGGCCAAGTACGTGCCCAACGAGGCGTCGTACTACTACGACTTTGCCCGAGACTGCGTCAAGTGGGTGCTGCACCGGCTGCAGGACCCCGAGGACGGCCTCATCCGAGACGGAGTGGAGCACCACGAGGGCCGGGGCTTCAGCATCAACGACCAGAAGTGGACCTACAACCAGGGCACCACCATTTCGGCGCTGGCTGGCCTCTACGGCGTCACCTCGGACCAGTGGTACCTCAAGGAGGCCGAGAAGCTTGTCCAGGCCGTGTGCAACCCCAACACCACCATTTTCGACCGAGACACCCAGAACGAGTTCCGGTACTACCGAGACAACATTTACTTTTACCAGCTGCTGGCTGAGGGCTTTGCCGACTTCCTGCTGTACTGTGGATCCGATACCGACCAGAAGAACGTGCAGCTTGTGACCGAGCAGGCCAAGCGAAACCTCGTCTACGTGCACCAGTACCTGCGAGACTCCAAGGACGGCCTCTACTTCCAGACCTTTGAGATCTTCCGAATCACCCCCGAGCTTGCTCAGGAGTTTGACCGACTCACCGGAGAGGGCCGAAAGTTTGAGCCCTCTGAAGGAGAGCGAGCCAAGGGCAAGTACGAGAAGGAGCCCGTTGAGAAGCGACCTCTTGTCAAGACCCTTCTTGGCCAGGGTGGAGCTGCTCGAACCTTTTTCCAGACTGCTCGAATCGTTCCTGAGCTCAACTAGAATTGCGGTTTGATTTAGAGAATTGAATTTTTTTAGTAATGTGTTTTACAGCGGTTAAATCAGCGGATCTGACCAATATAGTGACTTTAATAGCTCAATTGGCTGAGTGGAGGGCCAGAGGATATCTTGGAGAGATTACTTCTTGGCAAATAATTTGTAGAGCGACACGTGGTGTTGTAAAAGCGGATTTATAAAAGTCTGTACTTATGGCCTTTGGTCGAAGGAGGTCAGAGTGAGAGAAGAGAATGGAGGACTTCCATATGTGGTAGTCTAGGAAACAATATCGACATAAGGTCATTTACTCTGTCTATGTGTCGCAGTTTCAACGCCCTCAGACATCTCTAGCTGGAGATATACTTGTTTCTATGAATTCCTAAAGACTGAAAAAGAACAAATTGGCACTTGAAATTAGTCAATTAAATTAAATTAAAAATATTAAAAGAAATAAAGAAAGAAAGAATAATGGTATTTTAATTTGAATTAAATATTCACATTTTAGAAATTAAAAAGATTGATAAAATAAAAATAAAAATAAAATAAAAAATAATTAAATAAAAATAATTAAAAACATAAAGAAATTTAAATAAAGATAAATTAAATTGAATTTTAAATAAGACAAGTGATAAATGATTTTAAATTAAAAATTAAATCAATACAAAATAGAAATTAAATCAATACAAAATAGAAATAAAATTGAAATAAAAATTGAAATAAAAACAGATAAATCAATATATATATAATTAAAATATAAATATAAATATAAATAAAATATACAGAAAAAAAATTAAATTGAATTTTATTTAAATATTAATTAATTTTTAGAACATAAAGAAAGAAATAAAGAAAATAAATTATATTAAAATAATTAAAAAGATTAAAAACTAAAGATAAAGCTTACTAAAGGTCCGAACCGTACAGAGTACCGTATCATAAGGGGATATATCACACTCTTTTCTTACTGTACCAGGTGAATATGCCTCTATCAAATAAAATGGCACGCCGATGGCTGGACTGACAATGGGTAAGAAAGCTAGTGGTAAACTGCTAACACTGTACTTGGTATCAGGGTATCATGGTATCATTTCATTTCGTTAATTCAAAAGCATCCAGTGCTGGGGGTTTGGATGGGCTGTCTTGAGTGGTGAGTAGTTGCTGGTCCTCTTCTTGGAACATGCATCCGTCAGTTGAGATAGGAACGCCAGTCTCCCATTTTTGTAGTCGTAATTCTTGATGAACAGTTGTAGCCTCTGAATAGTTCCGCGAATTAAAAGTCGTCGCCACTAACGTACCACCAGAGGCAAGGAAATCGCTCAAAGCGATGTCGCAACAGGCAAAGTGGTTCCAAGATGGATCCTCGACCAGTCAGTCCTCAAACAAATTGCCTAGGACAGATCTGCCAGCGTAATTGGTATCTCAATGATGGGGAAACACGAATGGGCAGCGATAAAACACAGCTGCGTCAACCTTGACTCCAGAACCTGTCTGCAAATATCGAGGTGGAATACCATGTCAGTCAGGAAAAGGCAAGACTTGCGTCACTGCAGAGGGTGATGTTCCTGGGCAAGTAGTAGTGCTGTAGTAGTAGTAGTAGTGTCTGCAGGAGTGTGGTTTGGTGACCCTTGAAGAGAATTTCGGGGACTTGACGCCAACCATCTTGGTAAACTCTCGTGCTCTTCCTCTAGCGATAATGCAGAACATTGTTGGTGAGCTGGAACGCCGCATCGCATATCGTCATGAGTCAGCTTTCCTCCTCACTATGGCTCTTCATAGGCTGGGTCTCGTGAAGAGCTTCAAGCCTATGACTAGTTGGAGAATCCAGGCGAAGGTAATGGCGGGAGACGTCGAGGCGAGCGTGTATGGAAGTGTCAGATCTTTTGGAGTAACCCGACTAGGTAATCAAACAAAGAGATTGTCCGATTATGACATAACCTTAACCTTAAATTATCAGAGAAACACGATAATGCCCTCGGAAAAAGAAGTTTCCGGGGGCACTCTGATGTTTCATGGCGACCTGAGGGGGTTAAAGAAAAGTTTTTGCCAGCAGACTAGTATCGCTCCTTGGTGGTATCACCAAAGACTTGAAGCTCCTGCAGATGGGCTGCAGGCCATGCTTCTCGGGTTGAGCCGTCCCACCGATTTTTTTGGATTTTTTCCTTTTTCGAATTTTTTTGTGTTTTCTGGGTTAGTAAAGAAGACGAAGTTGCGGGTGAAGAAGGTGTCAATCGAGAGAAGAACGTGAACTGTATGACTGGTACCTGGCCTGGATATCAATCACACAATGTGTCGCGACAGTTTGGCTGAAACCTAGCCTGGGTTTCAACCTCACTGTCATTCGACATGTCACAGAGGGACCACAAAGACAATGTAGTTGACGCCTGGCCTGGACCTCAACCGCACCGTCACTGTGATAGCTCTTGTAACCTGGTTTTGTTCCTTGTCTCTTGCTGTCGTTCCTTGTCGTTTGTGCACAAGTACTCACTTCGTGTCCTTTGGGTGGAAGCCAGCCGAGGCACACGTTCATGGGGAACGGGGGGCTGACTTCCGGGGTGAGACAGATGACCAAAGTTAACCTAGGAACGTCGCTTCTGACGTCGACGTCTTCGGCTACCGGAGTCGATGACCATCTGTTCTCGGAGGGCGCGGAGGTCGGCTGCTTCGCAGAGCTCGAGGTACTCTTCGAATGTGAGGGTGAGGGGGAGAGTGGAGAAGTTGGTAGTGATAGCAGTCATTGAGAAATCTGGGGGAGAAGAAGAACAGAAGTTGGGCGTGTTTAAAGGTCTTATATACTTGGGGATGTTGGGATGTTACACAAACCCGATTTCGTATAGTTGGACAGGTAAAGGAAATGCTACTCTTAATTATTTAACGAATCTATTGAGGTTGGTCATAGAAGACTTGTGTGATACCTGGCGATGTATTGCTACTTTGTGAGTGGTGAGAGAGCCTGGACGGATTTCTCACCTAAATCGTGCACTTGTCTCATCATCTTGAACAGCGCTTTCGTGACCGTGGTTGTTGAATTATGCAAATATTTATTTCCTTTACCACTTATGACCGCCCTGACAATAGTCACAACTTCGATAGGGGTGGCAGTCTCTCAAAAACTGGTTCAATCGACTTTCTGAAAAGCGCATTCCTCTCTAAACGGTACTTTTAATAACGAGAAGCGTTTTAGTTACTCTAGGAACATTATCAGGCTGTATATGGGTGGTGTGTAAAGTCGAAAAGTGTGCCTGAGATGTCGATTATAGTCCGAAATAAGCATCTTAATGTTTAGGCCTTAATCTCACTTTTACAGAAGCAATGGGATATGGGAAAGGACGGGGTTGACTGTGGGTATGAGGTAGGGAATGGATTGTGTGGTGGGGCCGGATCTCTCTTAGGCGCTAACTTGTGAAATTTCAGAAAAAATCAGTTTTGGAAACTCCACTCTGAAGAGTTTAGAACCAAGCCAAAGGGAGGTGTTTTGAAGCTACAGTAATTTTACAAGTCTCAAGATGTCCAAATCAATATTCCTCTTCTTCTGGCAAAGTTTAGTGTTAGTTTCACAATCACTCGGCTTTGTAATCTTCTAAACTCGTTTTCTCTGATAACACCTTCTCATTTGCTAAGATTAACTCAGAAAGTATTGGGAGACAATACAATATGAACACTCACAAGGACCATTACACCATTCATCACAGCTTTCAAAAAATCCTCCCTTCCAATGAACACAAAAACGTCAACACAAACACACTGCAACTACCCATGTGACATCTTTGCTTCTGCCCCAGCGTCTGTGTCATCCTCTCCCAAGGTGATTCTCCCGTTCCTGCGTGGCTGCATTCATGCTTATGCAGCGTCCCAAAAAGATCCACTGCAAACCCAATTATTAGACTTTGCATTGTTGGCAACCACGGCTGAAACTATCAACACTGTTTTTGGCAAACCGAATCTGGCATCTTCGCTCCTCATCTTGACACACCCGCGACCACAACATGTCTGCCCAGACCGAGCGCCGAATCATTGGTGATGATGGTGAGTAGTCGTGCACGAAAGGTTTTTCCAGGCCAAAGCGACAGACAACCCACCCCGGAAAGACCCCCGTCCCCTTCCCCCTACTCGCTTACTAACAACAGGAGGAAACCACGCCTCGGATGGAGAGTACAAACGGCTCCGAGACCTGGCCCACAAAGAGTACGAGCGGCGCAAGGACCTGTCGCACCAGAGCCAGCAGGCGTACAAGAGCGGCGACGGTTCGGCAGCCAAGCAGCTGAGCGAGGAGGCCAAGAAACACGGCCAGAAGATGGACCAGTACAACCAGCAGGCCGCCGAGTACGTGTTTCGAGAAAACAACACGGACTCGGCACACGACGAAATCGATCTCCACGGCCTGTACGTCGAGGAGGCCGAGGATTTTCTGGGCAAGCGGCTCCAGGCGTCCATGCAGCGAGGCGACCCCGTGGTCAAGGCTATTGTGGGCAAGGGCCTGCACTCTGCCGGAGGCGTGGCCAAAATCAAGCCTGCCGTGGAGAAGCTGTGCAATCAGCACAACCTGCGACACCACATTGACCCCAAGAACGCTGGCGTCATGGTCATTGAGCTGCCCAACGGTCCCCAGCAGCCTGGCCAGGTGTACCAGCAGCCCGGAATGCAGCAGCAGCCCCACTACCAGCAGCAGCAGCCCCACTACCAGCAGCAGCAGCACCAGGGCAACTACCAGGGTGGCAACAACCAGGGCAACCAGTACCACCAGCAGCAGCAGCAGCAGCAGCAGCAGGGCAAGAACGACAATCTGCTGGTCAACATTCTCTGCTTCTGTATTAACAAGTTTCTCAAGTGATCTAGCCACAGGTGGACGATTCACGATTGAGAGTACCAGCAAGGTAACATTCAAATTAATATATCATTGTACTATTAGAAAAGAGTGTTTTGTAGGGCATCTCCTGATAAGACTTTGTAGAAATGGAACACCACTGTTCTAAAACGGATCAGCTGATTGGACACTTGATCTGGACAAGCAGAAATGAACTGAGTCATTCATTTTGTTGGCTATTTCATTCCGGCTATAATGGTATTTATGGCTCTCTATTCTCAACGATCATATACTGTTATTTGGAGCCCATTCCAACGACATAAATTGCCATAAGAACTATACACAAAACTTCCTCTCGTATCCCAACTCACAGCGAGTTAAGAATATCCACCCAGATCTCCTTTTCCAAAGAATTACATCCGAGTTCATTTTATTTTTTCATATACTCATAACCTGTGAATAAAACGTGAAACCTCTGCTCAGTAAGCACATTTTGAATTCGAGCCTAACAATCAGCCATCATAGTATAGTGGTTAGTACACCTCGTTGTGGTATTCTTGTGATTCGCAATTCCGTGGAAACCTCAGTTCGATTCTGGGTGATGGCATTCTTTTTTTCATTCTGTTGATTGCTCTTTTTTTTCGCATGTCCAGTTTTTATCTGCCTGTTTTTTGTTGTTTTTTGTTTTTTTTCCGTTTTTGACTGCCGTTTACAAGAACACTTCAGCTCTGTGAGAATGACGACAACATGACATTAAAACATATTGCCAGACTCAGCCAAGTATCCTGATCAGAATGCACTCCTCAGAATTTCTGGAATCCAGATATTCACAGATTCAACCAAGTACTCTGTCGCACCATGAATGTCTTCTCAAAGTGAAATTATGCTAAAAATCTATATGCTATATAGCCAGAGCCAGATGCTGGATTCTGACAAAAGTTAGTCTGCTGAACGTCAGCATCTACTCGTCCAGATGCTTCTCGACGAAATCGACAAACAGAGGAATGATTCTGTCGTCTCCAAGAGCTCTCATTTTGTTGAGAGTCACAAACTGGCGTCTCATACGCTGCAGCTCAGGAAGACTGACGGCATCGATAGAAAGCTGCAGCTGGTGCTTTCCGCCGTCCAGTTTGATAACTCCTCCAACATTGTCTCGCTGGAGATCCAGAATCTCAGTCACAATCGCCTGGGTCTTCTTGTCCAGCTCGTACAGGTAGTCTGTGGAAGTTGCTGGCTTGAGAACCGTGGCCTGGTTGGGCTTGAGCACCTTTCTGTGGACCAGTGCATTCCACATTTCCTCGCCAGCGATATCCTCGTCGATATGCGGGATTGTGAACAGAGGAGAGTCCCATTTGCTGGCTCCATTGGGCTCTTCGTAGCGAAACACAAGAGCGTCAAAAAGCTCGTCGTCCCAGGGATTGGGATGTTTCGAGTTGTACTGTTTGCACACGTCCAAAGGTGCGCCCACGTGTGCTACTCCGTAGTTGGTAGCCACGGCCTTGGCCTCGCACCACAACTGGTATCTGAAACCCTTAATATACGTCATGTTGTCGAGAATGACGATTGTGTTCTTTGAGAGCAACCGTTTGACCGCCGAAATCTGCTCGCCACGTGTCATCTTCTCTGTGCGACTCTCGTTGTACGAGTCTTTGCTGAGACCTAGAGACTCGTCATTGATCACCTCCACGGTCAGATTGGACCCCGTGTCTTTGATTTTTTGCTCGAAAAACGCCTGCATCTGCTTGGCGCGAGTCGTCTTGCCCGCCGAGGGGTAGCCTGTAATGAGAAGCAGAGGCATGTTGTGCGATTCAAGGGTGTGATTGTATGGCTGAGATGTAAATTTCACTTTCGTTTTTTTCACTTTGATATGGTCTTTTTTTGACTTTGATTTTGGAGTACATTGTAGAGAGATAGAAGTGAGTTAAGAGACTAGCTGTCTATAAAGAGGCGTTGGAGTACCTGAAATGTTCCCAAATTTTGGCAGTGAACTAATCAAACCCGTATAATACTAGTGAGCAAAAACACAATCTACAAAACTCATATTTTCACTCCATTAGCGACCCTTGTATCTCTCTTTCAGACTCACTCCATCTTCCCCAAACTTAAGTGAATAACTTTATTAAAATATATTGTGCATGACCTGCAGACTCTTTCTCCAGCGCCACTATCTCTTCTAAAGCCACAAATCATGAGAATATCACAGCTGAAAACCGCCCTAGCTCTGAGCAGGACCCCAGCGACCAGATCCGCGGGCCAAATGCGGCTTTTCACGACCTCTCTCGCCGTCAAACAGAGCGACCAGAGCGGATCATCGACTCCACCAACAGCCAGCCAAACAGCCATTAAAGACACAAAACAGGAGGAAAAGCCGCCGAAATTCGTGCCCAGAGCAAACTTCGACCCAGTCCAGGTGTCCACGTCGAATTTCACGCATTTCCACCGAGAGTTTCTCAAAAAAGGCATGTCTATGCATCCACATCTCACTCTGGAGCTGCGAGACGCCAGAGCTCCTCTGAGCACCGGAAACGTGCTGCTTTCAAACTCCTTTTCCTCGGCCATTGGCTCCAACAGACTCTATCTGTACTCCAAGAGCGACGCCTCTCTTCTCAGCGACGCGACTCTGCGAGAATGGCACCCCCAGGGCAACTATCTGCAGATTGACTGTCGATCCAGACAGGCGGCCGTCAAAATCATGAAGTACGCTGCTTCTGTGTTTCAGAAGATTGACCCTCCGCCTCCGGTCGGCTTCAACATGCTCATTTGCGGCATGCCCAACGTTGGCAAAAGTACGCTGGTCAACACCATGCGACGTTTGGTTGTGGAAAAGACCACGGACTGGAAGATGCAGGGCAAAAAGCGATCTGTGGCGCCTGTGGGCCAGCAGGCAGGAGTCACGCGTGCGCTCTCCAACCGAATCAAGGTGTGTGACAGCCCCAACATCTTTGTGTTTGACTCTCCGGGTCTGTTCATGCCCAGCATTGCAAACAGCGAGACCATGATCAAGCTGGCTCTGCTCAAGTGCATCAAGGAGAGTCTTGTGGATCCCATCATCCAGGCCGACTACCTGCTCTACGCTCTCAACCGAGACGACCCCAAGAGTTACCGAGACCTTTGCTCGCCCACAAACGACATCAACGACATTCTCAAGGCGCTGAGAAGAAGATGGCGATCGACCCCCAACCAGGACGCGGGAACAGCCCTGAGATGGATCAACGAGTGGGTCAGTGGAAAGAAGGGCAAGGTGATGCTGGACGAAAGCACGCCCGAGTCTTTCGAAGCATACAACAAGAAAGAGAGCGAGCGAATGCGAGAGTGGATGGTCAAGTTTCAGCAAAAGGGCAAAGAACGAGGAGGAAACCGAGCCAGTAAGATGTTTCGTGCTTAGCGGGCGAACGGTGGACAATAGACGGACCTTGGGAGGTATTGTAAATAGTAATTATGGGTTATGACTTGATGTTTAAGGGAGATTTACGGACAGTAAGTTTCAAGTAGTTGGTTACCTATATGCAATGGTAAGTAGAGTTGGAGTAGGAGCTGTTTCTAATACAGAAAGCGCACCTGTGATCCCGCAGGTACAGTACCTGTCACAGACACGAGGTGGCGGGATTGAACTGTCGGCTAACCGTTCTGAGCAGTGTGTGCCACATCGCACCTAGTGTCTTGTGGGGTTTTCCTTGGTTTTGACACATGGTTATACCGTATAGTGCTGTAGTGAGGCGCTACCACATACACACGTCATTTGTCCTTTAACTGAAACACAGTCTTTCTCAGCCAGACCACAATGCTCAACACCCCTGAACACGACGACATCACTCTTCGTACTCTTCGCTGGGTCTATCATCAGCCTGGCCAGCTTGGAACGTCTCGTTCTCAAATGCCGCGTGAGCAGACATAAATCTGTGTTAGCAACTTTCGCCACGTCAATGTCACACTGGCTGTGTCGTTACAAATACTCACATGGACGCGTGCAAAACTCCAAGTTCGCGAATGTGAAGAGCCTGCTCGGTCGTTCGCTCCATGAGATTGCTCATGTCCACGAGATTGGCCTCCAGCTGGGCTAGCTGCGACTTGAGCTGGGCCATTTGCCGTTCTCTGGTCATGGTCGATGGTGTTGTGGTGTGCTGAAAGACGTTGAGGTGGAATGTGCTGTGAGTTTACGCGTGCATCTCTGCATAAAATGCAGTGTAAATAACTTGGTGTGTACTGTAGTGTAGATATGGTAGCTGCAGGACCATCACTTACAACTGTCGGGTCGGGGACGAACCAAAGACGATAGAGATTTTCCGAAAAGTGAGTCTTTTTCTGTGTACATTTTTGTACTCATTTCCGCTTTTTTGTTTTCCATGACTCCCCTACTTGTCCTCTTTCGTGTGACTGTTCAGCAACATCTCTGCTTCTGAAATGAAAGACGAGTACACCCAAAAAAGCTAAATCAAGTTCGAGCCGCACAACTGAAGAAAAATGAAAAAAAGACTGCTAAGAAAGAGGTGAAAACGGGTGGAATCGAGTAAAAACGAGTGGAGAATGCTAATGGCTTTGTTTACTCTCAAAAACTCTCTCTAGACCCGCCATTTCCCCTCTAAAAGACGTCCGAATGTCTTCTGGTCTCCTCCTTATCGAACTGTAAACCAGGGTAAGGGTTGCCAGTTGCAGCAGCAATGTGTGGCAAATGTGGGGAGATAATCTACTCAAGCCACTACACCTCACACTTGTGACCCCATTGCAAACTCCCCACACCTGCGCCAGCCCCAAAACAGCTGTCAGAAGCAAGTCGCGACACCACCAACGTCACCCAAACACCAGCAGTGTTTTCCCAATTCCATCCCAAAATGAGCCTCCAGCAGTATGGCTACACCCCTCGGGGCAACAAGATCTTCCAGTCCAAGGCCGAGGTTGACGAGTATCTGGACGACCACGGAACCGTGTCGCTGATCAAAATCGAGGGTCTGGAGGGCATTTATGTTGCTGACGACAACAACACCGTCCATGGTTCTCTGGGAACTGGACTGACCAAGCGGTATGCAGGTACCAAGTTTGAAATCAAGTCCAGTGCCATTATTGAGAAATCGTCGGATTTGGGTCTCGATACTCCTCTTGATTAGAGAATGATTTTGGCCGAATCAAGTCATGTTGAGCCGTTTTTGTCTTTGACCTAGTGCTCTTTCGCTTCTGTGCTGAGCCTCTCACTCGTCAGCATTGTCCTTTTCGTCGTGTTCGTTGTACAGTACTCTGTACCGTATCGTACAGTACCAGTACGCGCTGTTTCGGTAGTGTACATACATTACGGAACTATTGCTCTATTGGCTGGAACTACGAGTATCCACAGTGTCTAGACATTAGAAAGACCTCTATTAAGCATATCATTCAACAGCTCCATAATACATACTTTAATACATTACATCAATCTTCCGAAGATTGTCAGTGGCGTCGACACTAGTACCGCAATTTCAATGGTACTCGGATTCTTACGCTATTACTAACATTACTAACCCAGACCATGTTGCCACCCAATGGATGATGAATGTTCAACAACATCACACTGCAACTAATTTTTGGAAGCAGCTGGAGACATGAAAACAGTATCAGTGGTCTCGTTGAATCATTCTGAGCAAAGTGCACTCTTCACAATTCCAGCATTCTTCCTGGAACAGTTGTCTATCGTTTCTCAGTTTGGAGACCATAAGGAGGCATCTCCACCCCCAACACCACATCAGTGAGTTATCTTCATCGACAAAAAAAACGACAATCTAACTGAGTCCAATCTACTCAAAATGACACTCTGAACCGAACGCACTTTTCAGATTTCTCACATTGGTTTCACAGCGTTTTCCAGACCGACCCTTGCTCTCACTCACTACCCAGCCAGCCAACGCCTTATGAGCTACTGTGCAGTAACAAAGTTGCACCAAAAAAAAATTATACTTTTACAGTTCGAAATTTTTCTCGATATTGCATGAAAACGTAAAAAAATTAGAACACTCTCCGATTACACAACCATGGGTCTGACAAAAAAGGAAAAAGTCGAGAAAAAAGCCCGAAGTGCGGTAAAGAGCTCGGCGGACAAGAAGTCCAAGGTCTCCAAGCCCGACGCCAAGGCCGCCAAGGTCTCCAAGTCCCCCAAGGCCTCCAAGTCCAAGTCCAAGGACGAGGTTGATGAGCTTGACGAGGAGTTTGACGAAGTCGAGGCTCTGCTTGAGAAGGGCGACGTCGATTCCGACGACAACGCCGACGACGACGAGGTCAACGGCGGCGAAGACTCCGAAATGAGCGACGCCGACGAGAAGGACATCGAGGTCGAGGCCGAGGAGGACGAGGAGGACGACGGAGAGGGATCCGACCTCGACGAGGAGGAGGACGACTCTGCTGCCGCCGTGGGCAAGGCCGCCGAAGTGCTGCACATTGCTTCCGACGCCGAGCGACAGCCGTTTACCACAATTCCGCTGTCGGAAAACACAATGCAGAGCCTGAAGGACATGGGTTTCGAGACCATGACCCCCGTGCAGGAGAAGACCATTCCTCCTCTTTTGGCCGGCCGAGACGTGCTGGGCGCGGCCAAGACCGGCTCCGGCAAGACCCTGGCCTTCCTCATCCCGGCCATCGAGATGCTGCGAAAGCTCAAGTTCAAGCCCCGAAACGGAACCGGAGTGATTGTCGTCTCCCCCACCCGAGAGCTCGCTCTGCAGATCTTTGGCGTGGCCCGCGACCTCATGGCCAACCACTCGCAGTCGTTTGGCATCGTCATTGGCGGCAACAACCGACGCCAGGAGGAGGAGAAGCTCAACAAGGGCGTCAACCTGCTGGTGTGCACGCCCGGACGGCTGCTGGATCACCTGCAAAACTCCAAGGGCTTTGTGTTCAAGAACCTCAAGGCGCTGGTCATCGACGAGGCCGACCGAATCCTGGAGATTGGATTCGAGCAGGAAATGAAGGAGATCATCAAGATTCTGCCTGCCGACCGACAGTCCATGCTTTTCTCCGCCACACAGACCACCAAGGTCGAGGATCTGGCCCGAATCTCGCTGCGAAAGGGGCCCCTGTACCTCAACGTCGACGAGCACAAGGAGAGCTCCACCGCCGAGGGCCTGGAGCAGGGCTACGTGGTGTGCGACTCGGACAAGCGCTTCCTGCTGCTGTTTTCCTTCCTCAAGCGAAACGCCGGCAAGAAGATCATTGTCTTCCTGTCGTCGTGTAACTCGGTCAAGTTCTACGGCGAGCTGCTCAACTACATTGATCTGCCCGTGCTCGATCTGCACGGCAAGCAGAAGCAGCAGAAGCGAACCAACACCTTCTTTGAGTTCATCAACGCCAAGCAGGGCGTGCTCGTGTGCACCGACGTTGCTGCCCGAGGCCTCGACATCCCCAAGGTCGACTGGATCATCCAGTTCGACCCCCCGGATGACCCCCGAGACTACATTCACCGAGTCGGCCGAACCGCCCGAGGATCTGCCTCCGGCAAGTCGCTCATGTTCCTGACGCCCTCCGAGCTGGGCTTCCTGCGGTACCTCAAGGCCGCCAAGGTGCCTCTCAACGAGTTTGAGTTCCCCACCAAGAAGATTGCCAACGTTCAGAGCCAGCTGGAGAAGCTCATCTCCTCCAACTACTGGCTCAACACCTCGGCCAAGGACGGCTACCGGGCCTATCTGCAAGCATACGCCTCACACCATCTCAAGACGGTCTACCAGATTGACAAGCTTGATCTGGTCAAGGTTGCCAAGTCCTTTGGCTTCAACGTGCCCCCCAAGGTGAACATTTCCATTGGAGCCTCGGGCAAGAACAGCAAGGGTCCCTCCAAGGGCGGCAAGGATTTCAAGAAGAAGGGCGGAGCTGGAAAGAAGTACACTAGGTAGATTGCATAATAGATAGCGGATTAGGATCTGTTGTATTGTAGGAGAGGTGGTGTAGTTTTGGAGATGAAAATCATGACAGTAAAACTCTATAAGAGGTGGTGTGCAGATGAGTTAGGCGAGTTAATTTAAGAACATATATTGAACGAACTGTGGATCCAATTATCACATTGACAATTACCATCGCTGTAGTACAATAAAACATACTGTTCAGCCATAGGTCTACAGCTACACAGCCATATATAAATAAATGCATTGTTAGTGTTAGAAACCATTGTCACACCGTACAGTATGGTAGCCGTTGAGAACGGTCAAGCCGATGTCTATGCTATCGTGAGCAGTGAAGGAGCGGCACATGGTCGTCTCTGTCTCTAGAAGTATCACTCTGGAATCTCCATGACTCTTCCATCGCCTTCGAGAAACCTCTCTGGACTTTTGAGCTTGAACTTCTCTCCGTAAGCATTGGAAAAGTAGTCATCCAACGAAGGCTCAGCGGGAATAGGAAGAAACCACGCCAGTGGATTCGTGCCAAACACTTGTCTCCAGTTAGCTCTGACACCCTGGTCGAACGGCAGCGGGTCTTCTTTACGCACAGGCCGGATGACTCTCTTGCCATTATGCTGAAAGTTGACCAGGACCATGTCTCCCTGTTTTCTTCCGAGACTCTCCATGGCCGTGAGGTTGCGCGTGACTCCCCAGAAGCTCTGCAAGCAAACTGCCGTGCAAAAGGATCCCCAGGAGCCCGTGAGGATGAGTAGCGCAACGAGGTTGCCGTTGGGCACGTTATTTGATCCTCCGTTGTCGCGACGGTACTGGCCCATTCGCGGTGTGAACGCGGCGGTTGTGGCAAGCACAAAGATGAGGTAGGTGGTAAAGGCCACCGTGTACTGAAGAAACAGCTTGTAGTTGCGCTGGCCAATGACTGTGCCCACCCAGAAGCACATGTGGTCCATCTTCGGCACGCAGTGGCCCACCAGAGCCGAGTGGTGGGTTCGGTCGGGTTTGTGTGTCTGGCACTCGGAGCACCACTTGGGCATGCCCCAGCCGTCGCACTGGTACATTTCAGGCAGTCTGGGGTTGATTTGGCGCGAGCTTGCCGTAGAAGGCGTTTTATCGTCCACTGCGTCGGGTCCTGGCACGTAGATTTGCAGAGGCGCCACTCCCGACACTCTGCCAGGTCCAAAGTACAGCACAGCCGTCCAGTAGACCAGAACCAGAGCCGTTAGAATGCAGTAAACAATCATGAGCGCCAGGCCAGCTCTGTAGCCCAATTCATGGTGCAAGGTCCAGCAGAGAATGTAGCAGTAGCAGTAGGTGCCGTAGCCAAGGAGCCCGAGAATGGCGCCGGGGAATATGTATCTGAGCAGCTGTCTGAAGGTCGCTCTGTTCATTTCATGGTGTGGTAGAAGCCCCTGAGGTTTAGGAATGACAAACAAACAAGGTTGCGTTTCTGCCGCAGCTGCAGTGTATACAAGTTTCACCCCCCAACTTGTATGAGATCTGCCAACTCTATTGGGAGGAGAGAGAGCAACAGACTGACGGCTGATAGGGGGTGTGTGGAGAGGGGAAAGGTTGAAATAAGGGTGAGTCGGTGACGTAGACGAAAAGTGTTGGCAAGGAGGAAAGGTTGTCTTTAGTCTCGATTTGTTCTTGTTGCCCCAGCCAAGTTTAACGGTGTCCCACATTTTTTTTTTTTGAGTTGGTAGTTGTAGCTGGGATCGAGGCTTGGCTCAAAACATAATATTGAAACCCGAGTTGTCCTTTTTAAATGACGTTTTTGGGGGGGTGTCACTGCTCATTTTTTATTTTGAGAAGAAGAAACATGGTAAGAATATGGCTGTTAATATACTGGTGCAAAAATATATCTGATTATGTTCTTTAGAGGTGCAGTCGAATGTACCTGTAGCATTGGGGGCTGTTGCTTCCTGTTGTTTCATATTCAGAGGTGAAGTAAACTTGAGACTGAGACTAGTCTAGACTATCTTCTGCTGTTAAGATCCAAGAGGTTCAACTTGTCAAATTTCTTGGTAGTAGACTAGACTGGTTGCAATTCATGAATTTGCGAGATACAACACAAAAGCTCACTTGGTCCAAATATGCCATGGAGATACTGTGACTTTTACAGCTGTAACAGTCCAGTCAAAGCAGATAGTCTAGCCCAACTGCAATTTTATTCAAAGGTATTTTTATCTAAACTGAAATCAGTACAGAGTAATTCGGAGTAAGTAGTTGTCACTGAGACTGACCTAAGAGTTTCGACATTACACCAAGAAAAACAGAAAAAAACAAGATATATCAAATCAAACATCCGCTGACACTTGTTCTGTTTCTTTTTTTGGCACTACAAACACTTGTGTTCGCCAACGTTTCCAGTTTCCAGAATTCAGTATTCTTTCTTTCTTGAGACTATTTCCTTACCCTCACCACTCAAAAATAGGTCGCCACTGCAAACACCCACACGATAGAAGAACGAGTAAGCCAGTCATAGCGATATAAATAGCACCACAGGCACCACCTTCTCTCCACGAAAACAACGCCACGTCCAGATTTCCAATAGGACCCTAAATGAGTCTTTTAGGGGCACCATGTTTTGTGTCTCTGTTACACTAAGCTCGTGACAGTAGGTTTGCATGCATCTCATCCAGGGCTTCAGAACAGAGCTTATCACTGGCTCATCAGCACATCAACTACACCAACTACACACTCACATACTCACAGCCAACAAACCACACACAATGAGCGAAGATGGGGATATATGTCCGATCTGCAAGTCGTCGCGGTATCTGAACCCGGACATGAAGTTTTTGGTCAACCCGCAGTGCTACCACAAAATGTGCGAATCGTGCGTGGATCGTCTTTTCGCCTATGGCCCCGTCACATGTCCCCACAACGGCTGCGAAAAGATCCTGCGAAAGAACAAGTTCAAGACGCAAATTTTCGAGGATGTGGCGGTGGAGAAGGAGGTGGACATCCGCCAACGGGTCCTGTCAGTCATGAACAAGCGAGAAGACGAGTTCGACACGCTCAGCGACTTCAACGCCTACCTGGAGAAGATCGAAGACAGCATTTTCACCCTGCTCAACGGCCGCGCAGACGAGAAGGACGCCATCAACAAGGAGATGGAAGCATACGAAAAGGAAAACAAGGCCGCGATCCAGGCCAACATGAAGCTGCGGGACGAGGAAGACAAGTACGAGCAGCAGAAGGAGGACTGGATGAAGGAGCAGCGACGAGCCAACTACAAGCTGGCGGTAGAGGAGCAGCGGGTCGCCCAGGAGGACAAGGAGGCTGCCAAGCGTGAAATGGTGCACCAGCTGGCCACCTCCAACAAGGACGCCTCAGCCATTGAGCAAAACATTCAGAAGACGGCGCTCAAGCGGTCCTCGGCACGAACAATGAACTTTCAACCCATGCCCACATCGCGGTACTTTGAGCGTGTCAAGAAGGAGTCCAACAAACCCGAGACGCCGTTCACTCCTTTCAACGGAGACAGACAGATTCCTGCCCTGTTTGACGTCCAGGGCCACTACGACGACAAGGTCATCGAGCCACTTGCACACGACATCCAGCACCAGGCCGGAGGCTTCACCCTCAAGGCTGCGTACGCACGGATTTTGCAGCAGGCCTTTATCGGACTGGGTGTGGATGTGCAGGCCGAGCTCATGGCTGAGCAAGTTGGCAATGGAGAAGGGACAGGAGCAGTCAAGGAGGAACAAGTGGACCAGGTTATGGTTGACGCGCCACCAATACAAGTAAAGGTGGAGCAGATGACCTAGTCTGAAAGTATTTATATGCATGATTGAAAATGGCGTGGCGGTACTGTCGGTTTACTGCAGTGAGGGTGTAGCTGGATGAAGAGGGGCACTGGTTGACAACAGTCCAGGGTACTGTTTTCAGACTTGAAATGCAGTTCCATCATAAGTTGGTTGTGTTGCCACTGTCCAACTCACACTTGCAAGTCCCTGCAGATGTCCAATATCAATCGTGCATTGATGTACTTGTTTTGATACGGTGCAGGCCGTAGAGTCTATGAAATTGGGTGCATGAGATTGCCTATCTGAAGGAGGATGAACAGTGGGAATCTCGAACTAGTGAGTAGGAATTCAAGTGGAAATATAGACGCGAGAGTGCCCAAGATCTTATGGTGATGAGGTACATTTGCAGGTCTTTACTTCTGGAGACGTACCATGTCGTTCAGTACCATTCAGTACAGTACTGTACTGTACCATTCAGTATCATCCACACTATTGGTATCAAAGTACGACTGACTTCATTTTAAATGTTATAATATAAATATAATACTATCTTGATTCGAGTCCTTGTGGGTATTTGCATTTTAATTCATGCAGCTTTTCTTATGGACTGTATTCAGCAGAATTTTTGCAGTTGAGAACAGTCATCTTGGTTCACAGCAGTTACTAATGTCTCTACCAAATGAATGACGCGTAAAAAGATGCTGTAGCATGAAACCAGCCTTATGAGATACTGTAACATGCTATCAGAAATGATGGTTCCGATAGGATGATACTGACAATGGTACAGTACATCAGAATACCTTCTAATATATGCTCAAAAATACATTAAAAATACCATCAAAATACCTTCAAAATCAAATGTTTACAGATGCCTGGGTTTGGAAATACACCCTTGTCTACAGTATCTCATACAGTACGATAATAAAAACAATACTCAAGTATTACAGTACAGAATACTATGTAACGTATTACAGTATCAAGTATTATCAAGTATTATCACAATAGGTGAGGTTGAAATGAATGCGCAGCAAGTCGTGTGAGCCGAGACAACAGAAAAAAAGCAAAGTTTGGCAGCTCCAAGGTTTGAGAAACAACAGCCTAGAGGTCAAAGTGGCTCGATAGCAACGGTCGCGTGCTTGCAAACAAGCCAGAAACAGTCCTCCGATCGCACTGTACAGAAACAGTTATTTGTGTTTTGCGCCTCAAACAGTTCTCACAAGAGGGTAACCCCTTTCCGCCAGACAATGTCCGGTTTCCCACCCGGTTTCTCTGCTTAGTCAGCACGTCCTCCGTAAATAAAGTTGGCCAAAACAATAACATCACAACCAGCCCCAGCACTTCCCCATACCAAACTACACAACCGTGAGTATCGGCCCCATCCAGCGGCATTGAGCGCGTCCAGCGGCTCTACCGCAATGTATCTGCGTTTGTGCACCCTCAGACCCAGCTAACACAGATGCTTCGATTCGTCAGATCCTTTTCAACCTTTCCCACACTGTTGAAGCAGGCGGCCGCCACCAAGACCACCACTAAGGCCCCAAAGCCCAAGGCTGCCGCCAAGCCCAAGGCCCCCAAGAAGGTCAAGGTGATCATCACCAAGGAGGAGCGTGCGCGAAACGGAAAACTGAACAAGGCCGAGCTTTCTCGACTGTTTGACGAGCCATTTGTCACCAGTTACGACAAGGTCAAGCTGCTCCGTCGTTTCGTCAACACGGAGTCCATGCGAACCCGACAGCCCGCATACAACCAGTGGCTCTCGGACGAGCACAAGAAGACCCCCTCCAGCAAGATTCCCGAGCTCGCAGCCCAGTTCAAGCAGCTGAGCGAGTCCGAAAAGGACGCCATCCGAGAGAAGTACAACAGCAAGCCCGCTGTCGACAACCCATACAGCAAGTGGGACTTCAAGACCATCAAGAACTCCAAGCTCTCCGGTCTCAACCTTTACATGCGTGAGCGTCTCAAGAACGCCAGCAACATCTTTGAGGAGGGAAAGCTCAAGCCTGTGGTTGAGGAGTGGCGAGCATTTTCTCCCGAGAAGCAAAAGTCTTACATCGACCAGGCTCTTCAGGATAACAAGGATAACAAGAAGAACCTTGAGGACATGCATGCCCAGGTTAGAGAGCTATATCTCAAGGAAATCAAGTCTCAGGAGTAAATGCGCCGCCTTGCAAGACCTGGAAGGTCATCGTCGGGGTAGGAGGCAGGGGGGGGCTGTGAAATCCATACACCCCCCCCCCCTCTAGAGGGTTTGCTAGGCTCCTATGTACTATCAAGATGATACTGTAATGTAATATGATATTCTAAAAAATTTGAGGTGGAATGATTCTGGTAGAGCTACCCTTTAATGTATAGTCAATGTAAACCAGACAAGTAAAGCGCTGTAGAAAGTCACCAAGAGTAATTTACTACGGAGCTATAGATATTCAGTACGTGTTGCTAAGAACAATACTTGTTTTCGTTCCAACAACCAGACCACCAAAATGGCTGTTTTTATTATAGCTGCGTGATATCGGTTTCATCAAATGTTAATGTAGGCAGTTAGCAGTTGCTAAATCCAGAATGACCTCGATAAAGCACCGTTTGAGGTCTCTATGATGAATTTTGATAGATGAAGATTATTTAGAAATCATACGCATTGAAAAAACAAAGATTATTTCCAGTCCAATTCCTAAGGTAATCTGATTTCATGAACCCGTGTATACTTTCTTACAATCAAAATCGAACAGCAGAAATAATGCATGGGATGATGCAAGTCAATGCACCTTTCACTTGCAGAGTTTGGATAAAGATGTTTTTTTTATCTACGTACCCTGAAAGGTCTCAAAAGAGATTGATTTTGGACAAGTTTTCCTTCATCTTTCTCCTATCGTTGGTGGAGCTTGATCAAAAGTTCTGATTCAGCTTATATTGAAATTCATATATTATTTTAGTAAGTGTTGATTGAGTTCCACCCTGAAACATTGTTTGCAAACCTGTACAACACTGAAATCCCCGGAAAACACCAATATTGAAAGAAAAACATTGGTGGCAACATAGAATGCCTTGAATTTATCTTCTAAATGAACCTACGGACTCACTTTAGATATCTCATAGTGAAGTCCATCTTTCAGGACTCAACATTCCAAACTCAAAGTTTGAAAGTGTCAACCAGTCAAGACTGCCAAAGATCATCTATATCCTCCAGACGTTAGAGAAAGATTTAAAAGAATAAAACACGGGAAAACCGAGTCATACGCCCCAAAAAAAAAAAGTCACTTTTCATCATGACCTGGAACAATTATTTAGAAAACAAAAAAAGAGGACGTGGCGTAATGGTAGCGCATTGGATTTCGGTTCTATTAGAACGACGTCCTCCAAAGGCTGCGGGTTCGAGTCCTGTCGTCCTCTTCTTTTTTCATTTCACAATGAAAATATATTTTTGACAAAGTTCAGGCTTCAAATAATTTCTGGACAAGTTTCCCCTCACATGTTACATAAAATCAGACGCTGAAAACCACAATGATACCAAAGCAGGACCCCCCGGTTCTGGTTGCAGACACTGGCTCCACATATGCCCAAACGATATCCAAATCTCTAGCCAATGAAGATGCTCAATTGGCCAACATGTTCCAGGGAATGGACCTGGAAACTCGAGTAGCTGGATCTACCATCCGGGCTAAAACATGGGATGGGAAAAGGGCTGCTGACGTGTTCAAACAAGCGGTATGGACTCCTGATGGGTCGTCATTGATCACATCCAACGAGGATCACGCATTACGATTATTTGTTGCACCGCCTGATCTCCTCTCAAACACAAAAGCACAGCCACACAATCTTTACCCTTACACTCGGACGTTTTTTTCTTGTCCAATTGTGGCCTTTTCTGTGTTCCCCCGCTTTTCGCTGACAGACTATGCCTCTTGTTTTGCGGTAGTGAGCCAGAGGGGTCTCCCAATTCAAATCACAAACGTGTTGGGCGGAACACAGTCTGTGGGCTGCTACAAGTGGACAGACCTGAGCAACGAGCAGTTCATCACTCCAAACACGTTGAGTTTTCGACCTGGAAGCGACTGGCTGTTTGCTGGAGCAGAGAGACGTCTGGCGGTGTTCAATGTCAACAACGTGGGATCCGAGCCTGACCATCAATGGGATATGCCTGGATTCGGGCTTGTTTCTCACATCTCCCACAGCTCTAGCCACGTGGCTGTCTCGTCGTTTTCTGGAAGCCTCACTCTATACAATGACCAAACCATGGGAGAAGTGGCAAAGACATCATCGGCACCTACAGCCCAGGGAATCTGTCAGACAATATGGTCACCCAACGAACAGTACTTGCATCTCGTTTGCAGAGGAGCTTCAGAAATTCCTGTACTTGATGTTCGTATGGGTCTTCGACATGTGGCTACCTTGGGTGGGTGGAATGGCCAAACTAACCAAAGATTGTGGGCGGACAAAACAGTGACTGGACGAGGTCTCATGGCCGGAACTGCAGATGGAACAGTCTTAAGCTGGGAAGACATTGATATGGGTATGGACCGACAGGCGGAGAGTTCCTGGAAAGCTCACGATTCCTCTATTTCCAGCGTTGCATCCAATCCTTTGGAAGGCGTTCAGGTCGTGGCAACTAGTTCCGGCCAGAGAACTGAAGGGGCTGGCGAGACTACTGATTGCAGCTTGAAGCTGTGGGAGTTCAAGTAGTCAATGGTAACGCTTTTAATTAATTCTACATTCGAAAAAACTAGAGAGCTGGATTCATGCATTCCATTAACATTAGTATTTCCTCTTTATTACGGACCAGCTATTTTTCTTTACTGAACAATCTCTCCTGAATCTGGAGTGACATGAGACCCTGTAGCTCGTCTGAACCAATCTGAGCACCATCCTGGACCGTTCTACCCAGAGCTTCCCATTGGCCTCCAGCGGTGTAATTCAGCAGATTGGTATGGGGTTCGCCCTTTTTGCTATCATTAGTAGGAGCACTCTTGGAGAGAGCTTCCCTGAAACCTCTTCCCTGAGCTGTCTGTGTCTTTTCGCTTAAAGATGTAGCTAGCTGGGCGTTCTTCTCACTCAGATCCAGCATCAGTTTAGAGGCGTAGTCGTGGTTCAGCTTGAGCGTAGATTGAGATAGGGTGGACGCCCAGTTCTTGTTCCACAGTAGCTGGAGCAGGTTTTCGTCCAGAGAAGACTTGAAAAACGACACATCCAGCTCGTAGTACCGCTCAGAATGGGCTCCGTAGTCCTTTGCCTTCGACAGGGGCACGCTCTGATCCTGCTTCTGGGTCTTTGGGGGTTTGAATCCCTCAGGGTATGTTCTGAAAGCTCCGATCTCGACCTTTCCTGCAGAAATAGTTCGGTTGGGGTCCACGACAACAGCCAAGAACGGCTCCTGGAACTGCTGGTTCTGAAACTGTGTGTCCACATCGATACCAGACAGCCAGCATCCGTATCCAGGGTGGGAATGGTACCATCCCACAATGTTTTCCTTGCGTCCCACATCCTTGAGACCCTGCAAGTACTCCACCATGAACTCAATTCCCTCCTGTTGGGCGTTGACTCGTGTTTCTGTTCCCTCCACTGGCAGTGGGTAGCAGTCCATGACAACAAATGTGTTTGGCAGAATCTTGCCCGTCATCATTCCCATGACCTCAATAGCGCCTCCCGAGCGTGCGTGCATTGCCATTTTGACGAGTGCAATCGATGAAACCAACACATTGCGGAAGTAGTTGGGGTCCTGTTTCCATGGTCTGGCCTTTAGAAGCTCTTTTTGCTCATTGTCGTCATACTGATAGATGCTGTCTCTGTCGTAACCCAGCTGCGGTGTGTTGTCAATGTTGACAATGTCGTTTTCAATCTCAAACGTCGCCTGAGAAGCCATTGTTGGTGTTTTTGGATGTTGTGGTTGTGAGATGATGTCAAGATGGTGTGGGTGAGAAGGTGCAGGAAACCGAACTTTGACGAGGTTAAGACTGTGTGTAAGTGGGGAGGGCTAGCATTGAACTGTTGATATTGAAGGTGACAATTTGTGTTTTCTGTAGTTGGGGATATCGTGTCACTGGTGCGATTTACTGGATTGTCTTTTAAAAATGTGTTTTTATGTCATTTTCCCTGAGTAAACGAGTCATGACCCACATGTTTTTGTTTTTTGAACAGTTGAGTCAGACTGAAGTAACTTTACTGTTTACTTATTATCTCCCAACAGAAGTGCATACCCACAGTTGAGGAAGGACAACATTTTGCCACCAAACCAGTCACCAAAAATAGGTAAAAAATATCTTGGAATAAAATTATTGAAAATATATATATAAATAAACAATCATCAAGCTTCTACATACTTAGCAAGTAAGTACACCATCTACTTATACATTGGTACGATTCTACAAAATGTAGAGAGTTCTCATCGTTTTAATCGATCAAGGCGTTACTACACTCACTTTGGCACTGTAGTAATAAAGTCATAAATCATAATGCAATCTAAAGAATGTATGTACAAGGTACTATCACCACTGTCTCGAGTAAGAAGGAGGAGGAGCGGCAACAGGATAAACACCCTGAGTAGGGTACTGCTGCGACTGGCGAGCCTCGTACTTGAATGGGTACTGAGCTGGAGGGGGAGGGGGATACATGTTGTTCCCACCGCCACGACCTCCTTGTGGGGGTGGGGGTGGGGGTGCTCCTCGCATAAGTGGAGGAGGAGGAGGAGCTCGTCTCTGGTACTGTGCCTGCTTAACAGGGTACATGGGGGCGTTTCTGTTGCGTCTCCATCGCCGGAAACAGCCGATGGCAATGAGCAGTAGAATACCTCCAACAACACCGACAATGATACCCACAAAGGCACCGGTGTTTCGCGAGATCCATCCACCGGCGTCTCCGAACCAAGACCGGAAGTAGTCATTAGTGTTGCCTGAACACTGTCCACGAAGACACTTGCCTCCGCTGCCGCAGGGAGTTCCATCCAAGAAGTTGTACTGCGAGCCAAAACAGACGTTGGGAATGTTGGGATCTCGGCAGGAGATGGCGCATCGCCCAGAATCACAAGCCTTGGTGACGTTAGCACGAGTGTTTCCAATAAGCTGGGTCTGGTTTTGCATGAGCGAGAAGCACTGGAGGTCTCGAGACGTGCAAAGACCAGCAATGCACGTAAGGCCGCCAAACCCAGGCCGAGAGGGATCCTCGCACGCCTTACCGTTTTCGGTGGTGACATCAGGAGGACAGGACGAAGAGTTGCCGGTACAGAACTCGGCAGGGTCACAGGGACCCTTGGACTCTCGGCATTCCAGAGTAGAGGGAGCAAACTGACAGTTCTGACAACAGGCCTGGTTGGAATCGTCGCAAACAGCGTTGGTTTCGAACTTGCAGGTCTTGGGGTTGCAGCATTTGTTGCCCTTGCACCCCTCTTCGCCTCCACAGTCGCACTCCTCTCCTTCCTCCACAATACCGTTGCCACACTCGTTTTCGGTCAGCAGCTTGATGCCTCCAGTGTTACTAATCAGACAGGTGGTGTTGAGCGAGTTTCGGCCGATACCAGCACAGATGTTACCAATGGTGCACTGTGAAAAGCCAGTCTCTCGCTCTCCGGATGCAGGGTTCATGATCCACTGGCCATTGGCGTTGCAGGATGATGTGGATAGCGGACAGCAGTCGTTCTTCTGCACTGTTCCGTCGGAACACGTCTGACTGGTACAATCATGAACAGCACCAAAGATGTGGCCAAGCTCATGGGCCCAGACCTTCCATTCCTGCATTGTCTTAGCGACAACGTTGGTTCCAGCCACCCACGTATCGCCCTGTTGAGAAGCTCGAGCTCCACACAGGACTCCCAGCCACGAGAGACCCACAGTAGACCCCTGAGCACAGTCTGTGAGAAGGGTCCAGGCTGCAATTCCATCGCCAGATCGATCGCCTCTCCACTTGGAAAATTGGGAAAGTCGGTCACTGATGGCGTTCTCCTGAGCAGCAGTACACTCGTAGTTCCAGGGGGTAGCATCGACAGCTGTGGTGGGGCAGTCTGTGGAGTTTACGAGAACTAGGGCCTTGAGACCCAGAGAAATGTTGAAGGAGTTCTCGTAAAGCTGAGAAATGGTGTTCATGTTGGCAAGAACGTTCGCTCGAACGGCTTCGGACGAGTTAAACCCCTTCATGTAGTTGCAGTCTGCTGCTGCTCCAATGAGTGCAATCTGCTTATGATTGGGACATCCAGAGGTGTCTCCAATAGTTGCAGATAGAGCGAGACCAGAAGACGATCCTCCACCACCAATATCCGACTGCCGTTTGGTCAGAATAGACATTTCCTTTGTCACAAACGAGTAGTCTGCAGGGGATTCCAGATCCTGGGTGTTGGTATCGGCTTCTCGCCACACTAGCATAGAGGTTGGTTTGTCCACGAGGGCTCGCTTCATGAGGTTCATCTCTGTCCTGGCCTGTTTGGGGTCGGCGGTAGCCTGAGCACTGAACGACTCCTCGTCAGAAATGTGGTACACAGTTCCAGGGACACCCAGTCCAGCGGGGTCGTCCACCATCCAGGCACCTTCCACCATGGGTTCTTTGTCGCCCTGCTTGACCATGATTCGAGCCCAGCCCACCTTTCGGTAAGACTCTTCCACGTGTCCCGACTGGCGGTCGTAGACGTTGAGCTTTCGATAGGCTGTGCCCTTGTAAAGCAGAGAGGGATCGGCTGACAAAGACTTGGGCAGCATGTCAACGTTTGATGGCGAGAGCACAAGCTTGTACTCCTCGTACCCCGATGGAGTCTCCAGGGTGTCATTGCGCATGAGATACTTGAAGACGTCTGTGGGATCGGTTGTCCAGGACTCCAGTCCTCCGTGGGCAGCAATGTCCTCTGCCAGATGGTTGGATCTCTTTTTGAAAAAGCTCTCGGCGTCGCTTCTGGCGTTGGGATCCGCGTGCACGTACCATCGCTGTTGCAATCGGTTGTAGTGAGCTCCTCCCTCGGGGATGGGGACTTTTACAGACAGTGAGAAAGACGAATCGGGTTTCAATGTCTCTGGATCGATGTGGAAGATGGTGTCTGCTGGTTCGACATGCGATATTGGCTGTTGCCTTCGCAAAGACATGGCGCTGACGAGCGTCGTCAGTGTGAGTAGATTGAGTAGCTTCATGACAGATGTGTGCTATTCAAGAAATGAGATGTGAAATATCCAAAGCTGGGTTAGGTGTGTGTTCGTATGTGGTTTTTGGGGCTGTGAGAGATGGCCAGAAGAGGTTTGCAGTTGTCGAAGAGAGAGAGAGTAATGAGGCGTGTTATTGACAGTTCCTAGTGCGTGAGGTGCAGAAAAGTGCACTTATTTGCTCGAAATCTGGGCGTGACGTAGTACGTACCTGACCAGGACCCTTATCTGGAGATGCGATGCGATGATGTGCGGGGTACCGAAAGTCGTAAACCGGTGGCAAGACCGTGATAAGACCGTTTGCGATGCTTTTGGGAAACTTGATTTTGGCAAAAAAGTCCTTTTGGCGGAAAATCTTTCGTTTTGACACGCTTTTGACGCCTGTTGCACGTGGCGTGTAATGGGTGCTGGCTGTCGAGTCTGTCGTTTTCGGGAGTCGGCGGGTCGTGTTGGCCGCTTCTTTTTTCGATCTGTGCGTCTTGTCGATCTGTCGAGTGATGCTGCTAGTGTTCGCCACTTGTTTTGCTGGTAAAAACGAACGGAATTGTAGCCCCTGTGCTGTTGTCTGTCTTTTGAACAAGTCTCATTTACCCTTCACTCCGAAAAGATGCGGCTTTGCATGCGGCAGTGTTACATACCTTAAAAGAGAGAGATTAAAAAAAAAGAATGAGTCCCAACCACTGTTTCTGAGAAGAGATAGAAACTCAAGCGAGATGCAGTTCTGTAGAAAGTGTCGATATGGAGTACTGCATCCCCAGAAGCCGGCCGCTATATAAACCACAAAGTTGCCGAACACAAAGACAGGGCTGTACGGCTGCGCATGGAAGAACGCTACCTTGTATTGATAATACCTCATCTTGGCGCTTTTTTTTCTTTCCCTAGTGTGTGGTTAAAACTAGTTTTCGACAGTTGCAAACAGAGCTAATCTGAGTTAGTGTGCACTGTTAACTGTAAACCAGAAACGTTTAACATCATCGTCATTGCTTGAGTGGGGGGTGCCGCTGAAACTACCAAAAACGCCCTGATTGGCAATTTCGAAAAGCCTGCTGTTTCTACGGCCCTTTTCTGACTCTCAAAGTGTTTACAGATCCTTCCAGATCCCCCTGTAGCCGTATTTAAAGACCATCCAGCTCTTCTCCAGCTCGACCATCGCTAAAACTCAGTTTGAAAGTATATATTTATCTTAGCAATCGAGAAAGTCTGAACAAGAGTGAAAAGCGTGCCATAAGCAAGGTCGGAAATAGAACAAGAGCTGCAAAGTGGGCGCGCTACCTATCCGAGAGACTACTGCCGGCTCGGCAGCTGCTGCAGTGCTTTTTTTTATTCCGCTTCAAAAGCTGATTTCTCCTCCTAACTCCTCTCTAAAAATAGCTCCTTTTTTACCTAGACTCTATCTTTAGACTTGGATGAGAAGCAGCACACTTCTCTAAAGAAAAACAGTGCGACTCAAGTCCCCAGATTACCCATAATCAGATGAAGCCAACGCTGGCAATTGCCCAGACTGGGCTGTGCCAACAGAATAAAACCCGTTATACCCCCAGAAAATCCCTTTAACCTACGTTTAACCTCGCTGGAGAAACTGACTAATTATGACAGACAAACGCCAAGAGAAAAAGTTAACACACAGCCTGGGGGCGGTGTTTTACTTTAGCGTTGGATTTTCGAAACAACTAGAGACCCCTGGAATCTCTGTCGGGGCTGCTATAGCCTCGTAAAAACCACCATTGCACTCGCGACATTGAGCTGGTCACGTTGCTTGTTTCAAAATGCCAGTTATTTGTCTATTGGTCATTTCACGTGACCACAAAACGACATTTATATCTTGCTGTCTCTACCGTGCACCTGCAGCTCTCTGACAAAGGTACCTGTCTCTGACTTGATTTATAGACGCAGTAGACAAAGTGACGTAAAGTAGATTGCAGCAGTACACTGTACAGAGTACCGGCAGTCTAAACTTCAGCCCCGGATTGGCAATCCACGCATTTAGCGCCGGCTTTCAGCTGATGGCCTGCATCTGCATCTTTCGACACATGTTCTTTTGGCTCCGAGACCTCCTTGGAGCTGTTTTCCTTCTTGTGGCCGTCGATATGTCCGAGGTCTTGTTTCGGCGAGATGACGTCTCTCACCAGCTTCTTCAGGTCTTTTGAGTCTGGGTTAGTGGTGTTTTGGGAATCTGTGAATCTGTGAATCTGTCAGTTCATGTAGCTCTGAGTAGCCGGTGCAACCCCACCAAACTCTCACGGTGTCACTGCGCGACTGTATGATACCGCCCTGAAACAGTCATAGCCCCCGAGACTATAGTCTGCCGCACATTGAGCTGGTTGCCAGCTGCGCCTTGGAGGCTTTAGAAGCAGGCAACTAAGAAGGCTGTCGCTGGCTCGGAAACTTTGTCATAGTTAGTCAAGCGCGTACCAAGACTCCGACAGGCCCCGGTAACGGCCTCGTGATGCAAATGGTCAATGTGATGGCACATTTGGATGCAAGACGGACAAACGTTAGAGCCCACAGCCCCCTTTATCAGTGTGCAATTCAATGTTCGGACTGTTCTCAATTAGCGCATTTAATGCACCTTTTGGGAAACAGTTGTGGGGGTCATTATTCGGAATAACGATACTGAACGTAGGGGTAAAGGTTTCAGGTACTCCGCCCTGATAGCTGCAAATCGTGGGGCCATTTGTACAGCCTCGGAAGGGCTGGCAGAGGGTTCATAAAGATGGATATTAACCGTTGGCTGACTCGGGTCGTGAAGATGGACAGTTTAGGAAAATAAAATGGGGAGGGATGGCTTTGTCAAATAATAAGACACAGCAGGAGAAGGACATGTGCTTTGAATAATCTCAGTGTCGAAGGTGACTAGTCCAAGATTTGACCATGTTACCTTGCTAGTATTGCACCTGTACCCGTGACCGTTGTTTCTTGGCATGCCAAGATGTTTGGATGGTTGGTTGATACTGTAGCAGAAAGCACGGTGTACTATCGTCACGGTATCGTACTCTGTACCCATAGTTTCTAGCCATAGTTACCTTTATACCTGTGCGATACAACACCGTCAAACTAGCAGCCACTGACTAATGTTGTAGCAAATGAGAGCCATTTGTTACAAGTGCTCATGGTACGGTACCGTGTGATATCGGGTATCAAAGGAAGTACCAAACATAATGGCACGTAATATTTGACCCTGTTCATCCATTCGATGCCCACACCATCTCCTCAACCCTCGGTCTCTTCCAATTTACAGCATTCACCACTGATCCCTTGCAACCATTCACTTTGCTCAAACATTACACTCACCAGGAAATCCGCCGTTGATGGATCTGTCCCACAAGACCTGCTTGTCAGCACCCTCTTTGGCGACAATCTCAACGATAAAAGTGCCGCTGGAAGCAGGTAGAAGAGCCACTTCTCCAAGTTGGTTGCCAAAGGTGGACAGCAGCTCTTGAAGATACCATGCTGCTCGTAGGTTCCATTTGCAGCCCGTGCAAAAGTGGATTGCAATTCTGGGATATGCGTTCATGGTGCGATAGTGTTGTGGTTGTAGTTGCAGCTGTGGTTGTAGTTGCAGTTGTAGAAGAGTGATTATCTTTCGATGACGCTATGTCAATCATGTTATGCGTGCTTTCTGCAAGGTTGATCTGGGGTAGTGATAATGGGAGTGTCGATTATTGGATCATAACTAGCTGGCACTGAGATGGTGATTAGGAATTCTACACTGTTTGCTGAGATCATAACAACCTGAGGTCATCAGATATCTGCTTTTGGCCAAAATGCAGGGAAAATATTTGCTTACGTAAGCAGTCGATTTTCGGTACGTCTTGAATAATTAACATCGGTACAGACTGACTGTAGTTACTACCCATTACCCACATGAACCACCCCAGTCGAGATAAACGATACTATACAGTATCTGCTAAAGTTGGCGTCATCTCCTATTTCTATTCTATGAGTAAAAATTACTTACAGTATATGATAAACGTGAAAAGTGCTTATTTTGCAACTCCTCTCAGACTCTGCCACAGGACAAATATTACACCCCACCAAAACAAACATCGTCGGCTTCCGAGCTCCCTTTCAGGCGTAGTCCGATAATATACCGACTTTTGCCGAGAACCCGACCGCTTCCGACTACCCCATCTGGACCTGTAAGACGCTGTGGCTCCATTAGTTCGTTCCTTTGGTTTCATTTTCAGCTGTCGAAACTAAAGTTTATCCGGCAAGTGGAATCAAGGAATCAAGTGGATAGGGCTCAACGTCCATGCATGTGCGAGCAGGACATTGGCAGCAACTAACTGCTGCTGGCAGCAAAAAAGTGAGCGTCCAGGCTTCTTTTCGGAAACGCAGTAATTCTGCGCTCTTCTGGGAGCCAATCAAAATTCACGCTCATCTTCAGCGCTCATTTCGGCTTTGACGCTTGCTGACCGTATCCACTGACCAAACCAACCCACTCTCCCAGCGCGATAAAAGCCTATTAGCCAATTTTGAGACTGTGAGCTGATTCCGAAACCTAAAGGGTGTCTGATTGAGGGTCTTTTAGTGGGGCAATCGCTGCTTAAATAGCACGACCGTGCTCTCTGTGTCTCCAGCTGTCCACCGGTGCCCCTACTTTCGCCGCCACACCCCCGCAACACCGCTTTTGCCACCCCGTTAAAGTTCGCTACCCCAGATTCATGCTCCCAAACTAGCCACCTGAGCCACACTCTATACTCTCAACCGCCTTTTATCGTGTGACCCGAACTTGACTTCCTCTCTCAATCACAACACACCCACCACAGACGCAATGAAACCCGAATTCTGGCAAGACAGATGGAACAAGGACCAGATTGGCTGGCACCAGAAGTACGCCAACCCCCATCTCACAAAGTACTGGCCCACTCTGAACATCCCCAAGGGCTCCACGGTCCTGGTGCCTCTCTGCGGCAAGACTCTGGACATGCGATGGCTCGAGGGATTGGGATACAAGGTCCTGGGAATCGAGCTGTCCGAAAAGGCGTGCTTCCAGTACTTTAACGAGCAGGAGCTGGAGCCCAAGGTCGGCCAGCACGGGTCCTTCAAGGTGTACGAGGCTGGCGACACCCACCTCTGGTGCGGAGATCTCTTCGACCTGACCGCCGACGATCTCAAGGACGTGTCTGCCATCTACGACAGAGCCTCTGTCATTGCGCTGCCGCCGGATATGCGGGAGCAGTACGCGGCCCATCTGACTAAGCTGCTGCCCAAGGCCCAAGGTCTGCTCATCACTCTCGACTACGACCAGAGCAAGATGAAGGGACCGCCCCACGCTGTGCCCGACGCCGAGGTGCAGAAGCTGTTTGGTGCCTGGAAGCTTGAGCTGCTGGAGCAGATTGACAAGAAGGACATGTTCAAGGACGAGGGCATTGAGCCCGTTGAGCGTGTTTACAAGCTGAACTAGGTTTGTCAAGCAGTAGATACCTTTCAAGTAATGAAGCCATGTTATGAGTTGCGTAGTTTTAGTCCATGTCAGCGCTGTATAGGCTGGGCAGGGTTACTAGTCTCAAGCATCCGACATGGAGATGTCAGTCTCATACCATCACAGAGACAGGGTTCACTGCATCCCAATTGAGTACTATCAATTGGGTCTACTATAGTGGCATTGATTTATGATAGCTCATCTCTCTATCCTCTGTTTCTGGACAGGACTAGTTGTTGTAGCACGCCAGTTTTAACAGGTTTTATACTTGATATATTGTTATTGAGAGTACTTATAAAAGAGGCAATAAGAAGCAATCGTTATTTTCGTGCTTTTTCGAAAGAATGATTGTTTCGCATTTCAATGAGTTTTTTGATGGCACCCAAGTTACACATCATTATTCTAGGCGAGACTGTAATCTTAGTTGACAGCTTTTACTCTAGAAAGAATCTCTCTGAATCTTGTACTCTGTACTGTTGTAAGACGTGTCACAACTGTACTGAGACTATACGTAATCTGGTCACTCTGTTCAGACAAGACAGGTTCAGTACAGACCATACATCCTAGTCTGAATTTATTCCTCAACGACATGAGTTTTCTGGAAAAGAGATCACTGCTTACTTCACATGTATAGTTTATACTGCAAATGATGTTGAACACTTTAGGGCTCAGTTCAGACGGTGTTGTACAGTATGTAGCTACTAATACCATGGATAAACACAATAACGGTTGTAAAGGAGTACAGTACTGTGCCTCTTTACTTTGTACATCTGTTTCCTATGGTGACGTACAAAACTGTGCTATACACAACAAGTACGTCGTAGACTACAGTATGTACATACTGTATCTGACATCTTCTACAGTGATACTCCTAGGGCTGTATTTTCGAGATGGTTAAACTGTTGACTTCATATAATTTATTTGCATTTACAATATCCATACCTAGTTATACAGTATACTGTAGAGATGGTGTAAGGAGCTAGTGGACTTTTACAACTCCACACCCTTCAATGTTGGAACCAACCATGGCATTGAAGAAAGTCATATTTCAGGCCTCATTTACAACAAAAAATGCACTCTTTTGACCTTTTCCCGTGTGGCAAAAAGAGTCTCGGCAACTGCAAAAGTTGTTTTATTTTTTTATTCTTCTTGCGCATCATGTCATTTCCTGGTTTAATTGCACACTTTTGTTATTGTTGTGCAAATATGTGTGCAAATATTATACAGTATAGCAGGCATGTCAAGGGTCTCGAAGACATCTGTCTGTTGACACAGGACGCTACAGGGTCAGATTCCACGTCATTCCAGCGTTTTAGCGGCCACTACACTCCTCAAGTCGCGACTAGACAATTTTCTGTCTCATATATTAACGAGCTATCTTTGAATGAGCCTCGAACTGACCTTCCAACACTCTTTTTTTTTCTCACCTCCCCAGACATGCATGTGCATAATGTCAAATCGCGACGATTTCTAATTTTAGCAAACTGTGGGGAGAGGTTATGCAGAGAAACTGGAACGACATATGTATTCGGAATCCGTCAACAATAGCAAACGTATTTATTTCCGTTGCACGACCCCGAAATCGAGTCCGCACAGTCCTCGCGAGCCCCAGAACGCGTGCCCTAACCCCTAGCGACTTTGAAATCCCCCCTCCAGAAAGACCCACCGAACACACACCCTAACCTCTTCGTTTCATGTTTCATCTTTCCACGTCAGTTTATCAACCTAATTAAACTCCAGCAACAGCATTCTCCCAACTGCACAAGCGCGCAAGTGCACTTTCACACACAGGGCTAATATCGGAAATCCGCCGTCTCCAGAGAACTAATACTAATACTGCGCGGCCAGAAAAGAAAAAAAAAAAACACCGACAGTTGATTTGGGAAGCTGACAGATCTGGCTAAACCACGCCCGCAACAGCTCAAACACAACAAAGACTCCACGCCCTGATAGCCATGCCGTCCTTTGCAGACTCTTTCTGGTCGGTGGACTACGCGGCCGGACTGGGAGTCGTCTTCGACCAGCTCGATAAAGGATGCAACGAAAACGACGAGGTGCTCGCGCTGGTAAACGCGCGAATGGAGGCCGAGGAGGCGTACGGAACGCGTCTCAAGGAGATTCCGCTGCAGTTTGGCGAAACCAAACGCACAGGTGGCTTTTTCACGTCGCGAAACGGCACCCAGGACGAGGGAGCGTCGCTGAAAAAGGCCTACGAGGGAGTGCTCCACGAAATGGGCGAGGAGGGCAAGTCGCACCTCGCAATTGCCTCAAACATGCGCGACATGGTGCACCTGCCCTTCTCCAAGTGGGCTGACGAACACCGACAGCGCGTGCAGTACTCGTACAAGGTGCTGCGGTCCAAGGTCAAGAGCTACGACAAGGAGCACGCCGAGGTCCAGCGCGCACAAAAACGCTACTTCAACAAATGCCGGCTTTACGAGGAGCTCAAGGAGGCCTCCGGAGGCTCGCCCATCACCCCCAGCGGACCGGGATTCCCCCAGAGAGATAACATTCCGCCCACCGACCGCCAGAGATCGTCCTCCGTGGCCTCTGACGCAACCACCATCGTCACCAAACACTCGCGTGCGGACTCCGTCGCTTCTGTGGCCAGCGCTACCGCCGAATCGCACAGAGAGCTGACCGATATCGGAGGAGAAGTGTTTACCGGTGCCGAGCTGCAGTCGCTGCTCAAGCGGGCTCTCAAGGAGATTTCGCGAAGCGACCTCAAAGTCGCCATTCTCGGCACCTACGACAACGTGTCGTCGGGAGACGCCATCGTGACGTGGATCCAGGCCCATGTGCCTTCTCCGGACCCCTCGGTGGCCTTTGCCGAGCGTTTCGGCCAGGATCTCGTCCAGCAGGGCTATCTGCGGCTGGTGGGACAGGTGGGGTCCAAGTTTGCCAACTCTTCGGCCTTCAGCTACCAATGGCGTAAAAAGGCCTTTGTAGCTGCGGGTCTGGAGCAGGACGACTCTCTGGAGACGACGGTGGACAAGGTCAGACCGTTTGTGGGCGAGTACCTCGGCGAGACGCTGTCCAGCTACGTCTCGTCCAGAACGGCTCCCACAGACGAGTCGCCCCTGCAGAGAGCCGTGCGAGAGGTGTCTGAGCTCGACACACGGTACAGAGTGCAGGTTTCCCGTCTGGACGAGGTGCGGTGCACTCTGGAGGAGTCGGTCATAGACCATCTGAAATTCATGGAGCGATGCGAGTCTGACCGGCTCAAGGCCGTCAAGGCTGTGTTCCTGGACTTTCTGGCTGCGGCCTCCAACACCGTGCCAGCCATCCAGTCGTCAGTCGAGCGTCTGCTTCTGTTTCAGGAGGCCATCCACCCTGCTGCCGACCTGCGATATCTGGTGGAAAGTTTCCGAACAGGACCCTTCACCCCTCGAGTCGTGGTCTACGACAACTACTACAACAGCACCGACACGCAGACGACCTTTGGCCTTGACCTGGAGCTGCGTTGCCGAGGAGACAGACGAAAAGTGCCGTCCATCGTCTCCACGGTTCTCAACCACATGGATGACCAGTACCCGCTCCTGGACAATGACGAGGTCCGTCTTAACGTGTGGACCGTGTCCGTGTCTCTGAAAACCACCCATGCGCTCCGTAAGGAGCTCAACACTGGCAAATCCATCGACAAGAACATTCTGTCGAAATACGAGCTTCCCGTGGCTGCATCCATTCTTAAGCTCTATCTTCTGGAACTGCCCGACTCCCTCGTGCCTCACCAGTACTACGATGTGGTCAAGCGGCTGTATTCAGGCTCGCCTTCGCCTGAGGATCGCATCAACAGCTTGCAAAACACCTTTGCCCAACTGCTGGTGTCGAATATCGCTACTTTGGATGCCATCACCACACATCTCGCCCGTCTCATCAGACTCACCTCAGCCTCGGACGAGTACATCCTACAGCTGTCGCAGGAGCTGTCGCATTGCTTCCTCCGTCCCCGAGTGGAGTCGCCAGTGACCTTTGGTGACCGTCATGCTTACAGACTCGTCAACGACCTGCTGGTGTACAGGGACCAGATTTTCCCAGAGCTAAAGCGCAAGAACTCTGCTTTTAGATCGTCCAGCGCCTCTATCAAGTCCATCTCACGAGACGTGTCTCGAGACTCGTCCAGAGAAGTGTCTAGAGCTGATCCAGTTGGAGCAGCACCCCTACGACGCCAGTCCCTCAAAAACAGACTGGAGGCCATTGCCAAGGGTGGCACCGACGAAAAGGATGTTTCTCCTGTGCCTGAGTCTGTTGAGCGAGTCGAGAGTGATGCCGCACCTGATTCTACTTCTGATTCTCCTCCTCCTCTTCCAGAAAAGGTCCCCATCAAGTCCGAAAAGCCTGAGAAGACCAAGAAATCTGGGGCCAGAAGGGGGGCTCCTCCAGTGCCCGAGAAGGACGCGAAACCAAAACTCTACGACCAGGTTAACGGTAGCTATTCGTCCGTCTCTTCTTCGGCAATGTTCAATGTTCAGTTGGAAGATGGAAAGGAGTCTATTGTCATTGACTAGACTTGGTCTAGCTATAGTCTATTTAACCTATTAATTGCAGCTTTATAATATAACGCCACATTAGATCCCTGTCGCTTCCGTATCTAAAGTACAACTCAACCTACTCGTTTTTGAACTATTCATTCATTAATAATATGTATTAGTTTTAGTATCTGTTCTAATGCATTTATGTTTTTTTTTCCCAATACCAAATAAATAAACGCCATAAGCGGCTAGAGTGTAGACACGGTAAATCCGGGTCTAACTCAACGAAGAAATCTCCTCAGAGAAAGATGACAGAGGGTCCGAGTCTTCATCAGTCTCGGCCTCGGAGTCGTTGTCCCCAACAGCTTGAGACACACCAATCGCCTCGCCTCCAAAAGGATCGTCTGAGTGTGTCATCCCCTTTGTGTTGAGCTCTTCCTTGAACAACACCTTGGGCTGGAGATCGAGACCCTCGCCCTTCTTGAAAGGTCGGTAGTGCTTCTTTCCACGGAAATTGTACCAGAGACCAGGCACGGCGGAATCCGGCTTTTCCTGATGGGGGTGTGTCAGTGTTGCAGAGGACTTGGGGGCGTCAGGACACACGAAGGGGTCATCGCCGTTGGCCTCTGCCTTGGCTGCTGCGCTATCTGAGAAGATTGTAAAGGAGCCATTGTCGCCCTTGGTCTTGAGCAGGTGCTTGTGTGCTGATCGTCGAACTCGTGGCGTTCGGGGTGTTGTGGGTAGAGGGGTATTGTTGTGAGTTCTGGCACGGCCAGAGCCGGCCTGGATAGTGTTTGGTGGAAACAACACTCGTCCAGTTTTCTTCGTCGTTTCCAGGACTTCGGGGGCCCGTTTGGTGGCCACAGGAGTATCGGCAGGCGTGAGAAGAAGCGAAGGATGGGTTTGTGTCTTTGTTTTTGTTTTGGGGGTTTTGGTGACCCGACTGGTTCCCTTTCGGGGGGTGACCGAGAATGTGTCGACTCGTCGTTTACTTCGAGGTGACGGGTCCTCCATGGGCCCGTATCGGGGAGTGGGGGGTGTATCGAGATCCATTTGTGACTGTGGAGGTGTGGATGGGGGCATAATGCAGTGGATGTATGCTGTGGTGTCGACTGGAGTCAAGGCAGAAGCGACGGTAGCAAGAGAGGTGTTGCTGGCGGTCACGGTGTCTGTGTCTGCGGCTGAGAGTTGGTTTCCGTGGCAGAGGAGTGTGTCGATCACTGTTGCTGTGTGTTTGTTGTAGCAATAGACAACTGAAAGTTTCTGTAGTCTGTGGTGATACGACGATACGACAAGAGCACAGTGGTGACAGAACGGTTGGATGGGTGGATGTGGTGAAACGGTAGCCCTGATCTGTTGGTGTGCAATGATGGTCGCGATCCTTGATCAATCAATTGCAGTATCGGCTTTTGTAGTCGCGCGAAATTTCCCAAAAGTATGGTATGCGATGTCCAAAGAATGGGTATAAGAAAAAGAGGAAACGCGTAAGTGGGCTGGCACTAAGCTTTGCTTGAAAGGAGGCTGGTCATTAAACTCGATTGGGACTTGTGCCCTAACCCTAAACGCGAATTTTTTTAGCATCTGCAGCCTGCAATGTGGGGCAAGGGGTTATCGTGCCATTGGAGTGAGATGGAACAGTAAGATGAGTGAAATCAGGGAAAAAAGCTGAAAAACACACATCAAAAATGTTCCAGAACTATTTTCCTCATTTTCTTTTCGAGTTTTGTTTTGTTTTTGTTTTCTCACTTTACAACTTTCCGCGCATGTTTTTTCTCGGTCTCAACAGTATGGTGCATGAAGTGTAGGTACGTGTAGTGCAGACTGGTCTGAGAACCTGATTTGGAAAGAATGCTATAGAAAGACGCGAAAAATTGGTGTTGTCCAGGATATCTCTGCTCAGTATAGAGTAGCTGAGGTCTGTCGAATATTTCCAAATTCGATATTTCTCAAACGAGCAACTTGCTATGGAAGAATATACATGATATTACTCAGTATACTGTATAGCATTTAGTTGAATGCAATTCCTAGAAAAAAATAAAAAAAATCGAGAGACTCAACATTCATTGAAATCAGCAACCAAAGAGATTGAAGTGTTGAAAGACGAAGAGATAATGTAGATCTCAAATCTCTTCAAGTCAGTACCTCTGAAAATCTCTCAATTCAGAGACCTGAAAAACTACTACCTCACTTTTGGCCATCCCTTCCACGTGACTAGAGACTTGTACATGAAACTCAAAAAAACTACACCATCACCACTTTTTTGTCCCCTCACCTCCACACAACATTACCTCATGATTCGCCAAAGCATATTACGACTCCCAAGACTGCATAACCTCACTCTCCGGCCCCTGACGAGCCGCCGAAGTGCGCATTTTCTCATATCCGACTCACAGCCATCTTACAGAACTCGTCTTTCGCCAATGAGTCCAGTTAAGGAGATTATATACTCGGACGTCCATGCGTTGCTGGAGTTGAAGATGGTCACCGTGGACCGCGACTCGGTGCAATACGTCAAGGACTTTATTGGCCCCAAATACGAGCTTCCTGAACATGTGATTCGAGAACTGCTCTGTATAGTGCACATGCTCCCACGGACTCCAGAACCACAAAGACGATCTCTGGCGACAAACGACCACGAGACAGAGGTGTCTAACATTATCGAGTCACACGAGGCAGTACTTCACGAAGATCTGACCACGTTGGGGTACAATTCATTGCATAACCGCATCACCCTAGGAAAGCATGCGGTACAGTTTGGCATCTTTGCATACCTCTCCAAGGTGCCGAGTTGGAGCCGAAAGAAGGCAAACCTGATGAACTTTGAGATCTGCCAGAGCGATCTGGCGTTACGGCTGACCAAGGACGACACTCTGGTAACGTCTTTCGTCAACAACACCAAACTCAAGAGTCATCTCTACATTCCTCTGGGCGACGAGACAGATGAGTATTCCAAGTCCCGGTTCCAAAAGACTCACAGAGTGCACTATGCCACGTCCATGTTGTACGCTTTGATAGGCAGCATCCAGGTGGAGCATGGCAATTCCAAAGCCGAGGAGTTTGTGCATGACGTTGTGTTGGACGGATACATGACCAAGGGCCTGTTTGATATTGCCGGAATCAGATAGTTATATATATGAGAAATTATTTAATTGCATGAACGAGAGAGTTACAGTGAAAGAAGAGTAGAGCTAAGATGTACGATGAACTGTGTTGAAAAACGGCAGATTGCAACGTTCAAAGTAATCTAATGATTAGAGCGACGACATACGATACAGTGCAATACAGTACTCTGTACTGTACTTTGATCTGCTTTGATTTCAAATATTCCCCCTATTTGTTCTTTTATCCATGCTCTCCAACTGGCCAGTCAAAGTTATCAAATGGATACTTTACCAGTTGGGACTTTCAAGTAAGCTAAAGTGAATACTGAGATTGAATTAACAGTCGTATTAAGAGAATAACCACACCTAGCTAAAAGGTGCAAATTCCTTTTAAATCAAAATCTAAAGAGACAGATTCAATGAAAATGCCCACTTTGCTAGAACTGTCTCATAAAAACGTCCCCAACCCCTCCAGCCATGTCTACACCTGACCCTCTACTTCCCCCCCCCTCCCCCCCCATTTTCAACCACCATGCATAACGTTTATGCAAGGTTTTTTTTTATTTTCAATAATTTCTTATCGATTCAACCACAACCATGGCGCCTAAAACATCTTCAACCAGCAAAAAAAAGGCGGTCAAGGACGACGGAGAGCCGCCAAAGGAGAAGCCCATCAAGATCCCAGATCTGTTCATCGTGCGACCCCAGCCCGAGTCCCAGGCCGCCGTCACCCACAACAAGAACCTTTACAAGATAGGACTGCACCCCAAGATCCTGACAGCCCTGGATTACAAAATCAATGAGTTTGTGGCCCTGTACAGAGAGGGAGACCGTGCAGTAGGCGGCACGGTGTGCGCAATCCCCGAGGCAGCCGAAGATCCCGACGCCGTAGACATCAACATTGTCACTATCAGCTCGGACCTGAAGGACGCCGGAGCACTGCTATTTGGAGACCGGGTCAAGCTCGAAAAGTACAAAGCCAAGATGGAAATTGCCAACCACGTGACCATCAGAATCGACAGCACCGTTGCTCCCTCGGCCGAGGCTGCAGAGGATGCCGTCAAGGCAGCTACCATTGACCTGAAGAAGCTGGCCATGGTTTCTCCTGGAATCTCCATGGAGGTGAAGTCCAACGACGAGGAACTGGGCACGCCATCGTACCACGTGACTGTCACTGACGTGGGCTCCGTTTCGCTCGAAACGCTGTCGCTAGAATCTGACGATTCAGACCTCAAAGTCGGCGGCAACTTTTGGTCGCCAATGTTCCTGCTAGAAAAGGACTTTGAGGTCACTTTCAACAGCGAGATGCGATGGGAAATGCCCAAAACCACCACTTACAAGAGCATCGGTGGCCTGGACCACCACATTGTCGAGCTCAAATCCACCATTGAACTGCCTCTGCATTTCCCGGGTCTTTTTGCCCGGTTTGGCATCTCTCCTCCGCGAGGAGTGCTCCTTCACGGTCCCCCAGGAACAGGAAAGACCATGCTTCTGCGAGCAGTTGCTCAGGAGTCCAATTCTCACGTTTTGACAATCAACGGCCCTTCTATTGTGTCCAAGTACCTGGGAGAGACCGAGTCTTCGTTGAGAGCAATCTTCGACGAGGCTCGAAAATACCAGCCCGCCATTGTCTTCATTGACGAGATTGACGCCCTGGTGCCTCGAAGAGACGGCGACGAGTCTGGACAGGCCGAGAGTCGAGTTGTGGCTACGCTGCTGACTCTCATGGACGGAATGTCCAATTCTGCATCTGCCAAGATTGTCGTGGTGGGATCTACCAACCGGCCCAATGCCATCGATCCTGCGCTTCGACGAGCCGGCCGATTCGACAGAGAGGTGGAGATTGGCATCCCCAATGCCGATGCCCGACTGAGCATTCTCAACATCCAAATGGCAGATATGCCCCACAATCTGACCGAGTCCGATATCGAGCACATCAGCAGCATCACCCATGGCTACGTGGGTGCCGATCTCAGCGCTCTCTGCCGAGAGGGAGTCATGCATGCCATCAATAGAGGCCTGGAGGAGCATGGAAACCCCATGGACGCCGTAAACGCCGGTCTGGAAGTCACTCTGCCCGATCTGGAACGGGCTCTGCTGGACGTTAGACCGTCGGCCATGCGTGAGATCTTCCTGGAGAAGCCTACCACCACGTGGGCAGATATCGGAGGTCAGCACGAAACCAAGGCCAAGCTCAAGCAAATGGTCGAGTGGCCACTGACCAAGGCAGACACAATGAAACGGCTGGGAATCACGCCGCCACGAGGAGTTCTTCTCTACGGACCTCCTGGTTGCTCCAAGACTCTCATTGCCAAGGCTCTGGCCAACGAGTCTGGCCTCAACTTTTTGTCCGTCAAGGGCCCTGAGCTGTTCAACAAGTACGTGGGAGAGAGTGAGCGTGCGGTGCGAGAAATCTTCCGAAAAGCCCGAGCTGCTGCTCCTTCCATCATCTTCTTTGACGAAATCGACGCTCTCAGTACCGCTAGAGGTCACGAGGAGTCTGGAGCCGGAGGAGAGCGAGTTCTTACGTCGCTTCTTACCGAAATGGACGGAATCGAGTCTCTCAACGGTGTCATGGTTCTGGCTGCTACAAACAGACCGGACGTGATCGATACTGCTCTTATGCGTCCTGGACGTCTGTCTCGTCTTCTATACGTTGGTCCCCCTGATCTGGAAGCCCGACTTCAGATTCTCGAGATCCGAACCAAGAACATGTGTCTGGCCGCTAACGTCGATCTTCAGGCTATTTCGGAGACCACTGATGGCATGACTGGTGCCGAAATCGTGTCTCTATGTGAAGAGGCAGGTCTCCATGCCATGTCTGTGGACTCGGATGCGACAGAGGTGACCAAGACGGACTTTGAGGCTGTTCTCAGCACTGTTAGACGAGGTGTGACCCAGGAAATGCTGCAATATTTCCTGAACTGGGCAGATGAGGGCAGAGGGGACAGCTGATAGACGAAGGCATGGATACATAGCATGGTAATTGTAATATTTTTTTTCAAAATGATATTTTAGAATGTAGTGTATGATTGCACGGCGCTACAGTACAAGGTACCCCCATATCGTTCCAAAGGTGGTGAAACACGTAATTTGAATGAAAATCAATCTTTGAATTGAAAAAGAAAGGGAAAAGGTCATCTTAACATTATCAAATTCATTACTCTGTACTATATCGCACAGCACTACACATTCTACTCTCTTCCATCGTATATATACACATCTATTCCTCCTGATTAACCTTGACTAACCCTACTTGTCCTACTTTGCCTCCAGAGCATTACCAGCCTTTCTGAGCAACGTCAACTGCTTTCCAGAAGACACGGCGACCATGTCACCCTCGATTCGCGCAGCAGCGGCATGCAGACCAGACACAAACACATGGGGCACCTCCCAGCCCTTTTCATTGCCAATCGTGTAGAAAAAGGTAGTTTTGGCGGAAACGACGGCAGCATGACCTACTCCTGCTGTACACACCAGAGCGTTCTGGAGCTGTCTGCTTCCGTACAGCTCTCCCTGGGCATGGGGAACGGTGTGTCCTCCTCCTCCTTGTAGGCTGCGACTCAGGTACTTTCTCCACCATCCGTTTCCGAGCACCAGCAGCTGGTCAGAGTCACCAGAGCCGTTGGCCAGTGCCACCGCCTTGACAGCAGTGGGCGGGCCACAGCAGCCAATCTTCTTGCTGCCTCCTACCACGTCGTTTGAGTAAACAGTGTATAGGAACTCAAGTTTTCTCCAATCAAACACCCGCAGACGGTTTGAGCCCTCGAGTACAACCAGATGGTCGCCGCAATCCTCCTGGAACTTGACGTACCGGCCAGCTCCCTCCAGCTTGATCTTGTGAGTGTCGTGAGCAAAGCTGATGAGCAGCTGTCTATCGTCTCCAACTGAAGCCACCACTCCCTCGGAGTTGACGTCCACGGAGTTGACAAAGTCCCAATGGCCCTTTTTCGGCGGGCTGGTTTCCACGGCATTGCCGTTCTCGTCCTCCTCCGCCAGATTGATCAGTGAAATGGTGGAGTCATCGTGCACTGTCGCCACATAGTTGCCTGCGGTGGCAATAAGCTCGCAGCTGAGTCCCAGATGGAATTGTGAGGCCACAAACGTCCACTCGGACGCAAAGCCGTTTGAGTCGTCGTTACTTGTGCTTTTGTGCCGTGTGAGAATTGTCACACCTTGCTCGTGACCATACACCAGTCTATCTTTGCTCCAGGCCAGACTGAGGGCGGGCGTGTCCAGCTCGAATTGAAGACAGTCGCCACTGTTGTTGTCGATGGGAGCGGCTCCTGTGAACAGCTGTTCTGTCATTTTCTGTTGCGATGAAACTGTCTATGATGGAGCGTTTCGTACATGGACGGCTATCAATATGCAGTGTATTTGCAGTCACGTGGAAACTCTATCGCGAGTCTGGGAGTTTCCTGGTTATTGCACTAATGTGCCACAAGTGTGATATTGGTACCTAACGAATCGTGAGGAGGCCGTGAGTTTAGCTGTTCTAGTCGCCAATTTGGGGGTGCGACTGACGCCGTCGTTTTGCCGCGTTTTGGCCAATTGATGGATTAAGGTCGCGAACTGAAGCTTGGTTAAGCATTTGATTTTGAGGCTAGACGAGAGCTAAGGCAAGTGTAGCATCTGGATCGTGCCGTTAGAATTCAATTTTCCATCACCAGACGGTCACCAGGTGAGTCACCAGCCAACTTTCAGGACGAAGATATGACTCTCGGGGGTTTCCCCTTTTCCAAACTACCTTTTTGGGAGCTGGTGAGGTCAGTGGGGAAACAGATGTCCATTTAGTCCCTCAATGGTTGGAATGCGGCATTTAAAGGAATATTGACGCATTTTTCAAGTGATTACGAGCAGACTGACGTTTTTTGCAACATATTAGTCCAACATTGAGCTCTTCGAGTTGTGTTGATTTTGGAGTTCAGACTGTTGATTTGGAGTTTCAGACAGCTCCTTACCAATCTGAAGGTGTGATAGCTTAAAGTTCGTTACATCTTACCTCAGCATAACAGTGAGAAGAGCACTACACGGTTCGTTGTGAATATAGCAACAAGAAAGGTGAATAAATAGTCCTGATTGGTTAAAAAAGTCATTTTAAAAAGGACGCACTCTTCAGAATTCCGATATCTCTACTACAGCGTGATTTAGGGTGTACATTATCAACAACAACTAGAAGCAATGGATCTCACTATTGAGGGGTTGAAATTGAAGAAGTCGCAATTTCGAAAAACAATTTCGGCTGATAACCGGCCGTTCATCTCGTTAACAGACTAATCATCTGGTTATTATTTATATTGGATGTAGTCTAGATAGAACATACATTACTTGAAATAAAAGACCCTATCTGCAAGATGCACATGCAAAGGTGCACATCCTTGCCTGGGTACATTTACATCACATGGAATGGTAACCTAGCAACAACTTGAGGTGAGACTTGAAAGTGCTGTTTTTAGGGAGATATGGTGTGTTTATGGGTAGTGATGTATTGAGAATGGCAATGGCAATCTATTTAACTAGTTGAATTTGTGGATAGTCTCTTTTATCACAGATCAACCACTGTGTTATTTGCTCCGATACAAAGCTTCCTGTTGTTGATAACCTAGAAACAGCTTGAGACAAGAATAAGGCACTATCTAGACTGGTCTAATGATGAGATTTTGAAACGATTCAGAGTCGAAATGGTCTGTTTTTCTTATTGGACACAGCTGACACTACGACTGAAATATCTATATCTCTGAAAGGAGCATTAGATTCCGCTCCAAGATGTGTCAATTCAGCTGTCCAGATTCCGTTTTCAAACTGGACTTAAACTTTGGGTTGTCGAGCCGAAAACAAGAGGGAACAGATGGACAATGCAAAACGAACAGTTTTGGCCCTGTGGTGGATCTGAAAGCGCCAAAATGTTTGCAGTAGTTGTGGGCTATTCCCGTTGCATTCTCCTGTCGTTTGTGCCCACGCTCACGATCTTCTAGTCTGGTCTAGTTTCTTCAACAGGGTTCAGACTAAACGTTCACTTTATGTCAAAAGTATCCCTTGGGAATGGTCGCGTGCCAAATGTTTTCGGTTGATAGAAACAACAGTTATGAATGTCGCTATCAACGTGTTTTGCGAGCCAAACGGTGCTCAAAACCACAGAGGCCGTCTCTTGACGCCATGGCGTCGTATTTGCTGATCGTCACGGAAGTGCCTGGTGTCTCAGGTTGACTTTTCGGCAAAAGAAGAAACACTCTTAATGCTTTGGGCGTCGGGGATTCAATCTTTTATTTTTCCCGCTTCCTGTCAGCTGTGATGTAATGCAACACGCTGAATTTATCACATATCGCACCCCTGCCGGTTTCGGGAATGTACGCTATTGTTTGCAGTCGTTTTTAGTCGGTTTTCGTCACGTTTTAGTGTGTGTTTTTAGTTCAGCCATGCGGGCTGGTGGAGGGTAGCTTGAAGAGGTCTCTTGGCAGGGCTGAGCCCACTGAAATGAGACACCTGGGCCCTGAGCTGGGGCTAGGATGCGGCTAGCGGCTCGCGGCAGTCACGAGGCTCGGTTTGGGGGCGAGATACCAGGTGCCAACCAGAGTGCGAATTCGGCTCTGGTTTTTCTTCTCTTTTTTTTCCCACCGGACTCTGTCGTTTTCTTATGGCAGCAGTCCCGCTTATGCGTGTAAAGTCTGAAAAAAGATGCACGATTTCGCGTGTCTTTTGTGAGTCTTTGTCGTTTTTGTTTAGATTTACATTTGGCAAATACAACTTTACAATTACGATTTGGACGTTGGAATGTGGTAAGTGGAAGGGTCTGCTCGGCCAGCGAAACACAGCGTAAACGGCGTCCAAACGGCTCAAGAGTCCGGCCCAGCGTCTAAACACCCCCCTGAACCGCAGATCCAGCTTTCAAACCCGCAAAAACACCCTTCTTTGGCGCCCCTTGAACATTTAAAAGTCGCGGCTGACAGACCGCATCATTCATGTGCGCTCAAATTAAGTTTGCATTCTCCGGTGGCCAAATGTAGCTCCGTAGTTATATACCAGAGACCTTCTTGCGACTGAAACCAGCATCGGCAGAGGAGGACTGCTGGATTGGATTTTTGGAAACTCTCGAGATCCGTCCCCATCACAAGCGCTCTGTCACGCGCCACACGCCCCGCGTAACTCGATCACTCCTGAGACACATTCACCTGCATAGACACTGTGCAGCCCACCTCTGGTTACGTTTGGCACAGTAGACCTACTTTTACTTTGCCTACTGTATCTCGCCATCTAACTATTTCTCCAGCCAAAATTCTTCGTTAGGCCCCAAGTGAACTTCGCCCGAGTCTTTCTTTTGAAACCACACCCTCTCTCTCTCTCTTACAGCCCCAATTTGCAACCTCATCTTGCAACCTCGTCCCCGACCCCTAAAAAGTCATTACACTCGACCTGCAACCTCTCGACGTGTGTGCCGTTTTAACACTGCTGACTTGACACACCAAACTGTGCCACTTCCAGCCGACTAACATCTCGCGTCGCAACAACACAGAACCACAGCCATCACGCGAGCGCTACCCCCGAGCTATCCAGCCACCCTCTCCCCCACGCACGCCACATGAACCTGCCAGACTTGTCTATCATCCACTCAGCCACCACCATAACCTGTTGCTGCGGAATACCAACCTGTACAAACGTCACAGACACCCAAACACACGTCACAAACCTCGAAAAAACTCTCCGAACCAGCGCCGAGGTAGGACAAGCGCTGCTGTGCAAAGTCGCGTCCATGAAACTAGAAATCGACCGGCTCAACCAGCAGGTCTCTTGTCTGCATCAGGAGAATGACTCCATCCTCACATCCAACCGGTCCATGATCGACGAGCTCGCGGAGCTGTCGGCCAAGGTGACCCTGTCCGACAACCACCTCGAGTCTCTCAGTCACGAGCTGGACGAGTCGCGCAATTACATTGCCAAAATGAGCAGGGTCAGGGTCCAGACCGAGTCTCTGGAGAACCAGCTGGAGCTGCTCGAACAAGTACGAGCGTCCATGCAATCAGAGCTACACACATCCGACAAAGACAAAAAGGCCGCCCAAGCACGATGGAGAAAGACAGATGTGCTGCTGGAACGGCTGGCTCGTGACTACGAGAACCTGGAACTACAGGCTGCCGAAGCCATGGAGTCAGCCAACGCGACCAAGCAGACATCAATGTCGTCATTACGCTCGAACAAGACCCGATACAGTGTAGAGTCTGGCGCTACCCTGGTCGAGGAGTTCCGACCCAACAAGTTTGAAAACAAGTTTGAAAACAAGTTTGAGAAGCCAAGAACCGACACAGACGACCTCCGGGACCAGCTGCTGGCCACCCGATTCGAGGTCCGGGATCTCCGACGCCAGCTGGACAAACACGACGTTGTTCTCAAGAAACAGTCTCGCGAACTTCTTAGAGAAGAAGACGATGAAGACGATAGCGACGTATCTCCGACCAAACTGGTTGCTTCTGCATTCAAGCCCCGGTTTGTGACTCCCCAGCGAAACAGCTTTTACAATTATCCCACCCCCGAGTCGCTCAAAAACACCCCGACTCTATACACACCTTCCAAGCCAGGAAGATACGCCCCCGTATCTTCTACGCCCATGTCACGAGAGTCTTCTGCTCGCACCTCTCGACCCTCTTCGTCGAGACATGCCCGATCTTCATCATTGCCTCCAACTCCGGTCATTGATGACATTGCCGTTTTTGACGACTCGTTCGTATCCGACTACGACCAGGCAGAGAGTCCCACCCGACAGAAGGAGCTGCGACACTTTGTGTCCCACGAAACGACGCTCAGGAATCGCTTCTCCGATCTCTACGACGACGAGCTTCCTCAGTCATGTTTCCGCATTCCTGAACTTTCCGCCGAGTTGGGTCCCCAGGCTGGCAAGCTCATGAGATCCACGTCCTTCGAGAGCATCTTCAGCATGGCGGATTCCATTATTCCTGCCGCTGCCGAAGCTGATCAAGAGTTCAGACAGGGACATGACTCTCATTTTGGCCAGTTCTCCAAGACCACTTTGGCTTCTACTTCTGCCGCTGCCACTTTTACAACGGCCACTCCCGACTCGACCGGCAACCGAAGCTTTGATTCCCGTCTTCTTTTGTCGCAGGTCAACAGCTCGCGAGTACCTATCAAGAAGGAGTCTGCTGGATGGGGCTTTGGAGGCTCTCTTTGGTCTCGTCTCAAGTCCACCAAGGAGGTCAAAGAGGAGGAGGCGTGATTCACTAACGACACAATAGCATTTGCATATATATAATATTATCACTCATTTTTTCTTACAAAGTCAACCCTACCAAGTCAAGCGTGGTGGTGTACACACAAGGGAATACTGACAGAGTCCTTGATCCACGATATCTTGTCGAACGAAGGTTTCTGTCAATCACATGAAGAGATGTGGGGAAAACTTACGGTTGTGTATGGATTAGTTCGATTAGAGTGATGGCATAGTTTTTTTTTTCAACTAAGATGAATGCCTTTGGATCCAAACAATTCAGTTTGACAACTGATGTTGGTAGATGAGTCGTGAAGAACTCGGCAGAATTTCTACATTGTTTTACAACTGATTTCAAATGAAGTAGTAACCAAAAGAGTAGTGGGGTTCACTCTCTGTATATACAAATGTAGACTAGATACTATCTTTGAGCGTGGAGCCATTTTTCGAGTTTCAGGTTTCAAGTTTCTTTTTACTCCGACAATTAACTCATTAGTCTCTAATCTACATGGAGTAACAGCCCACTTGATCTGATCACATGCAAGAAGTATGAGTGGTTTACTGGGTTAATATTTACATTACAGGTAAAACAAAAACACTGATAGGATCCCGATCATTCACTGGTTATATTTCCGCTTTCAATTTCGGATTTGAATGAATTTTTGAGGGCGTAAAGGGACAACTTTGAGTAATAGTGGATGATGACCGCACTTCCACTTGAGGTTATATTTGCAGTATACGAAACCTCATGCTGAAAAGAGACCCCTCACGGTAACTCTGAAAATAGTGTATGTAGTAGAGCTGGCGTTAAACTGAGACCTCCACCATGCTCGGCACATATCATCACGTAGGATGGAACTCCAAACCCGGTTCAAGCGCTTCAATTACGCGTTTTGGTGGCAGCACTTGAAGATAGATAATCACTCTCTCTTGATCTGCATGCAGACAGCATAATCATACCACTTGCAGAATGGGGCTACTGTACTTTACAGTGAAGCCCAAAAGCAGAGTGACTCGCTCAATTGATTACGTGATCACACAATGTCGGTGTCGGTCATCTTGTCACCCGCTTGCCGTGCTTTTAATTCGCTTTTTCGTCGCTTTTTTTCTTTGTCTTGGTTTTTCCCTCATCACTTCCGCCTGACATGTGCATGATAAGATTATCGTTAAGCTTAGTTGCACATTGCTTGATGGTCTGAACTGAGGACCGAGCAAGGTCTTTCTGATCTTTATAAGGACAAGAGTTTGGAGACTTTGGATCAACTACTTCATCTACTTCAACATGCACAAGGTCTACACTGAAATCGCAATCAACGCACCGGCCGAGGTGGTCAGCAAGGTGCTCTACCAGTTCCAAAAGTATCCGAAATGGAACTCTTTCATCATCCAGGTGGAAACGGAAAAGAAAGACTACTCCGGCAATCCTGGCGCTCTGGTAGGTGAGCAGCTGTCGGTTATACTTCACATGGCCCATGAGAAACAGAACGAGACCTTCATTGTCGATGTCACCACTGCGGAACCCTACACATTGTCCTGGAACTTCAACTACAAGTCTCGAATGTATCTGCATGGCGAGCGAGTCATGGTGATCGAGCCCATCAACGCCAACAAGTGCATTTTCAAGAACTACGAGAACTTTTCGGGACTAAAGGCCGTGGCTCTAGACTGGACTTCTTACTTTGACGACCAGGTCCACGACTATGCCCGAATGAACTGCGATCTTCAAAAGGTGTGCGAGGAGGTTGCAGCCAAGTTATAATTTAGATGAATGAATTTATGAATGACAAGGGTAGGAAGAAGTCTTGGTTGAGGGGGAATCCACAAGTAGACAAGGATGAGACATAACTACGATCCTGTCAGCTGAAACATTCGAATTCATTGATGTTTTCAAAAGGAATGGTTCTCGTCCTAAAGCAGTTCGAATTCATTAATGTTTTTGAAAGGAATAGTTCTCGTCAATCATATCTTCCCATTAGATCTATGCAGGTGGAGTCTGGGGCAGATGACCCAAAAAGTGATAAATCCACGTCAATCAATAGTCATGAGCGGAATGCCAGAGATAAATAGCACCAACTGTGGAGCCTTGAGAAACAAAATATGTTGAGAACGTGTTACTATTACATAGTCGCCGAGTTGCATCTTGTGGACAACCCCCTGAAGATTGTGACTCTCTTGTCTTCTCACCCAACCCCACCAGACGAGTCAGATTGTCCCCAATGCGTACTTCCGCACTCTTATTTTAGTTAAAGCGCAACCAATATACCACACACAAAGAACCGAAATAACATAAATACCCAGCGATATCCCCCTTTGATCGGTATCCAGTAAGACGACACCACGAGCCCTTGTCAGTGTTCCGCCCCGGATCATTGGCATGTTTTTGAATCAGCATAACGGACTGCGAGTCCACCCCCGGCTCTATTGTACCCACAATGGTGTCATCTCTCTGCGCTCACGGCTGAGTCGACCTGGATCAGTCTCCTTTCCACTAACATCCCACAGATCTAGTATCTTACTATTGTGAGTATTCCCGAGTTGGCAGAAGGTGCCCTTTGTTCGACTACTCAACAGCTGAGACACGTTCATTGCGAGGATTCCTGATCAGTTTCCTTACTTTGTCTGTGCCTCGCGTTATCTCCGCAAACTTCTGATCATTGTCTGCGGTTATGACAAGCTGCTACTTTACCTCCTCCTCCTCAACCTATCTAACTCAGATTTACGGTACAGGCCTAAGACGTGAACAGGCAGTTGAAGGTGCAGCCCCTAGAGTGGAGGGGTAGAAGTGGAGGACCCAGAGGTGCTGTCTTGCCCATTAAGACAGCTCCAATCTCTGCTCAGACGATTCACAGCTGGAACTGATGATGATGAGTGGAGGCGTACTAGGCTGCCGTGTTTCTATGGCAAAAGCAACATGTTTACATGTTTTACGTGGGTCCCGCCAGAAGGTAGGGTAACTCACCAAAAGATACCCGAATTGATATCCAGACTAATGACATTCTTCTTTACTTCCCACAGCGTGTTTTTTAGTAAACTTCTAAGAATTCAGTAGTCCTGAGCTTGTAGTTGGTGATGATACCAAACTGGATTTGGACAGCTGTCTGTATTCTAATACACTGCAAGGAGTTCAGACCCAGTATCGTATGGAAACCTTTGAAATGATTCTTTATATGATGATGGTGTTGAAGGATATACAGAGCTGTGGCTGATGAAATCGACCTGCTCTTGGTTATCTGGATTGTCGCATCTTTTGATCCTCAACTTTATTAAAACATGCATCGTGTTCGGAATAGCTCGCGTTCTATTATTGACTGATCAGCTCATTCATTGCTCTGGAATTGGACTTGTCATGAATGTCAATTACTATGATGAAGTAATAGGTTGAGCACACTCCACTCCAACACCATCCAAAGACATTCAACAAGACACCTTTTTCACTATATGATAATCTAGGCTGCTAATTGGAGATAAAAACTGCGCACGGTATGTACATCGAGTGACTATACGATGGGCTGTAGTGAAATGGGCTTTGACATTATTCAGTCTCAACAATACGACCCTTAGTCGAATAACCCACAGTCAGTAACATATCTTAACAGCAACATAATGATCATGTGATATCGATGGGATTGGTACTGCAAATGATCTGTGTTCATTCATTTACCGTAAACACCATTATTATCTCCACTCGTTTCCGTAAAATGCCCCATCTATCGTTTAGCAGCCTCATCTCTCTCTGGAATGTACTGTATTCACTTCAGTATCCCGAGCACATGCAGCTGGAGCCCCATTGTCCCTGGCACTCTGAAGTAACCAACAAACACAAGCGTACAATATAAGTATTTGGTCAATATTTGGACAATATATCAAAAGTGAATGCATGGTGACAAAACTAAGAGTTGTCTTTCTACCTCTAATTATACATGTTAAATGCATATCATATATCCCAGAGATTGTCAAACCAAAAAAGATCGTGTAAAACATACATTCTCAAATCACCGTATCCATGGTAGATTTGCATTTAGTAGTGAGTCATATACTATTAAAGATCCAAAGCACACCATTGAGTAATACATCTCTCTCTCTCAATCCACCCTCTAATGAAATAACGTGCTGTGTGGAGGGTACCTAGCTGTGCACCCCAAGATGACACTACACATCTAAGATAAACTAATAAATCAACTGAATACAAGAAAGACTACATGAAGTCAACCTCGTACTCAACAAACAGGTCCTTGTCGTCTCTGAAGAACCGTCCATTGGCAACCATGGTCTGATTCAAAACCCAGGCCTCCTTGTCGTCCTTGGCATCCTCATCGAGCTCAATGGAGCCAAAGGACTTGAGAGAGCCGGGTCCGTCGGCCGGGTACTCCTTGGTCTGGCCAGTGAGGGTGGCAACCAGGGCGTCGGAAAAGGTCAGGTGGCCAGAGTACTTGAACAGGAACTTCTTGCCGCTGTCCTTGATCTTGCCCACGAGCACGGCGTCGAGAATGGCAGTCTTTCCGGACTTTGTGGTTCGAATCACGTCGTGTCCAGAAACGATTTCCGCGTCAAAGGGGAACTTGGGGTCCACGGTGGTGATGGATCCGGTGATGTTCTGGACGTACAGCACGTCTGAGACGGCCGGGAACTGGTCGGTGATCTTGGCGACGATTTTCAGCACAGTCATTGTGTTTTTCTGGTTTTGCAAAGGTGTCTGTTGTGGATTTCAGGTTCTGAATGCGGCTCAAGGCTTCCCTTTTAATGCGTGGGAGGACTCGTTGGCCGACATATATGCACTGCAACTCTAGATCCATTGGGTTGACGACAAAGGGGCCCAATAAAACGCGCAAATCCAACGTTGTGGCGATTTCGGAAAGACGGATGTGCTCGAGAGAGTCGCCCAAGCCGATTGCTAGGCTCGAAATATCCACAGCAGTTGTTGACAGACGTCTGGACCACCTCATGTGTTTCCAAGAGACACCCTTATCCATACCTTAAACCGCATTTGACAATAGCAGAGTTTATTGGTAATAGAACACTGAGAAGTCCGTCCACTGTGGAAAGCATAGAGCCATCGATTGAAAACAATAAAGAATACAAATAATTGTAGATGTTAGTGACACCATTACAAAACAGGTGTCAGAATTGAATTGTGAGCTCAGACGAATGTGCAAGACCTACATAGATCACACCCCCACTTTTTCAGAGGAAAGGTTAGGTTATCTGCACTATTAAAAAACGTTGTGCTAAATGAAGACGACCATAAATCAGTTGATATTCATCCCATGAGATATCTGAAAACATCCCAAGAATCAGATTGAACCAGTGGATGACTTCTGCAAAACCAAATCATCTTTCAGATCCAAAAGAAACAAACAGAACCAAGTGAAACGTCGGCGATCTGCAGTCTCGCCGTTGGACCGAATACGTTGCAGATCATCTGAGGGAAGAAGTACCTATGACCCCCACCAACTCGCAATTCCTTGAAAAAAGGGGCTGTTTTTGTACTCGCTGTGGTGCTGACATTGATACTACCAGTGATGTGTCCTTTTCATAATGAAATTCCCATTGAACAAACGACAAAAATGTTTTCTTGGAGTGGCAAAATCACTATGCCTATCTAAAACAACTAGTCAAATCTCTTAATGAGTGGTCGAATCCGAGAATCCTAAAAAAACCACTCGCCATCTGCCCGCAGCTAAAGTTCTTTAGCTGGTCTAAATGGAGTGAGCCTAGCAGTATCCAGAGAGAGAGACACCCAACTGCGTGATTTGTAAGCTCCTACATGAATGAGGCAAGAGTGCATTGATAGTGTTCCATCGGAGAAAAGCAGCTTAAAACCGACACTGGATACATGCATAATAAATGAAGCTTAATTGAGTCCGAAATTATTTGACCTATCACTTACTCATAACCTGATAACTCATATCTCGAAAACTGCTTCAATCCATCCATCACTACCATCTGACCAATAACAATACCTCCATCTTCTCCTAGTAGCATTCATATCGTCAGTATAGGATCCCAAAGGTTTCTCCACTCCTTACATCTCCTCTCAAACCTTAATGTTAGATAAGGCAGAAAATGCCGCCTAACAAGAACTTAGCCACAACAAACAGTCTGCCCCTCAGTCTGGTAAAAACCTGCTTGAAACAAGAAAAAAGAAAGACCAACGTTTGTGTACATGAGCCCGACTCCTGCTTGCCATGTTTGTGCCCTGACCACGTACTTCCTGGTCCAGCTTCCCCTCCGTTCGGCTAATGAAAAGAAAACTGGCTTCGGCTATTGGTAACCGAAGCAAAGCAATGTTGCATTGTGTGTAAATGTCACGAGACCGGATCATGGGTCCAAACGAGGGGTATGTATATGACATGAGAGGTGCACAAACAGGGGAAGATGTCCGCCCAGCTGTCTATGACCAGTTACCCTACCTTGCGGCACCATACTAGTCTCCACATGACCTTTACCCCATACTCTATCAAGTGGAAGTGCATGCATGCTTAAAATAAATATTTTTCCCAATAGACAAAAGTGTGAACTACAGTTTGTAGACTGAGAGATAATTTATACTCTTTAGATCATTGGGAAGGAAGTTGAAGAAACTACTCGTTTCAAATCGTTCCTATATCAACTTCAAAGACACATAGGGACTCTGATAACAATGATATATTATCAAAAATCCGCTTTACATCTCCGATTGCTACTGCTTTGAGTAAAAAAACAGGTCTCTTTTTTTTTGTATCCACTACCACCGGTACCTGTAACCCAATCTTGTTCCTTACAGTCCCAACTGTCTTAGCCACATTCTGGAACTCTTGTATCAGCCACAGCCAGGGCTGAGAAAGAGACACACACCGTTGAAGAGAGTGTTTTTACTGCGACATGACGTAGTGGGCAGAAAATATCCCCCCAAAACTCCGAAAAGACCCGGTTTCGACAGGCTGCAGGCCGGCTTTGTGTTTGTGCGTTTTTAGCCGCGCAATACGCTCTTTTGCGTCCACGTTTTTTTGCTCCTCTTGAGTTGGCGCCGTCCCGCTATCACTAAACGTTAGGGGACATCTCGAGAGCTTAATCACGGGGGTGTTCCTCTAACGGCAGGTAGTGGATGATAACACGGTTAACGAAGGGAGGGGTTGGTTGGGGGAAGACGAGCCATATATAAGCCTTGGTGGAACGTCACAAAGCCACCAACCACCTCTTGCTAGTAGCACGTTACACAAACGACGCCACGACCTCACCACACACACGCAGTCAGCAGCCAGAATAAGACAGCCGCAACAACCCTGTCTCATTCACGTCACGTCTCAGAACACCAAAAGTTGACGTTTTCAGCTCTCGCACCAAGCTAGATCGTTCTGTGAGTATTTGTGCCGGGAAGAAAGTGAGACACAAAATCCGAAGATGTGCTAAGAAACAGTTTTTGACTGGTGTTTCAGCTTAGTAATATGCAAGGGACTGCATCATCTCATCGGAAACAGCTATCCGGGCAAAGTTTGGATCAAAATAATTCAACTAACGATAGTTGAAGAAAAGCGATATTAAAGGATATCCACACGATTACGCCAGACACAAGTCCGCCAACCCAAAAGGCTACATCACCAACACAACTACAGCATTCACATTTTCACATTTACCCATTTTCACAATGTCGCTCAGAGAAATCACAGACGCTGAGGAAATCAGAGAAACCAGAGCTCTCAACTCGCTGGAATGGGGAAACTTGCTCTCCGTGGACGAGTACGTTCACCGAGAAGAGGTGGTGCTGGGACACACCAAAATGTGCCGAAACCGGCTCAAGGTCTGGGGTCTGTACACTGATACAGGTCGGGTAGCCGCATGCGAAATTCTGGAGCGACCAGCCCTGGTCCAGACCAAGGGAGGAGAGATCAAGTCCACCTCTTCTTTCTCTATCGGAGCAGTTTTCACTCCCAAGGAGCACAGAGGCAAGGGCTATGCTTCCGTCATGATGCGAGAAATCGCCTCTGGAACCCCTTACGAGCCCTGTCTCAAGGACTCAGACATCATCAAGGCCACCGGAGTCTCCCTAGTGGACCAGTCCCTTCGAGTCACTCCTCTCTGGAGCGACGTGGGCACGTTTTACGAAAAGTTTGGCTGGAGAGGCGAGACCGATCTGCAATACGTCATGGACGTGAACGAGTCCAATGGGGTGTCCAACGGAGTTTCCAATGGGGTTAACGGCAATGGACCTACCAACGGCGTCACCAACGGTGTTTCTAACGGAGTCAACGGCCACTCTGACGTCCCCACCTACCTGTCTGAGGCTGAGGTGTATGCTCTTGGAGACCAGGAGGCTAAGCACTTTCCCCGGGACTTTGAGAAATACCCCTTCCGAGCCGACAGCAAGACCGGAGTGGTCCCTGATCACACCCTGTACGAGTGGCACTTTTCCCGAGCAAAGTTCCTCGCCAAGTTTGCCAACGTTCCCGAGCCCACCCAGTTTGGCGTCAAGATCGGAGGCTCGTGGATGGCTTGGCACCACATGTACAACGCCAAGGAGCTGGCAGTGCTGCGAGTCAAGCTGGCCAAGGCCTCGGATCTCGAGCTGCTGATGAAGGCAGCCAAGAAGCATCTCCAGGAGCAGGGCTACAGCCAGCAGATCGACAAGGTGGTCGTGTGGCAGCAGGAGCGAGAGTGGAACGCAGCCATCGAGGGCATCTCCGAGTCGGATTTCGATGCGGCCATGGCCCAGTGTCATGCCAAGTGCGAGCACCGAGGCTCTTCCATTCCTTCCATCATGTTTGTTGAGCAGGCTCTTCAAAAGGAAGCTTGTGACTTTGTTGACCACGGCAAGCTCACCTGGATGTAAAATCGCTATATGGACTAGTAAGTGAGTGTATAGTAAGAAGAATGCAAAGAGTTGGCGAGTTCGGTCGATGAGAACAGGCAGTAGAGTCTGTTTCTGCAGATGAATATATCTGAGAAGAAGGAACATTGTCTCTGGAAGAGCAGTTTCTGCAGATGATTTAATCTGAGTCACTTAGAAATGTCTCTAGAATAGCCAGAGTTTCTGTTTGTAGTGCATTATGATCTCGATGTTGAATTAGATGCTCCAAACATGCTGATATCAAATTTGGTGAATGTATCATTAACAAAGGCCAATATTCACTCTAAAGCAGTAATATAAGCACCAACGCTACCAGAATCAGGCTGTCAACACAAATAACCTGCATCCACAGTAAACTAAAGCCTGCAGATTTCAATTCCAGATCTCCAAAAAACCTACATGCCTGTATGTCTGGTGATATCGTCAAACTCAGTTTCCAACGGCTTTGATGACTGTGTCACACTGGAAGGAATTCAATTCGTCACCTTGTTAATGCAGTCGTTCAATTAGTGGTATGGAGTTTTGGGAATTCCAACGACTGTAGTTCCATGGAAACATGTTATAATCTCTAGCTGTATCAACCAAGTGATTGGAACATTGTACCATCCTTAATTTATACTGACTAAAATTGGAAAACCAAGTAGATTCCAAAACTGCCATAAAAGTGGCCCCGCCTCTCTTGTTCAGCGTCTCTACCTTCAAGCTTTGACCCAGTCTCTCTTTTCTTTCTGTTTCCTAAGGGAATAACTGGGAAACAGAAGGCTTATCTGATTCAACGGTTCAGATCTATACATAGGCTAAACACGTGTTTATACATTGCTATAATGTCTTCAGCCGCATTTGTATATTTTGATTGCCAAATTTTGCTCACTTTGTGCGCACTTTTTTGTTGGCTCCTTGTTTGCCACCCGGGTACCCTCAGGACGTTGTTGCCGCCCACCTCAGATTCCAGGGTGGGCAATCGAGGGTGTTCAAATACGACCAAATTTGAGCGCCACGGGGTTTCAGATTCCGTTAGCTTTTTGTTTCTATTTTATTATTCTGCCTCTCTCTCTGGTTAGGCCATACGTGGGTTTAGTTCAGTTTAGTCAAGCAACATGACCCCCCACGAAGTCTATCTATAGCTAGACGAGACTACAGTCTAAGTACTTTGTAGTCTGGCAATGCGAGTAAAGGCAAGGGTACCAGTCTACAGTGACTTGTGTCTCTCTTGGCAATTGAAAAAAGACGCATAGCTGCCAAATGTACCCATGTACAGCAGCATGTCTGTATGTACTTAGCGGCGCCTCACCCAGGACGTATGTTTGCAGCTTTTGCAGATCTCTGGAATGTTGGACTCCATCTAGTCTAGTCTACTTGAGCCTCTCCAACTAGCTTTGCAAGGTATGGTTTCGTACCTTTGACCCTTCTCTGATGCGACGAAAGAAAAGACCATTGGAACCACGTCAATGGCACAACCACGAGGGTACCCATAATAAACGCGCTACTGTACGGTGCAAGACGCAATAGCGACGGGCTTATTAATGCAAGATTGAGATTGGACGGATGGTGGCGTTGTTATCATGTGTTTACTGTTTAGGCTGCTAGTAGAGACAATAGACATTAGACATTAGACTAGATCTTTTCAGTTGCTGCGACTTTTCAATCTCTAGACTAAGCTCTAGCCTATCTGGATCGCTCTGATTACGTTTCCGGAGATTAAAAATGACGTGAGTGTGAAGTGAAACTCATTCAAAAGAAGAAAGAAACAGGTATACTGAAGGGGTTAATTGCAACGGTACTAGAGTACTTTGTAGTGGTAGTGAACGCTTCCCCAATGGCTCAGACTCGACGAAACTAATGCTTCCTCTCACTTGGACCAAATGCCACAAGTGAGATCTGATTAACGTCTCTGCTGAAACTAACGTGTCACGCCATGCATCGTGTTATTGACTACAAACCCCTCCACAAGACGTATGTACATCTGTACGGTTAGATAATAGTCTAGCTTAGCTCGCATCCAGCCAGATAATCACACTATCACATTCATCTGCTGCGAAATGAGCGATTTCACGGCTCTGCATGATTGGTGGGTCCACGTTCGGATCTCAGATGCGCTAAATGCCAAACATCTGCCGGAAATATACTGCGAAACAGGAAAACCCCCTGTGGTGGAACCTGAGAAGATACCATAATTTTCCCACACTCTAACAAAAGCTGCGATAACTCGACCAAAGTATCGTGATACGGATGACACAATGACAACGAAACAATGACAGTGCTCGACGCTTGCAGCTCGTATTTTCCCAAAAGTGCCCAATCGAGCCGTAAAAAAACAGCCACAGTGGACAATCAACACCAAGCTTCCTTAGTGCCAAAACCTCTGTTGGGTTGGCCCCATTTATGCACGAGACATGGCGTCTTTTTGGGGCAAGAACAACGGCAAAAGCACGCGAGTTTGCGGCCGATCGGAAATCTGAGAACACAGTCGTACTCAGCTGAGGAGATTGAGCCGATTGAGCTGGTCAAAACCTCCAACAAGTCTCGTTTTGCCTGCGATCGAACGACTGTCCATGCAAGCACGCTGCAAGTCCGGCTCCCATCTGCCATCTGGATGCACCGTCTCTTTCCTGCAAACCTTGCTGAGAGTCGACAAAAATAAATAAAAAACGCAAAAAAAGGGCCCGAAATGAATCTTGGCTGCACAAGCACCACGTATTGTCACCAACTGTAAAGCTGTGGAAACAACCTAATGCAGACCTGCGTTTGCACAAGTTTCGGTCGTGCTATGTTGTGACGTGGTGTGTGTGTGTGCTGACTGCCAAATCAGGTACGTCCACGCGAACGACCCGAGATGGATACCATTCGTGTGAATGGGGCCAGGGCGGAGGGACGCGGAAATTACACAAAAACAACAACCAAAACGCCACGTGGCAACATCTCATTGGGGTGTGGGGGGTACGCGTCGAGAGAGTCGATCTGGGGCATCGGCCGAGAGCCTAGAGTGCTTAGCCAGCCGCCGTTGTAGCCGTTGGCTCTAGCTGGGATTACCAATGCACGCACGCTCATTGGCTAAAAGGACTCCGCCGATCAGAGTTTGGTCCGTGCAGAACGGCAGTATACTCTAAGTGCAATAGCCCTTGTCGCAGTTATCTGATGGTGCCGAGAGAGGTTTTATGGTGCATTGGGCCAATCACAGGCGCCAGAATTGCAATTCAGGGGTGACCAAGGGCACACGCCAGCAAAAGCAGTTGCTTGTCTGCTAAGATGCGACCGGCGTCCAGGTGAGGTGTGGATCAGCTTTGGTCGAGACGCCACGGGGGTCTCTGTTTGTTCTTTGCACGGCCCTAGGCCCACTCCTTGCTCCAACTCTGGTTTCCCAGCTCCTGGCCCACTACACGGTTGTTGACGTAGATTCGTAGACGGACCCCGGTGGAGCGATTATCTCTGAAGACCAATCTATCCTATCACATCAGCTTGGCCTGCAGAAAAACAGCGTTTGCCCTTCCGTATTTTTCTATACCCCGAGCCACTGCACACTCCCACGAAACAAACTGTGGGCTTAAACTGTGTTGTGCACACCTAAACTGTCTTTTTTGGTTGTCTGGCTATACATAGCATAGAGGATCCTACTCGGCCGCTTTTGCACCCCGGTAAACACACGAAGGAGCCACGACACGAGTCACACATCGGGTGCCACGACAGCCGTCCGCGCACAACCACATTTCCGCAAAAGCGCAGCGCGCACATCCCCCCCAAAAACACAAATCCCCAAACTCTCGCCTTATGGGGTCCCCCACGACCAACAGTCGGTCGTCCTTTGCCGCCATCAATCGCAGGGACGGCGATCCAGTCGACAGCACCGTGGCCCAGGCCCAGCAGGAGCCAGTCCAGCCGCCGTTAGCGCCCCAGGAGCCTCCTCAGGCAGCTCAGGCACCGTCCACGTACACACAACCGGCATCAGCCAACGCTCCCGAGCCCAGCGCCACAAAAGAACCCCAACCAGCACAGCCAGCGCAGCCAGAAGTCACCGCGGCAGAACCGCAGCCGCTGCCTCCAGTGCTGCCGCCCATTCCGGCAGCAGCAACGACGCCTCCTCTGTCAGCCCAACCGGCCCCCGCCCCAACGGCATTGGCGCCACTGGTAACTCAGACCGCCACGTCGCAACCCACGACACAGCTTGATTCCCAAACGATTCCCACCTCGACGGCCGCAGAACCAACACCGGCTCCGGTCAAAAAGGAACAGTCGCCCGTGGACATCAAGGGCAAGGAGGCGGCGGCGGCAGGAAAATCGCCCGAGGGCACCAGTCCGGAAACTGCGGTTTCGCCATCGTCATCGACATCAGCAACGTCGCCACAGCACAAGCGGAAGGAACGCAAAAAGCCCAGTGTCATCACCGCGCAGGTGTGCTCCAACTGTGGCACCACTAGAACCCCACTGTGGAGAAGAGCCCCCAACGGAGCCACTATATGCAACGCCTGTGGCCTGTATCTCAAGGCACGTAATATTTCACGACCCACGCATCTGGAAAAGCCGCCCGCTACAGCCACAATCTACTTCCCGGGGACGGGAGGGTCATCGCAAACAGCCTCACCTGCTTTGTCAGCAGCCGAAGTTGAAAAGCGAGAGAATTGTGCCACTCGGGACGGAGGATGCTGCGGAGGAGCATGCAAACCATCCAACATGCCAGATGACAGCGCCATGCAGGCAGCATGTGGAGATGTGGCTCTGGGATCCTGCCCAGGAGATGGCCACTGTAACGGTACCGGAGGTTCGGCAGCCTGTTCGGGCTGTCTGGCCTACAATAACCGAATCAACAAGGCAGTCCAGCTGGCTAACCAGCGCAAGGACGGAGACTCGAAGCCAGAGCAGCCTGAAACACCGGGAACTCCTGGCTCTGGCGCCCGATCCGTGGTGGTGATCGCTTGCCAAAACTGCGGTACTACAATCACCCCTCTCTGGCGACGAGACGACTCGGGATCCACCATTTGCAACGCTTGTGGCTTGTATTATAGGCTGCATGGCGTGCATCGTCCCGTGCGAATGAAGAAGAACATGATCAAGCGACGAAAACGAGTGCTGGAGCGAGAAGACAAGAGAAAGGAAGAACCCAAGGACGACAAGGATGACAAGGCCTCATCTGTGAGCCCATCCATCAATAGCCCGGCGGTCAACAGCCCGGCCATTACTAGTTCTGCAGCTGCAAGTCCAGCCATAGCCAGTCCTCTGGTTGCCCCAATGGACAGTTCAGCAGCTAGCACCCCAGTTGTTGCGGCCGCAGGAACGCCACTGCAGCCCTTACTACATGCTCCAGCTACACCTGGCCAACATGGTCAACCCCCTCATCCAGGACAGCCTGGCCAGCATCAGTACCCCCCTCTTCCTCAGCATGGACAGCAGCCTCCTCCTCCTACACAGCCCGGGCTACCTGGACAGCCAGGTAACACACTCCCTCCTATCCACTACCCCTACCCCCATCCCTACTACTACCCCTACTATCCTCATGCATTTCCCTATCCTTATCCCTACGGGGTTCCGGGTCAGGGGGTACCTCCACCAAACATGCCTCCACAGGGCATGCCAGGACAAGGCATGATGCCTCAGGGCATGCCACCCATGCAGTTCCCAATCGGTCCTGATGGTAAGCCAGTATCTCCCTACGGCGCTTACCCGGCACCTGGAGCTGCCCCCATGCCTCTGGCTATGCCCCCGGCCGCACAATCGCCTATTCCGCAGGCCATGTACGCCCCTCCAGCTATTGATTTCACTCACAGTTTTCGGGGCTCGGCCCCGGCTACCCCCATCCCCCAGGCTGCTGCAAGCGAGACCAACTCGCCAGCCTCGGGCGAAAAACGAAGCGCATCCCCTAGTTTCCAGGATTCGCTGCGAAAAAAACAGTCTTTGGACTTGTCTATCCACTCCCTGCTCAACGCCACATCCTCGGTACCTCCCGATGATGACACTCGGCAGAAGCTGAAGGAGTTTTTGGATATTCAGATTCCGAATGAGCTCAATACTCCCGAACAGATTCGCGAGTATCTGAAAGCCCGACAGAAGGAGATTTCTGATCGGCTGAAGGACATGCCCTAGATCAGTGTAGTCGTGTACTAACACTATCAATGTATTATATTTATGGTAATTATAAATTGGAGCCGAGACGAAAGAGCATGTATCGGCGTGAAAGCGATATGTGTTCTGTTATAACGATCCGCGATGTCACACAGTGGTTCTTAACTGAAGATCTAACCCCATTACTGTGTTCACTTCAAAATTGGTTGAAAGTGCGAATTCCAAATGAACAGCTTCGTCACTCCTTGCAAAGAGTTAAGAGCCATGTGAGATTATCCAGGTAGCTCACTGTAGTCTAAGTAAATCCAGTACCAGACCACTTTATACAATAGAATAATGAGGTCCAGTTGGATATAATAAGACTGCTATAGTGACACTACACTGAGCCCCTCATTTCCACGGTATGGCAACTACTCCCTGCCCATGCAAACGCATAACTAATCCTAATATGTCAAGGTGTCAACAATTTGTTATGATTTTCATCTGTCAAGATGACAATATCACTTTCCCCTCTGCTTCAGAGCGCGGCAAATATCCAACGCCACAGAATACTCAGTACTTTGCAGGTTATGACTGTCATTTCAGTAGATGCTGTAATTGGAGACATTTTAGTCCTTCTCCGTTTTAAAACTACTGAGAAGCAGAAGATGAGTTGCTATAACAACCAAGGGTGGCTTCTATGCAAGTACAAGCATAGATTGTTTGGTATTGCCGCAATAGTGTACGGATAGGGCGTTCTTTAACGGCTCTGTGTTAATGTCAACGTCTTTCTGTACGTTTACAAATGACGAATAAAACCATGTTGCCACAACTGTCATTAGTCTATCAAGTGCTGAGGTTGTCTATCCACCAATAAGATGCCACAAAAATAGAATCATTTTCTTTTTTTTCCCATTTTGGGAGCTACATCTAACGGGTGTGGATCCAAAACAGTACAGAGTACGTACATGTTTCTCTTGGATTGAAAGAGAACTCGATTTCGAGCTCTTGGCAGGCACAGTGGACCAGACACGTGTTTGTTGCACAGATTATTGTTCACAAATGTTGACAGGGCAAATGAAAGACGATCATTAAAATGTGCGTCTTTTTCGCCAAATCAAAGCGGTCTAGAACAAGGTTAATTTCAGTTAGAGGTCATATTCCGTGCATACCCGACGAACACAGCCTCGTAAAGAATGCTCATTTGACAAAGTGAGCTGTTGCAAGCGGCAAGTACAGTATTTGGATTCGTACAGAGAGCCTAGTCTGCTGGAGCAAATAAGATGCCGTCTAGTCTACCGGTCCTAGACTAGTAATGGACCTGCATGGATTGTCCCTTTTTTGCATTAGCTTGCTCCGTTGGACTAGTAACCATAATACTACAGTATTTATGATAACCAACGCAACGAATAGTGCTAGAATAGTGCTAGAGAGCTCTGTGCAGATCTGTAGGGAATTACTAGACCTAGACTATGTAGGGTGTGCTGGTAGACTGCCTAAAGATAGGAACATTGACTGTTACTGCTGATGAAGGGTTTAGATGTGTTATTCTTTCTCTAAAGGTCATTTCTTGTCTTGCGGCACTTTTCGTCTGGTGGCCACTTCCTATCAAAAACTGAGGGGCTCTCTTGCATCTTGTTGCGAAAGTTACTGTCATACACCAATAAATGCATCAGACATACTGTACACTTTACATCAGCCAATTTACTGTACACTTTACATCAGCCAGCATACTACACACTATTAGTCTACAATAGGCTACAGAGTACTGTAGGCAGATGTATACAGAATATATTGCACCCATCTACCATCTTCCGTACCGGTACTTGTGTTCCCTAGGGGATTTGGCACAGAGAACAAGTAGCTACAACCTGTAAGTGCCGTCTTCTCCTGTTGTTTCCAACTTTCAATACTCCCTTTGGCTGTCAACGCCTCCCAGTGGGATGTACTGAATTACACATGCGTACCCCGTATAGGGGGATCTCATCCATGCATTTTAAATTAAGAAGGACACGATAGACAGTTGCAGTCAGAGAGGAAAAAACAACACGGAAATACCGTGGAAATCCCCTTGCGAACCCTTATCATGAGTTCACTGTTTTTTCCCGTGTACTGTACCCCGCATAGTAGAGGGTATTGTAGCCTACCATTAGCCTAGTTCCGCATGTTTTCAAAGGTAAAAAAAAGTAGCTTCAGCTTGTCAATGCATAGATGTACCGAGGTGTCAGTTTTGGGTGGTTTCAGTCGGACAAAGACCGGTCGAAGAAACGGTGGCTTGCGAAAATGTCGTCATTTGAAGGGAAATGAGTGTCTAGAGCAACAGCAACACAGCGCCATCTAGCGACAAAACTATTTTTTTCTCTTTTCGGTTGTACTGCAAATGACACCCTGATGGCCCCGCTTAATCGAGGTTTCTCGCTAACGCAAGGCCAAAAAACTCAAATGCTGTTTGGGAGCTAGTCTAGACTAATCATGGAGACACTCTAATTGTATGAAGCTGCGGCTAAAGGCGTGAACCAAAAGGCCGGCAAACCTACTAGCTATCAATTCGCGTTGTTAATAAATGGCAACTCTCTTTTTTTGTTCACTCGATTGCCATTTGCACCGCACCTCCGTGAAGACCCCGACCCTGCCCCGCCGTCCTCCACCCTCCAGCCAGCACCTGTCAACAGCTCCGAAAAGCCCCTAGCACGGTTGACGCTAGCCCCGACTTCCAGCAACACTATTTAGTCAACCGCTACCCGCAGCAAATGACCTCTTCCACAACCATGAGTGTGGCCCACCAGGTGAGCGCAGCGCCGACCAAACGAACGCTGGTGCGCCGCAAGCGCTTTCTGTGGCACCCGGACGACATCGAGAGCTACTACTACTCGGACGACTACTTCTCGGACGACGACGAAGACCGCGCGAAAATGGGCCGACCCCACGTCACTCCCATGGCGTCGCTGCTCAACATGGATCTCAGCGAGTACGAGCTGCTGCGGTTCTACAACTCGGACTCGTCGCCGCTTCTGGTGGCAGCCACCGGAGACACACAACAGAAACAGGGCCTTTGGATGGCCAACGTCCAGCATCTGTCCACAAGCAACGACGCCCTGAAGCAAATGTGTCTGGTGTTTGCGTCCATGCATCTCGGCTACAACCGAAACGACAGCCAGTACACCATGAAGGGCGGAATCGAGCACCCCAAAAGCGAGGGCCCCCCAAACCCTACAGAGATAGCGGGATACACACGTCTCAGCGACGACGTGTTGGAAGGAGTCATGATACTGTACACCAACGCCATCAAGGCCCACAACAAGCAAATCACGGAAATGACGCTGGAAACCTACGAATCAGTTTTGCTGTCTTCGGTGCTGATCTACCTCATGTCCATGGGACTCGGCTCTCTCGTACCCCTAATCAACTTTGACGGGGGCGCAGATCTCTTCTCCATCGGCAGATCCATCCACGACCTCACCTTCATCTACACTGGCCACAAACCATCGCCTGTGGTCATGACCGACATTGAACTCGAGAAAGACCGGCCAAGACTGCCTCGAGAGGAAGACCTGTGGGATATCATCGAGTTTGTAGACCAAGACCCAGACTACTCAAGCGCCGAGAAACGGAGAGTCAAGCACATACTCACGACGGAGCTGAAAAACCTCATCAATCTGTTGGCACTCGACATCAACCACCACTCGGTCTCTCACATCGCCGCATGGTGCACCTTCTGGACCCCCGGATTCTTTGAGCTGCTGCGACACGACCTCAACACATATGCGCTGCTATTTGTGTGCTACTGGTGTGGATACGCTCACATGTGGCACGTGCTGTTTTGGTGGGGAGACCGTATCCAGGACGACATACTGCACCTCAGGGACAATCTGCCAGAGCGCGTGCACCACTTTTTGAAGTGGCCTCTGAAGGCTTGCACCAGGTTTGACATCAGTTATGTCGATTTGCTGAGCGGCAAAATGCGAGACTTGTACGTCTAAAGCTTCCGCCGTACTCCTCCCAGACTCCGTCAGTCACATCGCATAATTTGTTACCCAACCCCCTCTCCCATGTATAGTATTCTACGTGTTAATTTATTCTCTATCAGCAACTCCCAGTGTTGTGTTCAAAACAGTAAAGTATCATTGTAAACTAGCTAGCCCTCACGAGCCGGGCAACGCAAAGTGTTAGTACGGCGAAATAGTAGACTATGGACAGGTGGACAATGCCAAACCTGCTCATAGACGGCTTCTCCACTGCCTGATGAGTATCTTCGCAAACACCCAAAGATTTCTCCTCCAGCTCTTTCAGCTTGGCCGATCCCTGTCTTCTCACTACGCCCTCGTAGTACTTTTCGTAGCTGCCGTTCTTCATGTGGTTGTAGAGCTTGTGGTACATGAGTGTCCACAGCACCAGTCCGACGAAATGGATGCCCAGGCCCACAAATATCAGATACTGAAACAGGATGCAGACGGTGGGCAGTCGTTCCTGGCGGCTTGGATTCACCATATCGCCGATTCCTCCGACGTACAAGCCGCCAACCACCCACCAGAAAATTCTGGTACAACAGTAGCCGCCATAGGTGGGGTATTTGGCGTACGTGTAAACCGGGTATGCACTGCTGATGATAGACGCGACAATGGTCACTGGCGTGAACCAGTCGAAAAAGGCGTCGAAAGCACTCATCATGTGTCGAAAGAGATGTTTTTGGACATGTTTATAGGCACGTCGACGGGGTATTATACGGCTTTTTCTTAGTTCGTCTTCTCTCGGCCGAATCTAATAATTATACTTTGGCCCAACTGAAGCAGCAGAAACTCAAATCGCTTTATGAGCTTAGGGCGGAGCAACTGTTCCGATTACTATTGTTCTAAAGGGGCCTTTGACGACTTTTCGGGTTCCATATTGAAATTTGTGCTTTTTTAGGGGGTATTTTCCACTCCACGTGGCAACCAACTGAATAGACCATTTGGTAGCTCTACTTTCTCCGACTCAGTGCTCATTGGACCCATGTACTTGGCATGCGCCATCTACGCATAATCATGCATTCCTTGGAAAAGGGGTAAAAAAAAAACGAGCTGTCTCATCTACTCAGGCGTCAACTGTCTGAGACTTTATTGGCGTTATTAAATGAACGTATAAATGGTATAAACAGTAGCGAATCTAGAAGGTAAACACAATTTTTCAGGTGTATGCGGGGGCCCTTATCCATGCTACTCTTGTTGTACCAATATCTGAATGTAGAAACAAGCCACAGTCCATCAGGAGAGTGTAGACTATAGACAGTATGGTGGTTTGTAAGATCAACATCGACAAAACTATAACATTATATAAACGACGCATTATTTCACGATAGGGTGAGCAAGGGTTTCATCTTGTATTAAATACCACCCTCTGAAGCCATTACAAACAACTTGGACGGTGCAATACTCAGTCTGTACTCCGTAGCAAACCAAAAACATTGACCCAAAGGCACAATTCACATCATACATTTCCCAGAGAAACCTGCCATATCCCTCACCGCATATCTAACATTTGAATTAGTACAGTATATAGTCTATCTAAGGAGCGATGAAATCTCGTCCGAAAAGGCCTCGCTTAACCCAGTCCTGAAACATGAGGGCACGGGTTCGGAAAGAAACACACTGGGAAAAGTAGGCAGATCGCCAGATGTACATACCCAGAAGACCTCCGGTGAAAGTGCCGTTGTTACCAAAATCGAATACCGCAGCGTTTCCAAGGTAAGCGAGGTTTCCGAGATGCTTGTACTTGAAAGGCTTGTAAAAGGCAGCATCAATGTCGCCATCACGCACAGGCTTGCTGAAAACCTGCTCACCAATGCTGGCGAGCTTTCGCAGCTTCTTACCTAGGTAAACACCCTGCTGGTTGGCCCGCTGGGCAGTTGCAGGCAGAGAGGTGATCTTTCGATCAATGTCCTTCAGAAGAGTGGTCAGCTCTTTGTACGACAGAGTGCCGGAGTGGTCCTTGTCGTACTCGTCAAACAGCTGGTCGATTCGCACAAAGTGCTCAGTGGTATCGGGAAGAGTCTCCACCAGCACGGAAGCCAGGCGCTTCACCTCGCTCACAGTGAGCTTGATGTCGTGCAGAGCTTTCTCGACGTTCTCTGGAGTTTCGGGGACATTGGCGGCAATGGGGCGAGAGGAGAGCACATGGGATCGCAGAATGTCCTGGGCAGTCTCAACAACGTGAGTTCGCACAGTCGAACAGTCTCCGATGGCATACGCCTGTCCAGCGGGGGTTCCGAGAATTCGCAGCTGAGAATCGGTCTCAATGGCTCGTCTGTTGGTCTGGGTAGGGGGTCCCAGATCCTTGACAATGTCCTTGGTCAGAGGCGACTGGTCCACTCCAGTTGACCACAGACAGAGTCCGAACGGCACTTCCTTGATGATCTTCTTGGAGGAGTCATTGGGGTCCGCCTGAGAAAAGACGACTCGGTTCTCCTTGACCTCGACGACACGGGAGTTGGTCAAAAGGTCGATAGAGTCGTGCTTGAACCGCTCCATGGCGTACTCGGAAACAGAGTGGTCAAAGGTGTTGAGAATGGCAGATCGCGACTGAATCACGTGCACGGACACGAGGTTTCGCAGAGCCTTGGGGTAGTGTTTGGACAGATCTTCGTTCATGAGGTCGTACACCTCGGCGGCCATTTCCACGCCGGTGGGGCCTCCTCCACAGACAACGAAAGAGAGCAGTCGCTTTCGCTCCTCCTCCGAGGTCGAGGGCAAAGAAGCCTTTTCGAGGTTGGCCACGAGCTGGGATCGGATCTTCTTGGAGTCTTCGGCGGTTTTGAGAAAGTGAACGTACTCCAGACCCTTGACATTGTGCGAGTTGGTCGTGCAGCCGACGGCCACCACCACCTTGTCGTAGGGGATGTAGAAGTTGACGTTGTCGCCAGTGATGGGGTCCTTTTGCGAGCACTCGATCAGCCGCGAGTCAAAGTCAATGTGGTTGGCGGAAGCGTTGACAAAGTGGGCGGCAGCGGCCTGGCACAGACGTCGGATGGGCTCGGTGATGGAACGCAGCTCGAGCGTACCGACGGTGGCGGAGGGAAGCATGGGCGTGAACAGAAAGTAGTTGGAGGGAGACACGAGAGTGACGTTGTAGTCGCCGGGTTTGAGGGCGTTGAGAAGAGCAACCGAGCCCCAGCCGGAGCCCAGAATGACCAGCCGCGGCTTGGTGGAGCCCTCGGCCTTGTCGGGGGTGTCTGTGTCGTCCAGGAAGGAGTCGAAGATGGGCAGGTTTTTGGGTCCGCCTTTTCGGGGCGAAAGAGCAAGCGCATGCACGTCAATGTCCAGACAGTCGTCGTAGTCCTTGTACGAGGCAAAGTCGTAGGCCAGGAAGCCCACGACCATTGTGGTGGCGGCGAGGCCGATTGCTCCGAAAGTCATGAGGCCCCACCGGAGGAACTTGCCGGTTCTCTTGACCACGGGAACAGCCTTGGGGAGCGTGTTTTTGTCGGCGGAGGTTGAGTAGCGGGCAAACTGGGCGTTTCGCGCGGTTCGAACGTCTCTGAGGGCGTTCAGCGACGGACGGGCGCCGCAATTGGGCCGCAGAGTCCTGGATATTCGCAATGTGCGGAGCATGGATGTGTTTCTGCAGGAGCGCAAGTTGAAGTTATGCACGATAACTGCGAGTGAGGGCTAGTCAAGTAGCTTTGTGGGGATGAGCCAAGTAAACTAGTTTGTTAACTGTATGGCCGATACACTTTGGTCGCGTGGGAGTCATGTGATTGAGCGGCCATTGAGGATGTGAGATTCCTCAGTGTGCTATTTTTTAGTGCTTCGTTCGGCGCTGCTGGTACAATTGATGGTGCATCTACTTGCAAATGTCAATGCGCCAAGAGCTGTACTCTGTACAAGAGCAGTCTACAAGGGAGTCGGTAGAATAGAGACAACAGACAGTAGTAATAGTAACAGTTGCTTGCTTGTCGCTAGACGCCCAATTAGCCCAAACAGCTCTGAGACTCATGGTTGCTACGCTTCTGCTGAACCCAGGCTTCTAACAACTTTCTGTTTCAACTTACAAAGCCTTGGGCTATGGTGATATATCCCGCACTCGTCTTTTTTTCCTTTTCCACGTTATTGCAACAACAAACTCTAGTTTGCTGGGAGCTGTCTAATATGCCGCACTCCCAATTAACGCCGGGCAAATTCTAAAATTCTATTTTAATTCAGCGGAAATAGGCAAGTGCGACATGCATCATCTGCCGGAGATAGCCAGAGCCCCGTTTTCTCTAGTTTGTAAAAGAGAGCGGAGACTGAGCACCTCCTAAAAAGAACAGAGAGCTACAGGCAGCCACGAGGCTCAATCGGAGCCCAAAACGTACCGTAGAACCGCCAGAAGCCAGCAGCGGCCTCGCCCCTGGCGCCAAGACAGAGCCAGAGCCAGCCCCCCAGCCCGCAACCCGTCCCAAAGCAAAGCCCACATCGCCGATATATCCCATCTCCGCCTGCCGCCACTGTAGCCTAAAAGCTGCCAACCCAAACCCTTGCTTGGCATAGTCCATGCCGGTGGACAGCCCAGCCTTCCTGACCTCCGCAAACACCTCACCAAGCACTTCTCCTTCTCCAACACACACAGCTACGATGGGCATCAACAACCCCGTCCCCCGGTCGCTGCGAAGCGAGTGCCGCAAGGCAGCCAAGATTCTGGCGTCCTTCGTCAAGCCCAACCAGATTTTCGGCCAGGATATGGTCATTCCGCCCCACGTTCTGCAGAACGCCGAGGGTCTGGTCATTCTCACCGTGCTCAAAGCCGGCTTTTTGTTTTCCGGCCGAGCCGGCTCAGGCGTCATTGTCTCCCGTCTGCCCGACGGCGGCTGGTCCGCGCCCTCGGCTCTGGTCACCGCCGGAGCAGGCGTCGGAGGCCAGATTGGCGCGGAGCTGACCGACTTTGTCTTCATTCTCAACTCGCGCAAGGCCGTGGACTCGTTTTCGCAGACCGGCAACATCACGCTCGGCGGCAACATGTCGCTGGCCGCCGGTCCACTGGGCCGAAACGCCGAGGCTGCGGGCTCAGCTTCCGCCTCCAACGTGGCCACCATCTTCGCCTACTCCAAGACCAAGGGTCTCTTTGCCGGCGTGTCGCTGGAGGGCTCGGTGCTCGTGGAGCGGCGGGAGGCCAACCGAAAGTTCTACGGCAACAACAACGCCACGGCCAAGCGGATTCTGGCGGGCTACGTGGAGCCGCCGCCCGACTGCGACGCCCTGTTCCGGGTGCTCGAGTCGCGGGCGTTCCGAAACCCCAACGATTTCGCCGACGACGACTCATACTTCCGCCATGACGGAGACTCCTTCTACGACGACATCCCCTCGCAGTTCTCCGACGGCTCTTCCCGCCGGGGTCCAGACAGCGACGACGAATACGGCAGCGGACCTCGAGGAGGAGGAGGAGGCGGCGGCGGCCGATTCTCGTCGAGAAGCAACAATGACGACAGACGCGGCTCTGCAGGCGGTCGACGGGACTCTGAGTACTCCCGCAACGACGACAGAGAGGTCGACGACATGACTTCCCGATTCCGGAAGTCCAATTTCAAGTCCTCGTACTCGGACGATCCCTCTGGTCGACGGGGCGGACGAGGCGACCGGGGAGGAGACCGAGGAGGAGACCGAGGCGGCTCCAGATCATACAATGACGACAAGTACGACCGAGAGAGCGACTGGAGAGACAAGGGACGGGGAGGCGACAGGGGCGACAGGGGCGACAGAGGCGACAGAGGCCACCAGTCCAGCCGATCGCGAGACTACGAAAACGGAGGCAGCCGATCGAATCGCGACCGAGAGTACGGCAGAGATGACCGATACGACCGACACGACCGACATGAGCGAGACGAAAAGTCTGACAGATACGACAAGCCCAGCGGCTACAAGCCTGCGCCGCCACCTCCCATTGCTGCCGCTCCCTCTGCTGTGGCCGAAGAAAAGGCCGTTGCTCTGTACACTTTTGACGGCGAGCAGCCCGGAGATTTGTCTTTCCGAAAGGGCGACGTTATCTCCGTGGTCAAGCGGGGAGTGTCCAAGGACGATTGGTGGACCGGTCGAAACGGCGCCGTGGAGGGTATTTTCCCTGCCAACTACGTTGAGTTGATGTAGACTCTTTTCTTTCTGTCTTTTTGTAATGATAATGATGTACTATGCCTGATGATTGAGGGGATGTGACTGAGAAAACTACGATTCAGTCCAAAGCACTAGATGGATTGCACTGTTAACTCCATGAGGATGTGAATTGTGGTCAAATCAATATTTCAACCAGATTTTGCTTCTTTTTTCAACTTCAGTAACTCAGTTTATGCCAAAATTGATAGTTTGAAAGCCGTTAACCAGAGGCTGTAAAGTGCAGAAGGTTAGATGATCTTCTGTACTAATCTGAGTCTGTTGAGTGATTATGCGAATGGATGACTCGGGGTTTTTGCTGGGAAAAGTAAAGTGAGAATCAGGGGTCAAAAATGCTGTTTTTCTGCAAATTATCGCATCTGGTGGCAAATGAACGCGGCACTGCGTCTATGGGAAAGGTGTTGGGGTCCTTTACAATGAATCATGAGTTCACATGATGGTGTTATACTAGATCTCTTTTCTTGAATTGGCTCCCTCACAGAGCCTAAAAAGTCAGTCTACTGTATCAATTATCCACGACGTTATTTTGAAAAGGGGGATACTAAAGGGGATACTAAAAGGGAAACCAAAGGGATACTATCGTCGCACCACGTTGCAGTATGTTTAGAGCAACTAATGGTGGCTATTACGACTCTCAGATGAGAAGACATTGGTAAATTTCACTTCTAGTTGAACTTTTCAGCCGTTGACTTTTTCACATTTCAACCCACTCAGACTCGGGCACTTTTTCTTTGAACATGTTTTTTTTCTTGCTCTAGGAATTGCGCAGTAGTTCAACTATCGAAGTGACTTGGATTCCTTCTCATTTCATTTCGACACCACATTGCTGGAACTCATCCTTACTCATCAAAACATTGACTCATTTATTTTTTATTCATTGCCGAAAAAGAACCGTTGAGTCCCCGAAGAGCAAATCAATTTAACCGTTATGGTTCCAAAGTGGGTCGTTCAAACAGCACACTAGTCTCAAGGTGATCTCATGATTTTTTTCTTGGACCATAACACATGCATTTTATGACTGCTCTGAACAATATCACGTTTAACTGGGCCAATTGTCCAACTCTGATATCCCTTTTCCGACTCTCGAGTTCTTTTTGCCATGTTTCTGGACAATCTCATATTTATTATCTTACCATGTGCATTGTGTTAAACCCGATAAATCCGATGTTTCCTTCTTGCATGCGTCATTACGTTGATTAGCCGTTATCTGCATGTTTTCGAAACTCTGTTTGTGCCGGGTAACGTGACGTCACTTTACATGCCTCACCATGTCGACAATGGTGTGACGTTTGAATATAAATGAATAGAGGGATTGTGGCACAGAAGTAGGCGAGAAACGAATGTAGCATTTGTTGGCTTTTAGAAATGTGCCGCTTTTCTCAGTTTGGTGCTTCACTCTTGGGATCTGTCTGCCATTGGAACTGATCCGAGACATCACAAGGGTCTATCTTGAAACAGCACTCAATACACAAGTCGAGACGGCGAATTTGGGGTATCTGTAGGTAACTGGGTTGTTGAATTCATGTTGAAAACAACAAACGTTTCTCTCAACATTTCCATCAGCTCAACTCGACGCATTTAATAACGAGACAGGGGCAGTTGGCGTGGTCATGTAGAGTTTACCTTCTCAATCAAGTCAAAGACGAAGGGAACTAACAGAGAGAGCTTCGGAAGAAGACACCTTGAATGAGTCATAGGGAATCGCAGTGAGCAAATCTGCCCGATGATCGAGTTTCTCATTGACAGTCTCCAATATCCAGTCAAAAACAAATCGAAAACAAACACTCTCAATGCCTCATTCGAAAGACTTGGACTTGGTCCCGTCGGTCACGTGACAAACCTTAAACCGCCTCCAAACAAGAAAAATATCCACCAACTTTCGGATCCGAAATGGGTAATCGGTCCGGATAATAAGCGGATAACCCATCAGAGAAGTGTGAGGGGAAAAGATGTTCCGTATCCCGTTACATGGTGGTTGTGATGGGCGAAAAGGACACGCGGCTGAATAGCACTGATAAGCCACGTATGCGTTTCCCGATTCGTCCATGCCGCAGAAAGTCGTGGATGCATATCTTGGAAGATCCTACGTCACGTTGCAGACGAGTCACGTGCAAAAGAGAGGTTTTGAGCAGCTGGATTTCTTTGGTCGTGTGGTTGGTTGTCGTTTTCCCAGTGTAGTTTCGGTAGATCAGGCCCCATTGACTTGAGAGAAGAAAAAAACAAGACGATATTTTCCAGCCCCAAATCGTCCGCATTGCGTGTTTTTATTTCCTCTCTGGGAAGTGTGTCAAAAATCGACCTCTAGTTTGAGTCTGTTATTCTCTCTCTCCTCTCTCCTCTCTCTCCCTGCTAACAACTGCATTATGCGATGTCCAGATAAGGTAGCAACCCACGTCCTGTGCTAAAAAAGCGGCGGCAAGACAAACGCAAAAAAGTCCCAAGGACACGTATGGGGCCCATTCGGTGAGAAAATCAAAAGCGCACAAACAGCGCTGGTTTGGGGCACGTTTCGGACGCCGCTGAATCAGCCGACGGTCACTTTTGGTTCTGTGTCCGCCTCGCGTCTCGTCTGTGAGAGAATGGAAACTTCTCGAAGAGAGACGCATCGATGCTCTCTGGATTAGACTTGGGCGCCAAACCTAGAGAGCGGAGCAGACCACAGTGGATAGGGCCGCTAACGAGGGTGTGCCAGGGACTCTACGGCGGTTCTGAAGAGACCATGACACTCTGCGTGTTGCGCCGATGCCGCCAAGCCGCTCGGATCCCAATTTGGACCACGGCAAACCCCCACACGCCACTCCCCCATATGTGGCTCAACTGCTGAGAGTGTGTTTAAGTCGGCCAACTATAACGCAAGCCGACAACTATAATAACAGCCTGGCAGCGACCTGTCCTCCTCCTCATACACCTCACTACACAAGTGTCGAAAAAACCCCACCACAATCACAATGTCATCCGCTAAAGCCGCAGTCGTGCCACCCGCCCCCACCGCCGAAGACGTTGCCCGAGCCAACGCCGGCTCCGAAAATGCCCCCGCATTCGCCGCCAAGGACTTCATGAAGAAGTTCCGACTGGACGGCAAGGTCGCCATCGTTACCGGAGGTGCTCGAGGCCTGGGCTTCTCCATGGCCGAGGGTCTGTGTTCGGTCGGCCTCAAGGGCATTGCCATCCTCGACGTGCAGCAGGATCTCGGTCTGGACGCCATCGAGAAGCTACACAAGGCGTACGGCGTGCAGGCCCAGTTCTACAAGGCCGACGTTCGAGACGAGGAGAGCGTCAACGAGATTGTGGACCGCGTGGTCCACGATCTGGGATCCATTGACGTGGTGGTCAACTCCGCCGGAGTGGCCGACCTCGTGCACGCCGCCGAGTACCCCGCAGACAAGTTCCGACGAGTCATCGACATCAACCTCAACGGTTCGTTCCTGGTCACCCAGGCCGCCGCCCGTCACATGATTAAGCAGGGCACCGGCGGAACCGTCGTCTTCATCGCCTCCATGTCTGGCTCCATCGTCAACTGGCCCCAGCCCCAGAGTGCCTACAACGCCTCCAAGGCCGCCGTCAAGCATCTGTCCAAGTCTCTGGCCGCCGAGTGGGCCGTGCACAACATTCGATGCAACTCCATCTCTCCAGGATACATGGACACCGCTCTCAACCGGGCCTACAACACTCTGTTTGAGGAGTGGAAGGACCGAACTCCCCTCGGTCGACTCGGAGACCCCGATGAGCTCACTGGTGCCTGCATCTACCTTGCCTCCGAGGCCTCTTCCTACGTCACTGGATCCGATATGGTCATTGATGGTGGTTACACTATCATCTAAGCATTCTGTTTGGTCACTCTTTATAAGTACTGTATTATTCATGGTTTTTTCGCCTTTTTCGTAGCCAAGGCCCAATGGGGCCGCCTTTGGTGCCATCTATAGCTGGCAGCATATGTTATTGCTTCAACGGCAGGGTATTACAGTGATTTATCTTGCGGCAGAATGGTATTGTATTCTTCTATGAATGCATCGTGACGCGTTTATCTGCGCATCACATATGCCAAGAGCAATGATCTGTATAAATTAGAAAGATATGAATAAATGATGAAAAAAAAGACACAATTAGTTATTTAATAGTTTCTACAGGTTCAAGTAAATATATGTCCAACCATCTTACGAACACTCAAGTAAATGTCAGCACTTTCGACTACTTTACGATTTGTATACCAGGGTAAGATGAGTGAGGCAATTAACGATAAGTATATGGGCTGTTAGGTGGCAAGTAAAATCGATGATTTTAAAGGAGAAGTCTTTGGTCTAGGGTTCTGATAGTTCACTTTTCTATCTACTCTTCTGAGGAGATACCCATGTTCATCAGTTTAGTAAGCATATCTCCACTTGAAACTTGTGTGAGCAAAAAAAAAGCGTTTGATATTGGAATTGCGTCTCGATAGAGATATATTAGTTGGAATACGGTGGTTATTAGGTATCATCGTATTCGCACTCAAATCCCTTGAACAATGCTCTTTTTGGAAACCTGGAACCGGTACTTTTCAGCAACAATAATTAGACACTCTCTTTTAACACAAGACTGTTACAGAGTACTCTTGTCTAGCCTGTAGAACATGACTCAACCCAAAGAACTACCTCACGCTTGAATGAAGTAGCTATTGAGTCATTGTTTCGCCTCTGTTTCGCCTCTTTTCTGCCTCTTGTACGTTCAGTCGCATTCACTAACTTCCAGACATGAACTTGAACCCAACTCCAAAACTACTCTCTCAAACTAAAGGAAGAAACAGACGAACAGGGCTAAAGTCTCTGAGACAGTCCACATGCCCCGCCCTGAAATCCGTCCAGCTCTCTCCGAAACTCCGAAAGATTCCGATGACGTTTACTTACCGACTAACGATTTCTGCTTCTCCTGCTTTCGTGCATGGACTCGGATCTTTGGTTCCGAGAGCTTCTCTGGAGATGTTGGATTTGGGGAACATGTACCGGAATCAACGGGGTTAATACCTCTCACTCACCATCATATCGCTCAGACATGTAATCAAAAACCAAAGCTTTGGCTCTCAACCGTGCCTTTACCCTCATAAAGCTCTTCTGTTCTCGGAACAACCGAATTCTTCCGAAATCCGCTCCGGAAGGGACTCCGACGTGGAAGCTACCGGTTTTTCCGACCCGAGCCGGCCCGAGGCTTTGGTGCGGTGCACACGCATTTCTGAGGCGAAATGGCTGCAATGCATTATGCGCTTTCCAAGGGTGAAAAGGTGAAGAGAGGAAAAAGAGGGGGTTCGGAAGAAGGGTGAAAGACAAGGCTCTTGAGGTAGATTTAGAGGCAATCTGCAAACGATATATCACGACGTCGTTGTATTGACAATGCCACAAACTCTGGAAGGAGAAACTGCTCAAACACGCCGCCTTCGAAACACTGGTTGCCATTCTAGACTAGAGTAGACTGGACTAGCAGGCAGCATTGCGCTCATGTGCACTTGGATAGCAAAGACAACACGAGCATGAAGCAGCAGCTCGCTGCAACTTCTCCGCTGGCACAGACAATGTGCTCATGTAGGTCTAGGCCCAAAGTCGTATGCCCATGGCTCTATTATTCGAAATTTGGAGCCGTCCAGAGTTTGCGGGCGGGGTTTAGCTATGATCTGCGCAGCATATGGTTTGCGAAAAAGAAAGGTGTGGATCGGACGAGTATTTGGCCCTGCAAAGATGCTAGTCCAGCGCTGGCCTGATTCAGCGGGGAGGGGGACACCGGTGACATGGTCTGGGACCTGGCATTAGACTAGCTGGCCGCTGTTTGAAACGAAAATGGAGAACTGTTTTGATTCTTGCTCAATGCAGGCACCAATACTAATCCTACAGTACTCTGTAGACTATCTGTAAGCAAACAAACATAGCCTTGCTAGCCACAAGTTTTTACAAGTGTCAAGATACGACACTGACACCCAGGGGCCTTTCTTCCGGCAGACAACCCCACCTCGCTCCCTCCAGCCTCCACACCACTCTGGAGAGTCTCTTTTTCGTCTTTCTTTTTCGTTTTTTTTTTTTTGGCCGTCTCTTTCTAAAATGAGATTTCTGCATATTCTTTTGGTCGAGAGCAACAGCCAACCTCAAGTCAATGTATCTCGACGAGTGGAGCAGGTACTGGGATTCTGAAACGACGATATTTGCCAGCAATCCGCCCTACGCACGCCTGCCCACGCGGAAGCGCTTCTGTTGCTCCAGAACAGCGGGTTTTGCTGCTATAGGTCACACCGCGTTTCCTGAAAGTGGCACTTGCAAGTCCCAAATTTGCCCGCATAATTATTACGCAATAATGTCGGAAAAACAGCCGCGCAGTAGCTTCAAAACAAGACAAGCAGGGCAAAAAATAGACTTTGGCTCTCTCCGACAAAAGCGACAATTTTTTCATCCCAGAAGAAAGAGGGGATGTTAATCCGAAAGAGATCGGCGACCGTTGGGGGACCCTCAGCGAACGGCTATAGCTGCTAAACGGAGCACACACCGACGAAACGCCAGCCGTGTCTGTCTAGAACTAATGAGATGCAGCCACTAACGCAACGAACAAGAAAAATATGCAGCTACCGATGCTCATAACAGTTCCAAAAACAGGCTCTTGGTGAGCTGCGGTTTTAGCTGCAATATGTATCAGGGCGCGGTCCTTAGCTTCAGACATGCATTCGTAGCGGGGGGTGGGTGTTTGGTGGTGGCAGTTTTAACGGGCACAAAAGAATGGCACAAAAGCGAAGAGTGGGGCCCCAGAACGGGACAGCGACGTGACACGGGACGTGGTGTGGGTGGTGGGGGGTGAGTCAGCCACGACATGGGCCCTGTTGTTGCAACACAAAAGCAGAGCTAGGACCCTGTCTAGGCCATCTCCAGACTAGCATTGCTCTTCCCTTTGGACAGATGAGGCGGGGAAAGAGCATAGAGCTAGCAAATGTCTCAGACGGGGAAAAACGACCGTTTCCCATTGCACCATTGGCGTCCCCGGAAAAACACAAACGCAGAGCACGTGCCACAAAAAGAGAGCCGCTTCGCCCCCAGCACGCACCCGCTGCCCTCGACTTTGCGATTCTGCGCCTTTGCAACTTCCGTTTCTCCGCCTTTGGCCACGGACAATTCCCTCAGCGTGTCTCAGACCCACGGCAGCACGCTTCGAAGCATAACGAGCTGCAACGACGGGTGCAACGTTAACCGAGGCTGGGAACACTGTGTCTAAGTGGAAGACTAACTGTCTTTGTTTTGGCGGCCTGGCTCTTCCGAAGGACGATCAAGCGCCTTCTTCTGCTGCGAGCTCTCCAAACAAGCAGGTGGAGAAAACCCCAGGAATTCCCAGGGGGCGCACGAGGCGGGCGCCACACCCGCAGCTTGTTCGTCTCATGCCACCGCCCAAAACAGGCTGCACCGTCTTAATGTTGCTCCTCCACAACATGCAACGCGAGCTTGTTGTGCCTTCGCTGAACTACAACATGCACCTTTTGCAAAATCATAAATAGCCGTATAACTTTTTTAACGGCTCCATATATAATCTAATCCGTCCCTCTTCACTCTCGCCAACGGACCATGCTTGACCAACCGAAAAAGCCGTTGTGGCCGAAAATCAGACACTACTTGCGAGAACCGTTTGCCGAGTTCTGGGGATGTGTGATCCTCATCGTTCTCGGAGACGGTTCCGTCGCCCAAGTCACGCTCTCTAACGGCGAAAAGGGAGACTACCAGTCCATCTCGTGGGGATGGGGTCTGGGAGTCATGTTTGGCGTCTACGCCAGTGGAGGAATTTCCGGAGGACATCTCAACCCGGCTGTCACTCTGTCTTCTTGCGTCTACCGAGGCTTTCCCTGGCGCAAGTTCCCGGGCTACATGCTGGCCCAGACGCTCGGATGTATGGTCGGAGCCGCCATCATCTACGGAAACTACCGATCGGCCATCGACACTTTTGAGGGCTGCAAGGGCTGCCGAACCGTGTCAGGCCCCAAGTCCACAGCAGGCGTCTTCTGCACCTACCCAGCTCCTTTCATGACCCGAACCGGACAGTTCTTCTCGGAAATCGTGGCCTCGGCGGTGCTGCAGTTTGTCATTTTTGCTATTAACGACACAAAGAACATGCCTGCCGGCCCCCTTGCACCGCTCGTTCTCTTCTTCCTCATTTTCGCCGTCGGAGCCTGTCTCGGCTGGGAAACCGGCTATGCCATCAACTTTGCCCGAGACTTTGGTCCCAGACTTGTGACCGCCATGATTGGCTACGGCAGCGAAGTGTGGTCTGCCGGAGGCTACTACTTCTGGATCCCCATGGTGGCTCCCTTCATTGGCTGTCTCCTCGGCGGCTTCTTCTACGACCTGTTCATCTACACCGGAGACGAGTCGCCTCTGAACTGGCCCTGGATGGGCTTCAACCGGTGGCCACCGAACAAGCGAATCGAGCACGATATGGGAATGGTGGACGAGCGACACGACGGCCTCATGCTCGTTGACGCCCATCCCGACATGGGAATGGTGGAGGAGAACCCGCTCAGCAGCTCGGAACCCAAACCCGAGGTTGACGGCATCTCCAGTGACAACCAGACTGTTCACCATGGCCACAACGTGCATGGCGAAGCTGGAGGCCACGTTGAAACACCAGACACAGTTCCTGCCGAACGTCAGGGAGCAGCCCAGTTTCTGGAGTTTGACAACCTAGACGACTCGGACAGTAGCTAGGTATGTATTTATTCAGCAATTTGATTAACAAGGAGCCCATTCGTGCTCCGACCATCCGTGTGGATGGAATGAACCATTACGAAAGAAACATTTAAAGTAATAATTTGCATATTAATTAGGTGTGTTAAGTACTCTGTAGTTTTGAGATTGAGGTGTATCACACGGCTTCTCTATCGCACAGCTGCAAGTTCATGTACATTTCCAAATGTATTTAATATATAAAAGACAAACTACTATCCAGTCTTCTGTCACCAGTCCATTGTGGCCAGGTAGTGGCCACACCCACGTTCCATGCTCCTAGTCTCTCTCCGCTTACAGGAACTGAAGCCAGAAGTAGACGTAGTAGTGGAGCTTGCTCTTGGACTTGAGATCAATCTTGTAAAAGTCATAAGAGTCGGGGTGGTTCCAGTCCAGAGGCTGGAAAGTGGGATCACTCTCAATCATACGCACGTACTTGTCGTTGAGATCTCCAGGAAGAAAGTCCGACTGGTTGGGGAACTCCGGCACCTTGTGGTAGAGGAACCAGGCCACAACCAGGTAGCCACAAGGCTCCAAAAGAAACACAAGAGTAGGCCATAGACCCAACGCCAGAATGAAACTCCAGAAGAACTCGTAACCCCAGGTGACGATAAAGGCAGCCCACTGGGTGTAGATGAACGCTCGGAGGTACTCGCTTTGGGGGAACCATCCAGTGATGAAGTACACCTGAGACCACTTGATTTCGTTGAGCAGCAGAGAAATGAAGAGTCGGAAGAAGAGAATGATGATCCAGTGGTAGGCGAACACCTTTTCAAGCCAGTTGAGGCCGCAAGCCATGCACAAGATGATGGCCACAAACTTCTGGGGAGGTACTCCCATAGCATTGAGCTTGGCAGAAGATATTTTGGGTGCGGTCCAGAAAGGAGCAATTGACGTAGCAATAAGCATCAGCAGGAAGAAGAATCCAGATACCGTTCCCTCACCTGCCTCCATTTCATCGTCAGGCAATTGTCCGTCTCTCATTCGAAAGAGCACCATGGAGTGGGAGAGCGAGAAGTCCTTGATCCAGCACATGGCGAGGTTGACACCAATTGCTGGCAGCAGTGCTCGTCTGAGGCGGTCGTAGATAAGGACGGCTTCGTATCTGTTGATGCCTCCATAACCTGCTGACGTGTCTTCGTTCTGGATATCGTCGACAGCAGCCTGGATGGAGGACTGAAGGCCTCCGATAGACGAGGCTGCGGCAGAGGCGCTGGTGCCGCTAGTTCCGCTGGTGTCTCTGGGGGTGTTTGTGCTGTCATCTGTGCTCTTCTTCGTGTCACTGGTGTTGTGTGTTTCGTCGTTGTTGTTACGTCCCTCGACAATCAGCTCATCGCTGCTTCGAGGAGACTCGTCCTCAATGCGGATTCCGTTATCCTTGGCCATTGTCTGTGATCCTGGGTTGCTGAGCTCTTTTCGTTTGTCGCGTACCGTTCTCTGTACTCAACTATCAGTGATGAGGTAGAGTTGAAACCTTGCCCAGTGGCAAGGCACGATAAAGAAAGGCATGTGTGACGAAAAAGCGAGTTAAAAAGAGAAGGACGAGCAGCGAGAGTCAGTGGCTGGAAACCTGAAATCTCTCTGCAAACAGAGCGACAATCTTATTTCAAACAGATTGTATATTCAGTCAATGGACTGCACGCTATCTGGATCTTGCAAGTGATGCATCTGTAAAGACAAAGCATTCATTGCTGTCCTACCTTGCATGGATTATTTCGGCTAACTTGTTAGTTGCATATGTTTGATTTGACTGGACGTTGAGTACGAGAAAGTAAAAAAGAGGAGTAGAAGCAGTACAGAGTACGTAGTTTGTCTGGAGTTGGTCGAAGGTGGTTTCAAAGAGTATGTAGCTTTGATTTGGTTTCCTTGAACGATTATTCTGTGGTTACGTAATCACCATCAAATCGAAGAGTACCTGACCACGCTGAGCTGGAAAAGGAATTTTGGTAATACTGTCTATACTGGATATCAAAAAGCATTCTAAAAAATCATCTATTACTCGTCTTATTTACGACGGTCTTCAGGTCAGTTCTCACAACCTGAATATTCAAGGCAGTGGTCTCATTCGATAGTAGGTAGGGTAACCCGCCCATCTTTTTTTTGGACTTATCAGATTGCTTTGCGGAATCCATTTTAGTAAAGTTTAAGCGAGCTACCGATTTAGAGTTTTTATCATAGCATGAGGTAGGAGCGGTGTGACCAAATTCGTGTTTAAAAGCTCATTTTTGACTATATTTAATCAATTAAAAATGCGTGCAGAAAAGAAACAGTCGTTTCTTCTACTGGTACAACTGTCACGTTCAGGACTCTTTTGTTCATGGACTTGGACAGACCTTTCCGAAGACAAATTCTTCATTAGTACTACAGAGTGTACTGTACCCTATTTTGTCTGGTCTCTATCTTCTCTAAAACCACATTGAGAAGGATTCTGAGAACAATTTCCAACTGAATCGACTGCTGGTAATGCCATAGTTTCTTTCTGGAAAAAATAAACCCCTTCATATCATAAATATCGTAAATATTGAGCATCTTCTACAGACTGATCTGAGGAACAAAGTTGGGTATCATCACTCTAAATAGAGAGTGGATTTAGAGGGGGTCGATAAATAGTACTGTAGAAATAGTCTGACTAGATGATGAGAACACGAGATAGTAGCTTGGATAACTGGAATAAAAGTCAACAAATGAGGCAGCTACGTTACAGACCAATAGCTGCACAGTAACTCTTGGCAGACTTTCTACCCTAGCCCTTCGATCAGATGATCTAGCGTTTTGAATCGCAACATCTCCTGTCGTGTTTACCACTGAAGTATATCTACTACAGTACAAATCTGTACAGTACCAGAGCCGAAATGATCATCCAATTGGGAGAACATTCACTTTGAAAAAAGGTAAGAAAAAGTGTTGTAGCTGGTATATGCTCTAGCTACTGTGGTCGTATTTCTCCCACCAACAGCTATAATTCAACAAGACAACAATAACCGGCTCAATAGGAGCTTCATAAAACACGACGTTTAGTTGGAATTAGCCAATTGCCCTTAGTCACCTACTTAGCCGACCCATGGTTGGTTACTATCAGATGGAGGTGCATGACAGCGGACTTGGCAACTCTATTCCTCCCTCTCCAGATATATAGACCCCAGTCGCTTTGACACCTCTTCCACTGCACCCTTCTGCTCCACAACAAGCACCATGAAATACTCTGTTGTTTTTGCCGCCGGAGCCGTTGCGCTCCCCGTTCTTCCTGCTCTTCAGCAGATCACTCTCAGCTCCACCAACATCATCGACCAGGTGTTCCAGTGGCTGCCTGACTCTTCCAAGGGCTCCACAAAGATGTCTGGAGACACTCTAGAGCAGTCTGGAGTGCCCTCTGTCGAAGAGGCCGCTCGAGTTGCCCGAACTCTGGTCCACCGAGAGTCTCTGGCCACCATGGTCACCGTCAACTCCGACAACATTCCCGAGGGCTACGTCGAGTACTACGCCGACTGCGGATCGGACGGTAACCCAGTCATGCTCAATGTGCACATTGGCACCGGGTTCCGAAACATTGCTGCCGGCTCCAAGGTCACCCTTTCCGTTCGAGTCGGCGACCATCCCGTGACCGAGAAAACCAACCCCGTCTACCCCGGCGGCATTGTTCGGTCCACTGCAGGCTCTCCCCGAGTTTCTATGCGAGGCGAGTTCAAGGATCTCGACAAGGAGGAGATTGAGGCCGTCCAGGAGTGCTTTTTGGCCCGTCATCCCGACGCCAAGTGGTGGCTTCCTGGCAACAATGTCCATGCCACCTCTTGGGTCAAGTTTGACGTATCTTCGCTGCACATGGTTGGCGGCTTTGGCGACCGCGCCTTCATTGGCACCGTCCCCGGCGACGTCTACCGAGCTGCCAAGATCATCCACCACAAGCACCACGGTGACACCAAGGACGTTTCTCGGGAGGAGATTCTTGCTGCCCACGCCGGACTCTCAGGCGACAAGGCGGAGTTCCTCAAGGCCCATTCTGGCGAGGCCTACGAGGCTGCCGTGGCCAACCTCAACGGCGAAAAGTTCCACAAAGTCGACGAAAACCACGGCAAGTCCCACAAGACTCTAGCTGCCCATGCTGCTCTCAGCGACGACCCCAAGGCATTCATGGAGGCCCATTCAGGTGACGTTTTCGAGGCTGCCAAGGCTTCTGGCGAGCATCACAAGGTCGATAAGAACCACGGAAAGGGCCACGGAAAGGGCCATCACGGCAAAGTCCGAGGTCAGACAGTGGACCGAGCAGCTATGCTTGAGATGCACGCCGAGCTGAGTGGTAACAAGGAGGCCTTCCTCAAGGCCCATGAGAACTCCGAAATGGCTGGTGCTTCCAAGTACCACTCTGAGAAGTCTGAGGATGACGAGGACTGTGAGCATGCCCGATGGATGCGAATCCACAACAATCTGCTCTAAGTGGCTCCACTTGACTCTTGACTCTTGATCTAACTGTAATGACGTAACGACTCCAACAGTCCGCTGTAACTCAATAATGATAACTCTAGTGGTGTGTTGTATGTTCCGTTTGAGAGGTGATGTGTGGATATCGCCAAGGTGACGTCTCCATCTGCTCAAGTCAATGATAGGGTACGACTTTTAGGAGCTATTTGAAGAGTATCATCTCTTTGAACTTGATTCTGAATATATTGGCAAGAGTAGTATTCAGTGCGGTACTTTGCAATATGCTGTAGATGTAGCTGTGGCAATGGTTATCATCGTACCAGGTCTTACTACCAACTGATCTCGTAAGTACAGTGTGTCTATAACTATCTACAACTCTAGTAGAATAATGTTAGAAGAAACTCAACTCCATTGAACGAAAAACACAATTGTGGTCCTGATGAAGACTTTATTGTTACTCGTTATTGACTGTTGGCTTCTTCTAAATCTCAAAAGAAAGTACGCCTTCTAGTGGTATGGGAATAATGTTGTAATCAAGTGACTTATTCAAGCAGTATATGATATAAGTGTGAGTTGTTTGTTAAATCATCATTTGTATAATACTGGTAGTCAACTACCTGGGCCTTTTGGTTATCTACTGCGTGACTTGATCTCATGCAATTATTCATTTTTATGATGGCTCAGGCTTGAGATACCATCTTTAAAGCATCGAAACGACAAAAAATAGTGTGAATCGGCATCAAAACTCGATGAATGATTTGCTCTACAGAGTACAGTACAGAGTAGTCAATTTCTGTATAAGCCATGTCTATATCTCCCTTACTAATCAAAATTTACGAAAACCAGTTGAATCAAAATGCTGTCCATCACCATAGGATTCAAACGAACACGGTTAATTTAGTCCAAAAACCACTCAAGAAGAACGAGTGTTTCGTACCGTACTGTACTGTATTATACTATCACTATGTCTACACTGCTACCTCTTAGTCCAACTACATAGACGCGTCATTCCTTCTAATAGGCACCAGACAAACCATTACACATCATATATTCATACATACAAAGCACGTCTACTTCTGTCGCTTGTAAATCTTGGCGAGGAAGGCATCGAGAACAGATCGCTTGAAACCTCGAGACTCGTCAACAAGCTCAATCTTCTTCTTGATGTCGCCCACAACAGCCTCCTCGTAGTCAAGGTAGTCCTGCTCAATCTTCATGTCCTCAAACAGCTTCTTGACCACAACCTCCTTGGTCTTGTCCTTGACACCGTAGTTGTCCTCAAGCACCTTTCGCTGCTCGGGAGTAGCCTTCTGGAGGGCCTTGTTGACCAGCCAAGAACACTTGTTGTCCTGGATGTCGGTGCCGATCTTTCCAATGACCTCGGGATCGCCAAAGTTGTCAAGGTAGTCATCCTGGACCTGGAAGTACTCGCCGAGAGGGATGAGCACGTCCATGGCCTGCTGGAGGTCCTTGGGGTCGGTGACGCCAGCCACGTACATGGCCAGGACAACGGGCAGGTAGAAGGAGTAGTAGGCAGTCTTGTATCGGACGATGAAAGAGTGCTTCTCGAGGGAGAACCGGTCGAGATCAACCTCGTCCTCGGGAGCGGTCAGCAGATCAACCAGCTGGCCGAGCTCAGTCTTGAAGGAAATGTCGTGGAACAGCTCGACAAGATCAATGTAGTACTTCTCCTGTCGGAAGTGCTTCTTGAGCAGAATGTAGATGCCGGACTCGAGCATGAACGCGTCGTTGATGGCAATCATGCCGACCTTGGGCTTGAGGTACCAGCAGGGCTGGCCTCGTCGGGTCTTGGACTCGTCCATGATATCGTCAGAAACGAGGAAAAACGCCTGCAGCAGCTCAATGAACCATCCGAGCAGCGCCAGACGGTAGTACTCCTCGTCGTCGAGCTCCTTCTTGCCGGTCAGCAGCTGGAAAGTGTCCACAACGGAGACACCTCGGTTGAGCTTTCCACCCACGCAGTTGTACTGCAGAGAGTCGGCAAACCACTGGACGGCATCCTTGGGGAGACCCTCGTCTCGCAGCAGCTGGACGAGCTCCTCGGAGATTCGGGGGAACACGCTTTCGAATTTGGCCTTGGACATGATGTTCTGTTCTGGTTGAATGTATCTTCTGATCAGGACTGTGTGTCTTTTGACGTGTAGAGATCAGTGTCTTGAAACTTTGGCCGCGAAACCTTAAATCCGTCTGTTGGGAGGATACGAGTGGTGCGACCAAAGCGAGCTTCAGGGGGCACCGATCTACATCATCCTTAAGAGAAGTAAGGAATAATAGTACTGTTTGCATCAGGGAAAGGCTGGCCTTTATATAGTTGTGGCTGATGCTTTTGTGTCCCCAAATCTCGTAGCGCTAGTTATTACGACGGTTATTGAACTCTCGAAGACCCGAAACTATGACTCAAAATGATTCAACATGACTCTAACTGGAGTCACGTTTTCTGGGGGGTGAAAGTGGGTTAGGGTTTTTATTTTGCTAGCTGTAATTGGCTGAAGTAATTGGCTGGATTGGTGTTGCATGGAGAGGTGGTTTTTTAGGGTGTAGTTTTCATTTTTTTCAGATTTTTATAACGTGAATCGATGTAGAATGAGAATATCTTTGGAATAGTACACTTTGTGTCCGTTTTGAGTGGATATTTTAGGACTTGGAGTGGTGTTTGATGAGGTTGTATTGATGAACTGTATCTTTAGACATTGCACTATTTCATTCCTCAAGCATCAGCCATAAAACGTCGGATATGAGTTCAGTTCCGTATCTAGTGGTGATTTGATGGTCTACTCTTGTACACAATTGATTTCTGCTGAAAATGGTCTATTCAGAATTTCTGTAGCTCTTCTGTGGGACATTATGTGAAAAGCATCTACAATCACCACACCAGTCATGGATATTCATTTTGATTGTATCTGAATGACACCCGTTTCGATCTAAACAGTAGGAAAAGAATTAGGGTAGAATCAAAACTGAAATCTGGTAAATGATCTTTCTATTTCCTATCCTTCATTTTAAGTAAGATGATTACTACTCTTGGTTAGTATTGTGGGGAATGTACGGGAATATCATCATACTGTACCACAAATAACGGTGAAAAGTCTCATTCATTAGAAATTTGGGATCGGATGTTTTATGAAACATGTACAACAAGAATGTACTGCACCTTTTTCTTGTTTTGGGGCTCTTTCGTTACTTGTTCAACATGTCTTCGATTTCGAAAAGGCCGCCCAAAGCCTTTTTTAAATGTCGAATATTTCGATAGTCATCAAAAAAGAGAAAAATAGAAGAAGAAAAAAAAAAGAAAAAAAAATCCACACAAACTGACCGCCTTGAAAACTTATCACTCTCTTTACACCCACTTGAAAGGTTACCCTCCTGTTTTATCCGTTCTTTTTGCTTCCGCTCCTCATCCCACTTCCACCCCCTGTAGTTTCTAAACTTTGACAGGCACGTGACTTTTACAAGAGTCGACTATACCCCCCAGTTTGACAGCAAGAGCACATTTAATAATAGAAAGACAGGTGTCAGGTGTCATCGGGGGAGATAGCCCAATGTTTGGCCGTATTCGTTTGTTTTATTATGCGTTAGAGCGCTTTGACAGCCGAAAACAATAAATCTTCCGTGTGTTTGCAGGGGTGTGGTTTTAAAAATATTCATGATTATTATAAGCTACTGCACGTCGAAGTTAAGATGAGAAGCTGTCTAAGCTTTTGCGGAAGGGGGTGCGAGGGGTTTACAACTATAGTTCTGGTCACACGCTGCTGTAGCTGTGAGAGGTCAGGGGGTATAAACATTCGGTGTCTATTTTGTCTATTTTGTCTATTTTGTCTGCTTTTCCGTCCAGCTCCGGTTTATTACTTTTCCACAAATCACTGCTTTACTTAAACTGATGCTGCTTCTTTGCTAAGAAGATCTACAGTGCTACTACTGCAACGGCAGTATCTGCTACCCTCGAGGAAAACAGCCAACTTGGACATGCGGGGCTATTGTGGAGGGGCTGGATTGAGGGGCAACATAGCCGAGTACCATTGATTGGTGCGGAGTTGGGATTGCTTGGCGAGATGGATGGGTCTTCGAGAGAAGAAAAAAAATGTTGGCTGTAATTTTTGGTTGTCATCATCTTTGGGCAAAAAAGGCACCAAGAGATCCAAACTCAGAATGGCTGCCTTTTCGGCCGCATTAGGCTGCCCAAGCCATTGTCCACCCATCGCCAACTGTATCTGGGCAGCAGCTCGGACAACGACGACGCAAACAAGGGCCTTCTGGCCATGGTGGGCGGCTAGAGTGAGACAGTCCATGTACACTGGTCATCGGCAATCGCGACAATCGCGACAATCGCGACAATCGTCAAAAGTCAACGTATAACAGCATTTACCGTATCTCTCTGTAGACACTAGCTAACAGTTAATTTCATAGCGTTTGCCGAACCCTGATTTGCTAATGGGAATCGTCCCCAGGTTTTCCAAACGCCAAAAGTCATCTGACGTTATCACACCTCAAGGACTGCTTGTACCGTCAATTTTTGGCCCGCCAAAAAGTACACAAACGTGCCGTACCTACCTGGCTGCATGCAGCTGCCACTGTTGCTCTGCTATAGCTGTGGTAGAACAGCTCCTGCTTCTTTCAATAACACTGCTAAACGGTTGGGCTGCTGCTGCTTATACACCCTGCATAAAGTGGGTCACTAACTTTTACAACTTTGGTGCATCTTTCAGATGTCTGTCTATTTTAGGCGAAAGTTACCCTACGATTATCGAATGCAAACTTTTTTTCACGATACGCAAACGGCATGTAAATGGCGATCAAAAGGTCTTAGAAAAAATCGGAAAAGAGCATTCTGCTCGCATTATAATACCAGTGTAGTGGTACGTTTTTTGAAACCAAATTCTCTTTCAATGGACTGTTGTGACGTGCTGCTTGGACTCAAAAGTGACTGACGCATTACTGCATTCGTATTCTCCGAAGTCGGAAATTATAAATGTTATTTCCAGGAGAAGGAATCTGAAAAAAACCAAAAAACCAAAACGAAAAGTTGAGCAAAAAAAAAAAACGAAAAAGAAAAAAACCGTAAATCAACCGACACATTCCTTCGGTTTCAGACAGTCTCAGATCCGTGCCGCGTGTATTCCAGAGCAACCGGGGTACATTTAAAACACCCAAAGGGGTTTGATATTCAATCTGTTTTGGGTAACCTGGAGCCACCTCGTGTCCTTTGTGGAACGTCTCTCTGTTCCAGTTTTTAGTTTCTTTTTCTTCTTTTGGCTCAGTGCCGTTCCTCTTCCCCAGCTGTCATTTTTAACCGAAAAATAATACGACCACTCAAAAAAAAAAAAAGAGGCAGCCTAAATGATAATGGCACCACCTAGACTGGTATAGCTGCTTTATAACCGTCTAGTCTAGCTGCTGTAGGACTAGCTGCTGTTATAGTTGGACTAAGGCAGCCTTGAAGCTAGTAGCCAGTAGTCTAGCTTTATTTTTAAGTGGAGTAACAGGGTCATCACCAGTGCGGGTTACCAGGGGAGGGGGGGTGGCTGGTGATATAAACAGTACGTACCAGTGTACATACTGCAAGAATGCATTTTGTATTCATAAATACTTGTTCCACTTGTATTCCACCCGAGGATACTTCCTGACCATGACCGGATCGTGAATAAAAACACCCTCGTCTGCCCGGCCGTACTTTTTCACCGTGTCTTGGTACTCGCATGAAGCTCCCATTTTCGCCAGTCGGTCGGCCTTGTCGTTGCCCAGATCGTAGGAATGAGACCTCACAGTGCGGATGACAATATTTTGGTTCTCGTACAACAGAGTTCGCAGTCTCTGAAGCAGATGAAAGTTGTGGTGAGTCCGGATCCCCTCGGACGCACTAAGACCAGTCCAGCCAGTGGACACCATTTGCGCCGTCCAACTGGAGTCCGTTCGCAGCTCCCAGAGATGGTTCTTGTACTCTGGCTGACGAGATATTATGCGGATGGCCATAACAAGGGCCAGAATCTCGGCTCTGTCGGAGTCCTGTTCCCCCGGCACTCGTCCATATGCGTTTAGAGGGTCAGAAAGTCCAAACCACACACCCCATCCAGCCTTGCTGTTGTCATCCTCATGCCGATATCCAATTAGATTGGCTCCATCCGTGTAAACCACGCGGGCATCTCGATCCTCGTAGCCCTGCTCGTAGTTGGTCGCAAGATATGCCACCTGGTTGTTGAGTCGCTCATGCATCTTGCCCCACTTTTGATGGAATGTTTGCGGGGCCAGTTTCTGCTCTTGGCGGATTTTGACGTGTTCTTTGAAGTCTCGGATGTTGGTGTCGTCCTTGAGCACCTCAAACGTCTTCCTAATGTCTGCCGACGGACATGAGTCTAGAAAGTCCTGAGTCTGCTCCTCCGAAAGATCACTCAACTCGTGCATAATGTCGGTCATTGTATTTTTGCGCATCAAGTCGAGCTTCCTGTACTTGTTGAACTCCGCCTGGATTCCCAGCAAATTGCCAATGTACTCCAGCAAAAAGTCCACCCTGTTCACGTCCGCGGGGTTGGACATTTTGGCAGCCTCCTCGTCAACCGCATTCTGGGCCTCGCGCCACTGTTCCAGAACAATCCTTTGCTTGGCCCGTTTCACCAGCTTTGCTTGTTCGCGCTCCTGCGTGAATTCTGCACCTGCTGTAGCCGCGTCTTGTTCCAACGCCTCGAAATACTCTCTCTTGGTCGTGCCCATGTACCCGTACGCCTCGTTTTCGTTGTCAAACTTGCGGTACGCGGCGTCCTTGAACCCAATCACCTGCTCTGTCACCGCCTCCCAGTCCAGATACACCCCTGGCTTGCGGCCTCTTTTGACTCCGTACCAGTAGCGAGTTGCAGCTGTTGCTGAATCAGTAGACGCACTGTTTTGCTGTGCTTCTCGAGCCCGAGCTGCCTGTAGCTTCTGTTTCAGCTCCTTGATGGTGGGCTCGTAGCAAACGTCATTCGGGGAAACTTTGTAGGGCCCCATCCAGTCCTTGGCCTCCTCCAGAGTCGCAAACTTGCGCCATTCGCTTTGGTAGGCCGTTCCCGTCTCCCGCAGAACCTCGCTCCACGTGAGATAGATGCCCGGAACCAGGCCCTTTCTCACCGCAAAGATTCCTCCGTTATCTTGAATCTCCTGTCTGAGCCGCTCCATGCGAAATTTGCGAGATCTAATGAGAATCGCAGTTTCTCGATTAGTCATGCGCTCCAGGTGCGTATCTGTGGCCAAGACGTACTCAAACGCCTTGGTCTCTTCTGCAAACGTTTTAATCTCCGCCAGCTTGCGTGGAAGGCCTTTTGTGGCTCGTTTGGCAGCCTTGAACGTGGGGTACACATTGGCAGCAGAACCCTGTCTGACGGCGTAATAGAGCTGCGACGGCTTGGGTTTTTTGGGATGGGCCGCCCGCACATTGGGAGCAAGCAGTCGCACAGCCGCTGGCGCCTTTGCGATCTCCAGTCGTTTGTATTCCTGTCCTCTGAATCGCGACTTGAGTGTGGCGATTGTCCGCAGATTGAGCGGCGAAATCAGGGGTGGCCGGGTCCCTGGCGGACGCAGAAACGGGCCCAGCAGTCGGCCACGTGTCGATAGTGCACCCACTGCTGTTGCCGGGCTTTTTGCGGGCCCCACCATGGCTCTGTAGTGGTTTGAAAAATGTCGAAAACAGGCCCAGCTGGTTTAGGCTGTTGTGAGGATCATTTAGGAACGAACCTTGATCTGACGGGAAAAAAACAGTTGAGTGAGTTACAGAGAGCCACAGGAGGTCTGTCGTGGATCCGAAAAGACGGTTGGGGTTATTTTTGTCAGCTCATTTCGAAAATGGCGCTAAAAAGTCGATTATGTGAATTTTGGAGATTTTTGAGAGCCAACTGATTCGGAGACTGTTGGGGCTTCAATGCATAATGTACATGTAGTACCTACTGTAGGTTACTTTCAGATTATGAGTGTTTGTAAATTATCGTTTGAGACTGTTAGTTTTGGGTGAGTATAATCTGCCCAACACTTGTGCTACCGTAGATTAAATTAAGCCAAAATGATGCTCGCAGAATATCAACCAAGATGCACTTTTCAGAATCTCGAAAAATCAACTAGTTGCTCGTTTAGACACACCTTCAGAGCCGAATTTAAGCTCCCAACGCTGAAGAGGGATGCACCGATTAAGGTAGGTTTTTTTGGGACTGAAAACGTCGTGGCAAAAACAGGTCTCGGTGAAAAGGCTGCTTACGAGCGATTTTCTGGTTAAAAAGCGGGTATTTCGTCTAAACCAGGCTGTTTCAATCGACTGAACCAAATTTTCCGCTCGAAATACCACCAATAGCCCACTTAATAGCCCCCCCCAAACCTCGTCACATGACCAAAAGCTTATTCAAAAAAAATCTAAAAAATATTCATGCGAGTGCATATCCCAATTTTTATCACCACAGGAAAAAACCTCCACTCACACATCTCCAATGGCGCCCCCTAAACTCAAGGACACGCTGAAAAGAGCCAAGCTCACGGACAAGGCCATCAAGGCCGCGGCCAACAAGGGCACTTTGCCCAAGCCCAAGCAGGTTGCCGACGTTGCTGCCGCCATTGCTGCCCAGGAGGGTATTGCCCGGCTAGCAGCAGAGGACGCCGATTCCGAGGATTCCGAGGATGACGAGGACGAAAACGACGACGAGGCCAAGCCCCTGTCGCGAAAGGACCAGCGAAAGGCCAAGAAGCTTGCCGAGGCTGCTGCTGCCGCCGAGGAAGACGACGAAGAAGACGATGACGAGGAGGAGGAGGACGGAGACGAGGCCCCCCAGCTGTACGACACCACTCGACTCGATCTGAGCGAGTCGGACAGCGAGATTGAAAACGTGGAGAACGAGGTGGAGGACATTCCGCTTTCGGACGTGGAGCTGGACTCGGACAACGACGCCATCCCCTACCAGAAGGTGACCAAGAACAACAAGCCCGCGCTGCTACAGGCCAAGGCACGCATTTCTCTGCCCTACGCCAAGATGAGCTTTGTGGACACGCTGGTGCACGTGGCCGAGGCCCCCATCCAGCTCAAGGACATCTACGACGACATGGAGAAGGAGCTGGCCTTTTACAAGCAGGGCCTTGACGCGTGCAAGTCTGCGCGAAAGCAGCTCAAGAAGGCCGGAGTGCCGTTTGTGCGGCCCATGGACTACTTTGCCGAGATGGTCAAGTCCGACGAGCACATGGAGAAGCTCAAGGAGAAGCTTGTCGAGGAGGCCACGTCCAAGAAGGCCTCCGAGGAGGCTCGACGGCAGCGAGACCTCAAAAAGTTCGGCAAGAAGGTGCAGAACAACAAGCTGCAGGAGCGAGCCAAGGAAAAGCGAGAGACCATGGACAAGATCAAGAACCTCAAGAGAAAGCGGTCTGGCCAGGAGATGTCCACCGAGGAGTTTGACATTGCTGTGGAGGAGGCCGCTTCCGAGAACCACAAGATCGACAAGGCCAACAACCACAAGCGGGAGGCCAAGGACGCCAAGTTTGGTTTTGGCGGCAAGAAGCGGTTCCGAAAGTCCAACACCTCCGAGTCTTCTGGCGACATGTCTGGCTTCAACCAGGGCCGAAACAACGCTCCCCACAAGAAGAAGCCCCAGAGCAGGCCTGGAAAGAGCCGACGTAACCGGGGTTAGGGAAGGTTTTGCAAGTAAAAAGAAAGATAATCAATTTTTAGACATTAACACCCCCATGAGCCGCTAGTCTAGGGTCGTGCATGGCGAGAGGGGCTTCCCGAGCCCAGCGATTTGATGGGGTTAATAGCACCGTTGGCAGATTTAATAGTAGTAGAGTTGCGTGCTTATATATCTGTACATAACCAGGTTCCTTTTCTGTTGGCGCTGATTGCGTGTAGATATGGTTTTTTTTTATTTTATCAGCATTTGAAAATGTCGTTTTTAGAGGGGAACTAATAGCGCTGGAAGAGACATAGCAGCTTCTTTGGAAGCGCCCGAAATAACTCGAGATATTGGCGATGACAGTAATAAGATTGCGGGCCACAGCAATATGCTTTTTGGTGGACATTTTTGTTCTGAAAAAAAGCGGACTCCAAAAGACGCAGTTTTAGCCGTGAAAAACGATGGAGACCAGATAACCACCCTTTGAATGGACAAACCAACAAGATAGGTTTCCACCCATGCTACTTGTGGTCCTAATGTTGCGTCTGCGATTGCGTTTTTCCACCTTTCCGCCGCATAATGGAGCAAGGGGGGGGTCCTGGTGGGGGTGAACAATGCCCTAGTGTCTTGCACGTGGCTAAGACAATGAAAGAAGAAGGCATTGATGCCGGGAAGGGCCCTGCCTCTTGGTATTGTGGCACATTGTCCACGAAACTTGTTTCTTGTGCTGGTTGTATTGCTGCTGTATAGATGCTCAGCTATAGCAGCTGTGTTGGTTGCATCTTGGGCGAGTAGATCAGGCAGCGTATATCGAAGAAGGGATCTGGAATCCGCAACGACCAAAAGCACTTTGGGCGCCAGCTGTCCGTCTCCGTTTCATTTTTCATAGCAGATTTCTTTTTTCTCCAGCTCCCAATAATGCTCGCTTCTCTCCACATTTTTAGACTGTACATCCTAGCGTTTTTTTGACAGCTTCCACGGCACGCTGGTAGACGACTCTAGAAGGACCCTGCGGGACCGCTAAAAGGGTAAAAGCAGCAGCAACGGGCCCTGGGCCGCCATCTCCATGGTGGTGCCACTTTTTTTCTTCTTTCTCGGCTGCAATGTGGTCGCTTCAATCTCGCAGCATGCTTTTTACAGGGTGGCTTGAGTTCGGATTTGCAGAAAATCGCAGGGTCAAACAAGCGCAGGGAGAGCTTCGGGCTTTGCCGAATGAACACTGGGGTGCATCTCTCGGCAGTGCGAGGGGGCTGCTTCGTCTTGTTGCCAAGTATCCGCTTAGCCAGACCCTGATTTGGAGGTGTGGTGGATTTGGAAGCAGCCGCCAGAATCTCTTCACGCTGCAGAGCCAGGGGAGACTAGGAAGGCTTCACTAACTTCAGCTAGAATCTCCCCGATCTCTCGAGTCGGTGATACAAAGAAGCGCCGTGCCGATGCACCGCTAGCGGGGTAGAAAGTTCCATGGGCCAGTCTGCCGTTGCAGTCCCGCAGACCAGCATCTACTTCCGCAAAGCCAGCTGGCTCCCGTCGCTGAGGCCGTCCAATTGGTGTGCCAGCTTGGGCCCCGAAATAGTACCTGGTCGGTCGTTTCTTTTTCTCGATTTCCCAAGTTTATCTGCGCTATAGTTGGCTGGAAGATGGGCCCCCAGGGCAACGGCAGTGGGTGCACGACCAGGGGGTGTGGTTGAGTGATTTGGGCCGGCAGTGCTGCTGGCTGGTGCATTGCCGGAGGAGGCGGCAGCGGTTGGATCCGCCCAAAGAATGCACGAACGGAATTAATTCATGTACAGTACCAATCGGGGATGAAACTGGACGTGCTTGGAAAGACGCTGGCAATGTGATGTGACAGTGACGGCTGCCTATCCGTGTGCTGCTCCTATTCCCCCCCCCGGCAACCTAAACGGCGTGCGACACTTAGTGAGTGTTCTTATTTTCTTCTAGCAGTTGGTCACGTTTCTTTCACGGGCTACAGGGGTGAGGAGGCGATGTTCGTTTTTTTTTTTTTTTCGTTTTTTTTCTTGCTGCACTGCACCTTCAAATGCAGGGTGCCGGGGGGGCTGCTTATACGTGGAGACCTGCGCAAATACCTCAACAAGAGCTGGGGCATAAGAATGCGCGTCGATTGAGACAGTTGGCCAAAAGTGGACTCGTTCTTCTCGTTTCTGCGGTTTCATCTTCAAGCGTTCGAATAAGATTCGGCGTGTTGCTAGCCCTAAACTTGACATCTACAGGGGTCGAAAAGCTGCTGCCGTCGATATTCAGAATTCGAGACAGCAGGCATTAGTGTCGGAAAAAAGCAAAGTGAAAAACAGTGCAGGTTTTTTTAAAAGTGAAAAAGCGAAAAAGGCAAAAAGTAATGTTAAAAGCTAAGGAGAAAGAAAAGCAGAAAAAACGAAAAAAAACGAAAAAGAGAAGAAAAAAACTGGACGTCAAGCACTCAGTACCTCGCATATCAGTTCGCGTGCGAACGTGAAATGAGTGCTGACAACGACGGAAACGTACCGCGGGAATAGGGTACCGGCAACAGTCTGGCCCGGATCAACAACAGGAACTGGGCTGGCTGCGTGTGGATAGAAGCAAACAAAGCTCTGTCAGAGAGAGAAGAGCGCAACCGAAAGGCGCCAGAATGTTGACCAAAACGAGCTACTGAGACACAGACATGTCTCGGTTGCCAGCCGAGTGCCACAGCCACGCCACACCGCCCACAGAGCCCGGTTGCACCGCACCTCCAGGACACTCCCCAGCGTCGATTGAACCCAAATGGACGCACCTTCGTTCCCCACTAGGTTCAAAAACACACATTACGAACGTTCTAATACGCGGCGAATAAGCTTTTGGAAATATTTCCCATTTCTGCCATTTCGGAGAACGAGGTACCAAGACATGACAGACAACAAGGCGAATTGCCAGATCGGGGAGCTCGTCTGTTGGGAACGGTAGCGCAGTTGCTCATTTGAAGCAGCTGCTCCCGGCAACCCAGCTGCATGGTGCACAACAAACCGCTTTGCTTCTCGAGGGGGCGTGTGAGGGCTCAGTAATCGGTTTATCAACAGCGGAGGGACGTTATCGGCCCGCAAAACAGCACTTATTAGCCCCTATAACAGAAAAAGCAACTCAGCGTGTGCACAGAGACGCTAATAACGCCGCGGCGAGCGGTGCGAACAAGTGTAATGCGCACAGACTCTGTTGCGGGTGCTGCTACAGCTCTGCCCCCACCCTGGGGTCTGCCAAAAGACAAACTGTAAGACTTTTGCGGAAACAAAGAAGAGCCCTGGACCGGGGTATGCGGGATCCCTTGCACCCATGGCATTCCTCGTAGAAATGTCAAGTCTATAAAGGCTCGCCAAAGTCCTGGCTTCTGTTCTCCAGCTCACTCTACTACTTTCGCTCAACCAGATACCCTTTCCATCTCCGGACTCTTCTAAACATTCATTACTGTGAGTATCTTCTGTCTTCCGCCGTCTCCGCTCTCTGATCGTCTGATCGCCCGACCCATCGCTGCCTTTCCGACCGCAAATCGTCACTCCCGAGTGCAAATCTGTCCATCACGATGATCCTTCATTTGGTTAACATAGTTACTCCAGTTTCTGGCGCATAAGATTCAAACCTTTTTTGCACTTAACTCTGTGAGTACGAAGGCCCTGCAAGGTGCGATACAAGGGTGGTGGTCGCATTAGCTGGCTCTCCAACAGGGCTTTGCCTGCACTGATGTTCACTTTCGACTCATTTCCGCGAGCGTTGATCACATTTTCTCCTACTTTGTGTTCACTTTGTGGCAAAATAAGAACTTTGTGAAGTTGCAACTCTGGAAATGTTTTCTTAGCTCGCTGGGGCCCACTAAAACAGTCACTAGTCTGGCAACAGTGGTGGTTCAGCCGTGCAACCAGACACTAGTTCTGGCTGCCCAACATCGCACTAGCCCAGAAGTATCAGTCTCAAGACAGTCCTTACAGTCTCTCTCTCCAGAAAGAAAAAAAAAACAGACGATCCAGACTGGCCCTAGAACCATGAGCTCCCATACCATCACCATACTAACCCAGAATGAGACTCTCAATTTTGCTACCCCTCGCGGGAGCACTGTTGGCTGCAGCAGGACCCATCCAGCAGACCCCCATGGACGCGTGCGTGCCCCGAAACGCCTTCACGCTCAACGACTGTCTGGACTCGTGCAACGACTTTCTCGTGACCGACTCTGACCCCGAACAGGTAAGTTTGCACCTTAATAAACCTAAAGCGGTCCCGCCAACGCTAATATAAATACTAACCCAGTGCCTGCAGTGCCTGTCCGTCTTCAACCTCGACAACAGAAATGCCGTTCTCAACACCCTGGAGGACCAGGGCCGGTCCACCGAGCCCTACGTGCCCGTCTGCGGCGCCAGCGCGCCCATGATCACCCCCGGTCCGGCCGTCATGCTCGCCAAGCGAGCCCCCATCTCAACCGTCACATCTTGCTCCACCGTCCCTACCGATCAGCAGACCTGCTTCAACCAGTGCGCGTCCGTCATCCGTGACATTGCTCTGTGTCTCGGCGTGCAGAGCTGTATCTGTACCCGAATCACCAAGACCCTCGACAACATCCACAACTGTCTCAACTGTGTCACAAAGTTCACCGGACTGAGCGCCATCCTGGACATCCCCAACCAGCTCATCAAGTTCCTCGCCGGCTGCCAGGTGCCCACCACCGCCCAGCCCGTCTGCGTGACCAGCACCATCGACCCCGATGTCACTTGTGATCCCCCTCAGCTCAGCTCCACCTGCTCGGTCCCCGAAAAGGGCGGCCTCAACTTCCTGCAGTGCACAAAGACCTGTACTGACATCATCACAAAGGTCGGCCTCTGTTTCGGCGCCAAGGACTGCATCTGCTCCCGACTCGTCGGACTGACCTCGTCCATCGCCACCTGTCTCTCCTGCATCACCATCTTTGACCTGTCTGCCATCCCCAACCTGGCCACCAACTTCCTCAACTGGCTCGGAAACTGTGGCCTTAACGCAGGCCAGTCTGAGCAGTGTGACACCAGCACCATCCCCGGCGCCTGCAGAACCCTGACTTCGTCCACCGTTTCTTCCGCTGCTGCCACAACTACCTCCGAGTCGTCATCTTCTCCCTCCAGCTCGGCCGCTCCTTCTTCATCAGTGGCCTCCAGCAGCGCTGCCCCTAGCACTTCCGAGGCTCCCAGCTCTTCTGAGGCTGCTACCTCTTCTGAGGCTCCCAGCTCTTCTGAGGCTGCTACTTCTTCTGAGGCTCCCAGCTCTTCTGAGGCTGCTACTTCTTCTGAGGCTCCCAGCTCCACTGATGCTGCTACTTCTTCTGAGGCTCCCAGTTCTACTGATGCTGCTACCTCCTCTGAGGCTCCCAGCTCTACTGATGCTGCTACTTCTTCTGAGGCTCCCAGCTCCACTGATGCTGCTACTTCTTCTGAGGCTCCCAGCTCTACTGATGCTGCTACCTCCTCCGAGGCTCCCAGCTCTACTGACGCTTCCCCCAGCTCTACCGGTGACGGCTCTGGCTCCTCTACCGACACTGGTGCCCCCAGCTCTACTGGTGACGGCTCTGGCTCCTCTACCGACACTGGTGCCCCCAGCTCTACTGGTGACGGCTCTGGCTCCTCTACCGACACTGGTGCTCCCAGCTCTACTGGTGACGGCAACAACTCTGGCTCTTCTACCAACACTGGTGCTCCCAGCTCTTCTGATGCTGCTCCAAGCACTACTGATGCTGCCACCATCACCTCGGCACCTGCAACCACCTCCGGACCTGTCGCCACTACTATCGTTTCTTGCAGCTCCATCACTGTCCCCCGAGAGACTTGCATTGAGAAGTGTGGTAACGTTATCAAGGAGCTTGCCCTTTGCGTTGGCGTGAAGCAGTGTATCTGCGACCGACTTGTCACTCTCAATGACAACGTCAACGCTTGTCTTTCTTGCATCACATACATCGACCTTTCTGGAGTGTTTGATATTCCTGGACAGCTTCTTAAGTTCCTCGGCCAGTGCAATGTCGCCACAACCCCTACCGAGGTTTGCACCACCCAGACCATTGATCCTTCCGTTTCATGCGAGCCTGATACCACTTCCTCTACGTGCTCCGTCGCTAACCCCTTTGACTTTTCACTGTCTCAGTGTGTCACTACCTGTACTGGTGTGATTAGCGGCATTGGTCTCTGCGTGGGTCTGCAGTCTTGTATTTGTGACCGACTTGCCAAGACCGCTACCGATGTTGGCAACTGTATCCAGTGCCTGTCTCTCTTCGACCTGAAGAACCTGCCTTTCCTTGCTGCTAACTTCCTTAACTGGCTCGGTAAGTGCAATGTGCAGTCTACTGTATCCTCAACCTGTCAGTACCAGACCATCACTGGTCAGTGCTTCACCCTCACTAGCTCTTCTCCCGTGACCACCTCATCTGCTGATGTCACGACTAGCTCTGCTGCTCCTTCTTCGGTTCCTTCTAGCTCTGTGAGCGAGACCGGTGTTCCCAGCTCTACCGGTGACGGCAACGGTTCTTCCACCAACACTGGTACCCCCAGCTCTACTGGCGATGGCAACAACTCTGGTTCTTCTACCAACACTGGTGCCCCCAGCTCTACTGGTGATGGCAACAACTCTGGTTCTTCTACCAACACTGGTGCTCCCAGCTCTACTGGTGATGGCAACAACTCCGGATCTTCCACTAACACTGGTACCCCCAGCACCACTGGTGATGGCAATAACTCCGGATCTTCCACCAACACTGGTACCCCCAGCACCACTGGTGACGGCAACAACTCTGGTTCTTCCACCAACACT